>CM075857.1:90906325-91243825 GCA_037975125.1 Latrodectus hesperus
AATGCCAACTTATTTATTGTGCAAAAATTTATTTCCTAATAAAAATTCTTAAAACATAATTTATTTGCTTGATGTAGGTATTTCTAAAAATCATACAAATCTAAACTATATATATATGTATATATATATATATATATATATATATATATATATATATATATATATATATATATATATATATATATATTCTGTTATCTTCAAGTAATTTGTAATGAATGTTTATTTCCATATTTATCTGATTAAATTAAAGTGAAATTTAGAAATTTTTTTAAAAAATTTTATTTAATATATTTTTTCATAACAGGTATCAAAAATAAATCGATCTTAGATATTAATTTTTATTTTTAGCAATATGAACATTTATTAGAAGCTACTGATGATAAAGATAAAAAAATAATGATTGAAAATTTGATTACAAAATCAAAAAATGGTGTTATGGCAGCTAAGGAACTTGTAGGAGCTGAGAATGATCAAAAGAATAAGGTAAAATTTTATATGAATAATCTTTTTATTTGAATACATGAGTCTAAAACATATACTTATTGTACTATTTAATACTGTATTTACTGAAAATTTGTTTTACTGTTATCACAATAACTTGAATACAGATGGACTAATACATTTAAACTGGATTAAAAGTATCAATCTACACCTTAATAAAAGAGAAAATATTTGATATCCAGTAAAATAGTATTCTTGGAATTTATATTCAAACTTTTTTCCACTTTATAATCTCGCACTATTTCGAGTTCCAAATATCAACATTTTGAATATTTCATTATAATTAGGTACTATAGAAGAATTAAAATAATAACTAGAAATAAATTTATTAAAATTCGAGTTTTAATATAACGGGCAGTGGCATCCATCTTAAAAAAACTTTAGTGTAGTGCTACCTATTACAGTAACAACCAGGCAATAAAGCTAAATATCTAATGTTAACAAATTGCATTTTTATTTGAACTCTAATTTTAATTAACCGGGTGCATGACATCCACCTTCAAAAAATTTCAGGAGGGGTCAATCTGACACTAACATGAAGCATGCAGTAAAGCTTATACAAACATACAATTTCATAAAAACTAGAATATCTAATTACCACTTTGAATGAGATTTTAATGAAAAATAAAATAGCTCACCTAATCTTCATTGCTTTTGCAATCTTCGCACTGGGCCAAGAATGAACGGTTTTTAAGGGCTTCAAAGACATTTTCTTTATGGTTTCACTGTCATACTTACTCTGCGATGTATGAATCAAATTGACTAGGCAAATGATTAATACCCCATGCAAATCTTTTATTGGCTGACCAAACAAAAAGTCAAGATAATAAAACTTTAAAAAAATTCCAAACACTGTAGCTTTTAAAAATTCGGAACAATATTTTAAAAATTATAAACAATATATCTTTTGAAAACTTGAAATAAAAACTAAGTTCAATAATGAACATTAATGTAACAACTTTTTAAATTGTAAATAAATAAAATTACTCATTAAATGCTTCAAGGGTTGCACACAAAATGAATTTTGCTCATGTCATACGATAACCTTATGTCATAAAATGAAAATCGCATCATGCAAACACTTTTTGAATCAGTAAGCCAGTTTGGCACACTTTATGGACGCTTGGCACATTTTAACCATTGTACAGTTTTCTATTCTGGGGCAAGATTTTTAAATTTATGAAAAAAGTGTTAATTTTTTGTCATATATTTTTTAATATGTATAATGTTAAATCCATGCTTTTGTTTATTTTTGTATTTTATAAGTTGTCTTTAAGCAAAAATCATATTTTTCTTTTTAAAAATTGTTTATGTGCTCTTTAAATTTGTTTTTATGTTACAGGCTTTACAAGATCTTTTGAATTGTAGTGAAGATGTTCTTTGTGAATGGCAAGATAAACTAGCTATTTCAAGAGAGTTTGATAACTCAATATTTTTTTCATTACCAGCATTTTGGGAGGAAGCTTTTTATAAAGACATGGAGGCTTTAAATGTAAAATTAATTTTTTTTGATTCATTGTAGTGCTTTCAGATATATAGCTATTTTCTTGAGTTTCAAATGTATTAATTGTATATTGTGGCTGTTTAATTCAATTTTCCTTTTTTGTTTATAAAGAAATCTGGAAGAACTTTTAAACTGTGCTAATCTATTTTAATCTATTTTCCAATATTTGTTTAACTTATTTTGTGATACCTTAAGCGATATGTTTTTATATTCCTGTATTAAAATGTTTTTAGTGAAAAATTGTTTCAAATATAATGTGTGATGAAACATCCCTGATTTCAAATACACATTGAAGAAAACATTTAAAAATTTCTAATATGTGGTATCTTATTCAGTAATTCAAATAATGCCTAATACACTTTCGTATTTCAAATGGGGCCTTCATTGGTATAAACAGATGCCCAGTGAATAATCTCAATCTATGATCTATCTAATATGACAGAGTTGAACAAAAGCTGAATCATTAGCATTCAAACCTTCAATGCTACAATTTTTGGATTTGATTCCCTCCTCAAACTTTAATGATTGGAATACATTTTAAACCATTGGTTTCAGTTGATTTAATCCTAGTTTGCTGTAAGTGCTCCATAGATTACCCATACATGTTAATTTAGTTTAAAATGCAAACAGGTTAAATTATAATAAAAAAGATTGAGTTCAATACACTTTGGAGAGCCCATCCTGAACACACTTTGTACTTTGGAAGAAGACCCAGTTGGTGTCACCAATTTATCATTTTTAGGAAAAGCCAGATGACTCTCATGTTTTTTGAGTGCCACATCAAATACCTTATATATCTTCAGGGTGCAGGGCTGTACTTGTATTTCTTGGTGCAGGCCAGTACTGGCCTCTTTCGACCATATTCTCAGGCACTTGGATTTTACAATTCAAGAGATTTTAAAGGACCTACATTTGTTTTCATATTTCTAGAAATTTTTGGTTTTATGAAGATGGTGTTGCAACACTACACTGTCTCGTATTAAATATGCTAACAGGACTAACAAAGTTTTAAATTTCCGTAATTCTTAAGGAAAACAATATTATGAATGATTGTAACAGCCACCATCATAATAAAAAAAAATTTGAAATTGTTTCTTTAATAAGTAGTGATAGTGTGGTATTGTTATATTTCATCATTCAGCAAAACTTACATTGATACAATGCAAGAAAAGAAAGTAAAGAGAACAAACATATACACATATATGTGTCCTCTTTCATGCACTTTAAAGAATGTTATGAATGTTTTAAGACTCTATTTATGGAGATTGTTTAAAATTAGAAGTTTTCAAATTGACATTTAGTATTTAATTTTGATACAAATATTTTAGAACTCATTTAAAAATTGAATTTTTCTGAATTAAATCCATAAGGATTTTTTTCCTCCATTCCTTCATATCAATTGCTTATAGTTAACTAAATAATTTGTGAAACATAATTAGTTTTAATAAGCAGTTTAGTTAAAAAAATTAATTTTTTCAAATGAAATTAAATTAGGCATTTTATTACATAATTGATATTAAATTTCATAAAAATGTTTTTCTAATGAAACTTTTTAAGATTTAACTTTTTATATACAAATTTTTTGTATAGTTAATTTTATGTTAAAAAAATTTGTATATTCAAAGTTATGTTATAAACATGCATATTTCTTAAAAGCTCCATTTTATATTTTATATTAATTTGTGTTAAATTTTAGGTATTACAGCCAGATGTTGTTACTCGTGTTACTGAATATATTCCAGAAATTATTGAATTTGTAAAAAAGATTATAGACAATGGATTAGCGTAAGTATTTAATGCTAAAAAATAAATTCAATTTATTATGATTTGTTTTTTGATCAATGTTTTTATGTTAAAGGTATGAATCAAATGGATCTGTTTATTTTGATACCATAAAATTCAATGATATGCCTAATCATTTCTATGGAAAACTGGTTCCTGAAGCCTTTGGAGATTTGAAGAAATTACAGGAAGGAGAAGGTTTGTATGGATGATTTTTGCTTTATTTAATTTTTAGAAAAACATGTTAATCCATCTGGAAATTCTAAATTAAAGTAAGTATTTTTGTGTATTACTTTTAATTTTTTTTATTAAATTTTGATTTGTGTGTGTGAAATCTTTTATTTTCAGATTCTTTTATTTGACTTACCAATGTTGCAATTAATTTCAATTTAACAACAGTAATTAAATTCGGTATGATTATGTGGTAAAGAAAAAACTTTATTGTTTTGTATAATGATATCCTTTCCACTGCAAATGTTGCTTAGAATTTAGAATGTTGAAACTATGAATGTTAGTGCACAAAGATTTCAGAATTTTTAGACAGCTATTTATTTTTGTGACCCACTTAAATTTTTAATAATGGAGAAACAAGTTATTGAATAATGAAGGGAAAAAATTTGGATTTTCATACATGTTTAACTGAAATGTCAGTAATAGAGTATATAATATCAATGAAAATAATGAACAGTTTCTTAATATTGGGATGGTTTACCTTCTACTCACCAAAGTGCAGCAGTCTGATTCGCATTGTCTCAAAAGGTCATTAGAATTCCCTTGAATAAGTGTTCAGCTGTACTGCTGCAACAGCCATCCTTTATTATAAAAGTGTTGTTGATGCAAAATTTTTTGTAGGAATCAAACTAATCTTTCTATGATTTCCCTAATCGTCTTAGATTTTATTTTAGTGTTCTATATATAGGTTGATAAACTATTTGTTGGACTTATCCTTACATTCCAAAACCAGGAAAAAATTTCTGGAACATTTTTCAGAAATTCATCCTAGTTTTGGATAATTTTCCTGAACTAAACAATTTACAATTAGGAACTTTATCACTGGTTGCAAATTGTTTTTTTCCAGGAAAATGGGACATTTTTATCTATTTTGTATTCTAGGTGGAAGCCATATGGTTAGCTTTCTGGCTTTTTGTTCAACAGTTTGTGAATTTGAATTTCAAATCAGAAATGGATGGTTTGGAATTCACTTTAAACTGCAGGTCCTGATCTTATTAGTTTTCATGAACAAAAAAAGAGATCATTGTAGGAAACAAATCAAACCAAATCAATACAATTTATCAGATTAAAAGTTCTGTATGTGCAAATAGTCTCTAAGCCCTTTAGTTTAGTATAACTGTTTGATCTGAGGATCCTGTTCATGTCATGCAAAACAAATGAACATCATGGAATTCTGATTAACTTGCACATAAACTTACCATTTAGGCATGAAGCTTCATGGAGTTTAAACTACATTCAAACTTTATAAATGTAAAACATTCTGCGTAGTATTACTAGACTAGAGTTATAGGACGAACAATAACACTAAATAAATGATGTATCAAACCTCATTTTTATAATTTTTCCTTTTGCAGTCAATTTGAAATATGGTATGAAATTTATATATATTTGCAATATGTTTCAATTAAATTATCATAAAATAATTAATATTCAAGTAATGATTAAACAATAGTTAATTATTAACAAACTGTTGATAAATTTTTGTAAATTTGTTAAATTAGGTGTTACTATTTAAATTTCCATATCATAACAAACATTATCAAAGTGGTATTTGATAAGTGCAGAAAGAAAAGAAATAATAAACAAATTCTTGCAATGATGGATAACTTTGATATTCAATTTATTTAATGTTTAATAATTATAATTAATTTTGGGTGCATTAAACGAATGAAATATTTAATTTCATAGTTATCTGTTGTTGGAGGCTGAGGTAGACATAAAATAAGTTTAGTTTCCTGATATATAATCATAGATTACCTCATAGTTTATTTATTTGAAGAAAAAAGTACAATTTAATTGTTTAAAATTGAATTTATATACTAGGATTCAAATTCTATGTCATATTTTCAACTTTTAATGCTGTAATTTCAACAGGGGAACTGAGCATAACTTCTGAAAGGTTGAATGAGAAACGAAGTGCCAGTGATTTTGCTTTATGGAAATGTTCAAAGCCTGGAGAACCATCATGGGATTCTCCTTGGGGTAAAGTATGTAACAACACTGAAACTACTATTAAATTTTCTATTAAAGAGTGAAGCCTATCATAAAATATCTTTTTTTTTTTAAATTTTCTGATATTTTAATAAGATAAATTTTTATTTATTATTTTTTCATTTTTAATTAGATATTTAGGTGCATAAAACTTTTAACTTTACTAAAAATGGTGTTTTTTTTTTAAATCACAGTAAAAATATTCTTATCTATGATTAAGATATTACAATATTGGTTAATAAGCTTTAAATATATGTTGGTGTTGTTAAATAAACACATATTGTAATAAGTTTGCGTAAGAATGCACTGGATAAAAATGAATACATTTCAGTTTAAAATAGAAAAATTATTGCCAAAAAATATTTATGCATTGTTTTGAGACAACTTTTTATTTTTCTAATATGATTGCCTGTTTTATGCTCTCTTAGAAACAATAGATGTACAGTTGAAACGCAACTGTTTCTATATGTACATAAAAGTTGATTTGATTGTTTTTAAACCATCAAGTTGGGATATTTATTGAATTATTTATCCTTGTTGAACTATGCTGACTAAAATCTGATAACTTGGAGTCTATTGCATAACAAAATCACTTCTTAAATATTATTCAGCATTAATGTATTCATTTGAGGAGAGTAATAAATTTTATGTACCAATAACAGTTACGGGGATATTATTTAACTGAATTTTATAATATTAATGAAAAATTATATGAATAATATGTATGTCGTTAAATTTTGATTGCAATTTTATTCCATTGTGTATGTTTAAATTGTTTAATAAAATCCCATTAAAGAAAAAAAAATGAGCAAGTAGAAATAGATCAATTTTAATCAGTTCATTTTTCAAAAACATTTTGATTTAATGAAAGCATTACACATTTTTTGCCTGGAGAAGCCGGGAAAACAACCCCACTAGAATAGCAACATTTAAAAACCCTGAAGGATCCCTTTCCCGAGGAAAACCACCAAATAGACCTCATTGACACTGAAAATGGCCTCAATATACTGAAAGTTAGGAACTGGCAAAGTGTCGCTCTGGTCAGACTGGACTGGAAAAGATGTGCTGTAGAGGCAGCTAAGACCTGTAATAGGTTGTTATGCTATTAAAGAAAAAGATTATACATTTTTTCATACTCACTCTAATATTCACTGAATACTCATTATATTCATTATAATTGAAATTTTTATTTATTTGTGAAGATTAATTTTCGTTTAAAAAGTTTGTTTCTTTTGTTTTAACATGCATTTATAATTATTCATTATTGGTTATATCTATGCACAGGGACGTCCTGGATGGCATATTGAGTGTTCTGTAATGGCCAGTGCTTTATTAGGAGAATCAATGGATATCCATACTGGTGGTTATGATCTGAAATTTCCTCACCATGATAACGAGTTAGCTCAATCAGAGGTATGATAAATTGTATGAGTATTATAAAGTCAAATAATCTAAATAATGCAACTGAAATAAAAAATTGCAATTTTTGAATTTTTTTTACTGGTCTTATTTATTTCTGTAATTATTTTTGTATTTTTACAAAGATCAAAACATTTTTTAAAATCATTTCTCTATTCCCTAAATATTCTGTATATTTATCATTCAGTTTATTATATAAATATAATATTGAACATATTTTTAACCTGGTTGCTTAAAACAATTAGATTGTAGATAGTTAATATATTAAAATATTGTAGATAGTTAATATAAGATAATGTAGTAAGAAGAATAAAATTTGGATTATTTCTTAAATTTATCAAAAACTAGACATGTACTTTGTTACATTCTGTAGTTTAATTTTTAAGTAAAGATATTGATTTCTTTTCATATTTTGAAACTTCCATAAGTATATGTAAGGTTTTAATAACGGCTTTATAATTGTTGGCAACTAATTAATGAATTTTGTGTGTTTTTTCTATTTAATACATATCTTATATAATGTTTTAAAACATAAGTTTTTATCATTATTATGATGTAGGGAATAATATATTGAGATATCTTTTATTTAAAGATATTTTTTATAAAAAATATTTTTGCAGATATTTTATATAATATTTTTATGTAAGTTGCTTTTATTTTAAATAAATATCATTTTGTATAATTTAATATATATTCGAAAAGTTATTTTATCTTTATTCATTGCTTTAATTTCATATTACTTTATTCTAAAATATTTTGATATTTATTGTTTTAATTTTTATTATATGTTTAATTTTTTAATTTGCATTCAAAATTATATGCTGTTACATAAGAAACAAACTTAAATACACTAAGTTGGATTTTTTTACTTACAGCTTTGATGTAAAATGAATAAAATACTTTTTTTATGTATGCCAGTACTTTTCTAAGAATTTTTCCCCAACTAATTTCCCTTTTGAATCATTTGTTGCCTTTTTTTGGAGCTATTTTACAAAAAAATTTTAAAAAAATGATTTACAGACTGTTAAATTTTTTTGCTCAATTTTGAAAAGTAATTAAAATAATTTGTATATTAATTATAATATTTAAAATTTTTTTATTTTGAAGAAAAAATGTACAAAAAAAAGGAGACATTAATGACAAACGGTTCATGTTTCTTGATCAAATATTCAAATTGGGGCTATTGTAAATACCATTGTGAAATAAATATGAAAAAGTTTGCTTTGTTTATAAAAATACATTCAAAGGAATAAATATTGTTTAATAACTTATCAATTATTATAGATTGTAAATAGAAAAAGGCTTTATTATAGAAAGTAAAAATCATTGGCATACATATAATTTGTTTTCAGATAATAGATTATGAATGTAAGTTTACAAACACAGATTTAATCTTGTGATTATGTTGAAGGAAGAATTTTTCTAGCATTAGAGATTATGCATTTTGGAAACATACATAAATTGAAAACAATTTTCCTTTCTCCTAAAATAGTTAAAAGATTAATATAAATATTATATACTTATTATAACTTATAAACTTACTACATATATACTTATAAACTTATTATAATATACTTATTACATGTTATATAAAATGGAGATAAAGGACTTAATGATAATTTTTTAATACCTTTTTATATATAATATTTTAATATTTATAAAATTTACCTTTAAATTAAGTTCTATAAGTATAAAAATTAGTTGTAATATTTTACTGTGATTCTGCTTGTTAGGAAAAGATACTAATTAAGAACATAAAGAGTTAAATTTGAGATATCTATATTAATTTCACTCTGTGTAAATTACATTCACATTTGCAGCTTACTTAAATATGTTTTAATAAGTGATGCAACTACTAAGATTTCATGATGTTGCGTGTCAGGCTCAGAGAGATATGCTTTAAGAAAAGTTAAATGAGTTTTTTCTTTATTTATACAAATTTCAGAAATCTGTCATTGGAGTATTGTTATTACTTTGTATTTCCTTACTTTAAATCTCATTATTATTCTATTGTCATTTTATTTTTAATAATGGCAATAAGCTTACTAAAGAAAATTTTTTATGAATTTTTAATCAATTAACTTTTATTTTGTTTAAATTTCTGGTATATAGTTTTATTTCTAAAATCTAATATATTTTTTGTAGGCATATTTTAACAATGATCATTGGGTCAGATATTTTTTGCATTCAGGACATTTAACGATATCTGGCTGCAAAATGTCGAAGTCGTTGAAAAATTTTATCACGATAAAGTCTGCATTAGAACAACATACTTCTCGTCAGATTAGATTAGCATTCTTACTACATTCCTGGAAAGATACATTAGATTACAGTCCTCAAACTTTAGATGTAGCTTTGCATTATGAAAAATTCATTACAGTAAGTAAAAAATATTTTCATTCAATGACTTTTTGTTTTCTTTATGTATTAGCAGTAACAATTTTATGATAAAATTGGTTTATATTTACACATTTTTAGAATTCCTAGCTTTTAAAAGTTATCTAGAAATATTTTTTTAATGAGAAACGTATTTTAAAATAATTTTAATTATAGTCTATAATGTTTGGTATTTCATTATGGAATACTAGAAAAATCAACCAGTGGTAATCATGTAAGACCATAGATTTAATTAAAATGTGTGATTAAAAATCAATAAAATATGTTTAGATAATATTTGTAATTCAAAAATCCTTAATTAATGGATAAGGAAAGTTTAAATTTTATTTTTGTAAAAAAACTAATTTTTAATTTTTTATTGTTTACTTTTTGTTAAAAGTTAAAATCCAATAATGTAGGGAGCGTTAAAGCAAATTGATCTGTCTTATGTGTAGTTCTTTGCATTTTTATTCTAAGTTTTCAAGAAGTTATAGTAATAATGAATTTTCAAAATTGTGGACAATTGGGAAAATTTATATTTAACAAAGTTTTTTATTTTAAGGATTCAATATAATTTTGAATAGGAAAAACTGTACTTTAAAGATCACTGTTTATGATTCTAGATTATTATGGGGAGGAAATCATTCTTCAAATTCTTATTAATGTAATTCCTACCTGTGTAATAAACATTAAAAATATATATTCACTTATTGGTAGCATTAATGTAATATATTTTTCCATGTAATTAAAGAAAGTAGCATTTAAATATTTTTAAAAATCTGATTTTTTAAAACTTCAATACAAACTTTTTCTAAATACTCTTGTAGATTAATTGCATTCAATTAATTTTTAAAGAATGTAAAGCTCAATAAAAAGATATAATGCATGTGTGCGGTGGTTGCGTTAATTAAATACAAAAGAATTGTAAATAAGCGTTTATTTTGCTGCGTGTTTTCGCAGCGCGGTTTTTGTGTAAGAGTACAACATAAAGACTGGCAAGAAAAAAGGTTGCCGTAAATGGCGTGATTACAGAATGCGCCAAGGAGGGTGCTCCGTAGCCAAAGATATACATAACAAACACGGAACATTCCGCCCGACGTTGAAATATGCATATGTTTCAAAGAAAACAAAAATATGCATATGTTTCAAAGAAAATAAACACAAAGTAACTCAATAATTAACAGTAATAATGAATACAATTAACATATAGATTTAACAAATAAGATTAAGCAATTCAATTTGACTGAAAATTATCCACAATAGGCAAAATGCAAATTTTAGATATAGGTCTTCTAATATTTGACTTCGCCGTGCGTGTATCTGCTACTCTGACGTTGTCGTCTAGCCCTGAAATTACTTTGGTGATTCGACCTAAAGGCCACTGGTAAGTTGGAAGCTGAATGTCCTTTATTAACACTAACATACCAGGACTTAAATTTTGTTTTTTAAGCAGCCACTTTGAGCGCTGTTGTAAATGACTCAAATAACTGTTTTGCCAGTGTTTCCAAATAGTTTGAACTAGTTTTTTGAGTCCTTTGCCATCTAGTAAGTAGATTGTATCCCTTATCAATGAAGTTGGGTTCTGGGATAGAATTTATAGGTTTTCCTATTAGAAAGTGACCGGGAGTTAAAACTGAGAATTCGTCAGTATCGGTGGGTAAAGGAACAAGGGGTCGTGAATTAAGGATCCCCTCAATTGGAGTGATTACTGTAAGAAATTCTTCTAGCGTTAGCCTTGTGGAGCCTACCACTCTTTTAAAATGATATTTAAAAGATTTTACGCCCGCCTCCCAAAGACCGCCAAAGTTGGGAGCCCTTGGGGGCAAAAATTTCCAGCTGATACCTTCAGAGGAAAGTATATTCGAAACTTCTTCTCCTAGCATTAATTTGTATAAGCGTTTAATCTCTGCGGAAGCGCCTGTAAAATTAGTCGCATTTTCGCTGAAGATAACGGAGCTTTTTCCACGACGTGCAAAAAACTTTTTCAATGTAGCGATTAGAGCTTCAGAAGTTAAGTCGGAAACAGATTCTATGTGTACAGCCTTGGTTGTCATACATATAAATAAAGTGACATATAATTTTATTAGAGTACCCTTTCTCTGCCCCTTATATCTTACTTCAAAGGGCCCACATAAGTCGATGCCTATATTTAAAAATGTTGAACTAGGGGTAACTCTTTCAGCAGGAAGGTCTCCCATAATCTGATTTGTGACAACTGGCTTGTTTCTGAAGCATTCTACACATTCGTAAACTACTTTGCGTGCTGCACTTCTGCCACCAATGGGCCAATATTTTAAACGAACAGTATTTAGAAGGGCTAGAGGGCCAACATGAAAATCTCGTTTGTGATAATATTGAAAAATGAGTTTAACTAATTTATTTCGAGCCGGCAGAATTATAGGATGTTTTTGATTAAATTTTAAATTAGAATGCGCAAGTCTGCCACCTACTCTAATCAATCCATCGGATGGATCTATGAATGGATTAAAAAATTTCAACTTACTTGATAGGATGGGCAATCCCTTTTCTAAAGCAGATATCTCTGGAGAAAAATACCTTACCTGAACCATTTTTAAAAGTACATTTTCTGCATTTTTGTATTCCTCTTGTTCAATGAATCCCTTTTTCCTTTCAGAAAATTTACAATTTTGGAAGAACCTGAAAATAAATGCTAGAATTCTGATTAGTTTATGAAAATTATTAGTGATATTGAGTAAATCATTTAAAAATTTAGAGTCATTAATTGAAGTTAATGTTATTTTGGAAGTAGGCTTGAGTTCATCCATGAAAAGTTTGTCGTTTGAGACACTAAAAATCTGTACAGTCTGAAAGGCAGGTAAATTTAATTTTGAAATGTCTAGTCCTTTAAACCACAATTTGCTGGCTGCAAGAGCTTTAACATCAAGTCCTCTAGAAAGTAAGTCAGCAGGATTATGCTCTGATGGAATGTGCTGCCATTGAAAGTTTTTTGAAAGCTGCTGAATTTGAGACACTCGGTTGCTATGTCTTGAGTAAGTGTGAAGGAGAGTTTATCCATGCAAGGGCTATAGTTGAGTCTGAATATAGTGTGACAGAGTCTATTTATAATCTTATTGCAGCAATGACTTTCTGGTTGAGTTTTGAAAAAAGCAGGCAGGAGCAAAGTTCCAGTCTTGGGATTGTCACGGATTTTGTTGGGGCCACCCGGGATTTACTGCGCAAAACCTGGCTAGTTGTTTCATTTGCATTGGATACAGTTTTTATATAAATCACAGCACCATATGCCTTTGAAGACGCGTCTGCAAATCCATGTAACATTACGAGCTTTGTGCTAACTTGCAAAAAATATCTGGGAACATGAATGGATTCTAAATCTGGCAAAGTTTTTAAGAAGTTTTCCCATTGTTTGGACACCTCTGGTGGTAGAATTTTGTTCCAGTCCAGATTGAGTAACCACAGTTGCTGCATGAATATTTTTGCTTTGGCAATGATCGGTCCTAGGAGTCCAAGGGGATCATATATCCGAGCAATTTGTGAAAGCACATCCCGTTTAGTATAATTGCAATCTGCTGGTGCTAACCTTAAATGTAAAGGAATCATTTAAACTGTTCCAAAGCATCCCTAGAGTTTTGACCATTATTTCTTCAGAATTTCGATCAAGTGTGAATTCCTTAAGTTCAGTTGATGAAGCCCTGTTGGAACACCATTTGTGCAAAGACATATTTCCTTGTTGGAGCAGCTGGGTTAATTCTGATTTGAGTTTTTCAAACTCGGAAAGTTCTGAAGCACCGGAGAGACAATCGTCCATATAAAAATCTTGAAGTACGGTCTTTGAAGCTAAAGGAAAGTTACTTTCCTCATCTAGAGCAAGCTGTTGTAAAACCTTTGTTGCTAAGTATGGAGCGTATGCGGTTCCATATGTAACTGTTCGTAACTTAAAAACTTTAGTCCTTTTAAAATCTCAATCATTCGGAACATTTGTTTTATATCTGCAGTAAATGCATAAGCGTGTTTTCTAAATCTTATTAGAATTGAGAAGAGATCTTCCTGTAGCACTCCTCCCTTGCTTAATAGATCGTTTAAAGAATTTCCACTAGATGTTTTAGTACTTGCGTTGAAAACTACACGAAGTTTAGCAGTCTTATTTGATGGACGTAACACACCATGATGCGGTAGGTAGTACCCGTCTTCAGTGTTTGAATCTTCTTTCAATTCTTCCATATGTTGTAATAATTCATACTCACTGTGAAAATCTGAATAAAGAGTTCTCATAGTGAGATCGCGTTCTAAACGTACCCATAAATGGTCCAGTCTTTTTGATGTGATGGTTTTAGAATGTCCTAATATATCTTCGGAAGAGTCGGGTTTGAATGGCATTTCCACAACGAATTTACCATTCGGTTTTCTATAGTGGGTTTTTGCGAAATGATCGTTACAATACATTAAATCATCGTTGCAAGTTTCATTAGTGTCTACTTCTTCAATTTCCCAAAACGTTTGAGAGTTTTGTTAAGAATATCTAAGTTTTTAGTTAAAAAACATTGTTTTGGAGTATTACAAGTAGGATTGTCTGAAATAACACCTGAAACAAGATAACCAAAACAACTTGATTGTAAGAATAAATTGTGATCTATCATTATTTTATCTTCATTCAATAATGAAATGAACAATTCTGCACATAAAAGAATATCTATTTTTTGAGGAATATAAAATGATGGATCAGCTAGTTTAACTTCACTTGGAATTTTTAAGTTTGAAATATTTAATGTTTTAGAAGGCGTGAAACTAGTAATCTTAGGAACAATTAATAAATCTACTTCCCATAGCGAGTCTTTATTTTCATTCGACAAAAAAGTTGAAACTTTTTTCTTTACGTTTACAGTTGTATCATTCGAACCGGCAATTGGAATATTTGTTTTTTCTTTTTTCAGACCCAATAAGTCTGCGGTGGTGGAGGAAAGGAAACATGACTCACTGGCAGAGTCAAGGATACCTCTTAAGGGTTTGAATTCCCCCCAAGCGTCGCTGACATGTATTATTGCAGTGTTTATTAGAATGCTCTTCTTTCCGTTACAGAAAAACGAAAGTCGAGAGTTTTCGGGCATTTGCTTATCGATGGATTCTGAACTGTTAATTTGCTGACTTCGCTCTTGATATTGCGTAGGCGTCAATTGTACAAGTTCATTCTCTTGTTGACTATTTGTGATAAGCGGTGTGGAATATTTATGAAGGAGTGTGTGATGATCTAATTTCTTTTTACAAACGAAACAAGAACTTTTAGATTTGCATTTTGCTAATGAATGATATCCACTTAAGCAATTCTTACAAAGCCTATTTTTTTTAATTAAATCTAATCTTTCTGATAATTTCATTTCTTTAAATATGTTACAGTGATACAAAGCGTGTGTTTGTGTTTTACAAGCAATACACAATTTAGGAGATTTTTCAGAGTTAACAAAAAAAGATTTCAATTTCTTGACATTAAATTTAGATGTAATGCTTGTTTGAATATTATTTAAAATTTGATATCTCCTTTCTAAGAATTCCAGGAAATCATCGAATTCAGGAACATTGTTATCTTTCAATCAGGACATTTCAATGTTAATTCAAATTGTTTGTGAGATTCTCTATCTAATTGATCAAGTTCAATGTTTAATAAAGCATCAGATAATTTATCTTTTGTGAAACCTAAAATTTTTAATGATCTAAGATTTTTCAAAATAGTATCTAGAATATTGCATAAATCTTTGCCTGATTCTTGTTTTAAGGGATAAAGATTTAAAATGTTTTTGATATGACAATTAACAGTTATTCTTTTGTTTTCATATCATTGTTCTAAAGCTTTAAAAAGAGATGCAAAGTTATCGTCTACAGTTTCTATGATTTTAGCTTCTCCCTTAAGTGATCCACGTAAATAATGTAATTTTTGATTTTCAGTAAGTTCAGAGTTTTCACTAATTAAGCTATTAAACTGAGTTTTGAATAAGTTCCAATCCTATTTTCTGCTGAAAAACGGAAGTTGGATTTTTGGAAGTTTTATAAAAACTTTTTTAGGTTGATCACTGATACATTCAATATCTTTATTTTGAACAGAGTCAATATTTGTAATTTTTAATTTATTAATAGTGGTTTTGAGGCTTACCTCTAATTTTTGAATCTCATCGTCTACTTCGGTAAGAGAGTCCTCGATCTTTTGGAATTCTTCTTCTTTGGGAATTATATAGTACTCATCTTTTAGCGCTTCGAATCTCTGTTGTATCAAAAGTAAAATATCCAATTGAGCCTGAAGCTCAGGAATGTCCATATCATCTTGTCCTTCTGTGAGGACATTATTTAATTTTCTCAGCTGGCTTTTGATGCCGCCGCGCTTTCGATTTAGAAGTGTGATGTCTGTCATCCTAGCGATCTGAATTTATTGTTTTAAACTCAATTATAAAGTATAAAATTGTTTACTCCATAGGATCTGGTTCACCTCCGGGTCTCTGAGGACCAAAATGTGCGGAGGTTGCATTAATTAAATAAAAAAGAATTGTAAATAAGCGTTTATTTTGCTGCGTGTTTTCGCAGCGCGGTTTTTGTGTAAGCGTACAACTTAAAGACTTACAAGAAAAAAGGTTGCCGTAAATGGCGTGATTACAGAATGCGCCAAGGAGGGTGCTCCGTAGCCAAAGATATACATAACAAACACGGAACAGCATGAATAAAAAAATGACACTTAAAATATATGTATTTTATCTTATTTATTTTTAACTTTCACTTTGAAAGGTTTTTGTTTTCAGAGTTTTGAGATAAAATATGTTTCAAATGTTGTTTACATATAATTTTAAAATATTGATGAAATTTAATCATTATTACTTTTTTTATACTTTAGGAATTTCTATTAACAGCAAAAGATTCCATTAGAGACATTCCCAAAACTGGTAGGGAAGCTTTCCAGAAATGGGATGTAGATGAACACAATTTATTTTCAATGTATGTGAATGAAATTTTTTGATTTTATTTTTGCTTAGTCAAAGGAATTTTTGATTTAATTTGAAAATATAAAAGTATTATTTCCACAAACAAGAGCTAAACTGTTGATTGTTATAATTAGAGTTAATGACTAAGAAATTCTTCATTTTTTTGCCATTATTTCTTTAAAATAATGGCATAATAAGTGAATTTAAGTTTTTTCTACAAAAACATGAGCTTATAAAATAAATTTTAACAGCCTGAACTTAAATTGGGAAGTTATTTTGTCTTGTGACCATATTAAAATTAATTGTAAATCAATTATTTGTAATGGAAAAATTTAAGACTTATGGACAAAATTTTCAACTTTTCCTGTTATACAACTTTTTATTATAAAAATATAATACTTAACTTTTTTATAACTATTGCTTTAAATTGCAATAGTTATAAAAAGGTCAATAAAAAGGTATCAAATCATTGCATAAGGCAATGATTTGATTTAAAAACCAAATTTTGAAACTTTAAAAGCATTATAATGGTGAAGTTTTTAATATTTAATTTTTTAATATTACAATCAATAATAAGATGTTTTTACTGAAAAATAATATTGTAAAAAAGAAATTAAATATTTTACTGTATGTTTATCTTTGTAGTTTTAAAGATACTATGGAGTTAATTTATATTATACTTTAAGAAATTTGTCAAAAGTATATTTCTTAATAAAATTGAATAATTATTAAAATACAGCTTAATGTTTTTTGCTAATGAGATCTAATATTATTTGAATGAGAATATTCTATTTTTAAAATTTCTCTAGCTATAATAAAAAAAAGAAAAAATGCTATCTTCTGTTTAATTAGCATAATAGGAAGCTACGGAATTTTGTGATATTTATGCTGATTACAAATGAAGTTTTATATATAAATATCATTAAGTTTCTTTTTAAAAAATGAATCAGTTTTGAAAATGTTTGAAAATACCACTTTCTCGGTAAATTAAGCACTGTAAAAGCTAAGAATAATTAATTACACATTTTATGTTGTATGAAAAATATGCTTCATTGAAGAAATACTTTTATACTTATCCAAAACAACTAATTATGACTGATAGTTAAGTGATTTAGGATTCAAATTGTTTCAAATTATAAAAAGAAGTTACTACTTCAATTCATCTGAATATATTAAGTGATAATTTTAGTGCTTGAGAAATATAAAGCATATGAAACTTATTTCCTACAGATTAAAAATACTGTTAAGGAAATAATGAAGTTATACAATAGATATTTATAATTTATGACAACAAAAGTTTATTTTTTTGCAAAGGACTATAAAGCTACACAAGAGGTAAGATAAAAATAGTATAATTTATAATTAAAACGTATGAAACCTTTTCATTCAGTATTGTTTGTGAAAATTGTATCAAAATTGGAAAATTGTGAAAATTGGAAATAATCACCTTAAATAAATGTAATTTTCCCTCTTATTAATTTACAAATACATGTATGTAAATTATGTACAAATAAATTTTATTTGTACATAATTTACATACATGTATTTGTAAATTATATTTATTATAAATTTTATTTATTAAGCACATTGTAATAGAAGTTATCTTGAAAATCAGTATCTTGTGCTATTTTCATTTCCAATGATAAGAGCTTGTATATTTCATGGCATTAAATTTTACTTGTTTTGTATGTTATACTAATGAAATCTATTTCAGATTTTCTCTATTGCTCACAATATTGAGAAAATCTCACACTTATGTTTGCATTTTTATTTTCATAACAAAACCTCAAGATTTCATGTATGTTATTTTGCTGGATTTCTTATGTAAAAAAATTTACATTTATGTAAAATGTATTATATTAATTCAATAAAATATGAAGAATTTTATTAACATACTATATTTTTATTAAAAAAGTTAAAAAATTAGAATAAATTGTTATATATTCCCAGCTGAGTAAAAATGAGCTGCAATATTTATACCCTTTGTGTGGTAAATGAACTTTTATCATAAAAATTTTAATATTTAATTTAATAAAATGAGAAGGAATACTGTTTTTTTTTAATAAAGGTTCTTTTGATTTATGCTATATTGTACAATAACTTATTAAATATATCATGTAAATTTTTATTTAGAAATATTGTAAACAATTTTAATGTATTTAAATCTTGGTTTTATTGTATTTTGGTTCATGACTCCCGAATGTGTTTGAAAAAGTGAATAAATCAATAATCTAAGTGCGATTTGATTCAAATTAACTCTACATATTGCCATTATATACTGATTTTTATTATTTTAAAATTTTACAAAATTAATACTTTCTGTTACTATCTTTTATTTCAGTGGATTATGTATGCAAGTATTATTACAGCTTACTTCAATTGTGTGTGTGATTTATCTTAATTCATATATGTAATTTTTTTTACATTAATTTGGTATTTTTATTAATGGTGCATGAATACTGTGCTATGGATTTTCATATGTTACTTTTAAAATTAATTGTTCTTGTAACTTAAACAATACTATTATAAATTTCATATTAAATAGTTTCTCCATTGCCTTCTTTATTCTTATAATATTATTTGCCTTTATTCTTATATAATATTATTCTAATACAGTAATTTTTATATACTATGCAACATATTTCATAAAGAAATTGTATGCTCATTTATTTCCATTTCTATTTTTAACATTTCTTTCCTAATCAAAATTCATATTTTTTCTAACATTAGCATTTTAAACATGAAGTCTAATTATATCAGCATTTCAAGCTTTGAGCAAAGTTGGTCAAGTCTATTAAAAGTACAGGGTTATTAAATGTGAAATTTATTTATCTGTTATTTAACATGTTAAATTTTTTTTATAATCTTCTATAAATCTTTTGCTTGGATGCGTGAAATTTTTTGTTGTTAATATTTCTAAAAATTCTTTTTTACTATAGATTTCAACAAAAACAAGCTAGAGTGCATGAATCATTATGTGGTAAGATTTTTATAATGTTTTGTTCATGTAAAAAAATTTAAACTATGAACATTGTAACTTACAGTAATCAGTTAGTATAGTTTTAATATACTAATGCTATAGATAAATATGAATTTTAAATATTTGTTGTGCAACAGTTTTCTTATAGTAATTTAGTTTATGATAAAATTGTGAAAGTTAAACTAGCATAGGAAGTCAGTACTTTTTATTTGAAATTTTTAATGTTTTAATTCATTTCATGAAGTGCAAATTTATTATTAAATAAATTTTTTAAACTTGGAAAATATTCATAAGTAGTTTTTATTCCAGATAATATTGATACAAGAGGAGCTCTTGAAAATATTCATGACCTAATTAATTCTTCGAATATATATATCAACTCTAAGAAGCAGAGGCAATTGCCATGCAATCGAAAAGTTCTCATGAACATTATGTCATACATTTGTAAAATATTAAAGGTATGCATTTTTTGATTTCATTCAAAACAATTAACCATATTTCCAATTGATTTTGTAATACATTGAGATTGCATTTTTTTGTTTGGAGACTTTTAAAATCTCTGTACCAATTTAATTCTAAAATGCTTTTACTTAACTTCTAAAATGTAGCTTGATAGGTATTGTATATCTCAGTGATTCTAAATATTTTTATAAAAGCCCAAAACCTCGAATTTTCATTATTTCTAATTATTTTTCTTAATATCATAATTCTTATTCATAGGAATAAAATGCGTTTAATTAATCTTAGAAAATGCATTATAATAATGGAAAGAATAATTATATATACATTAAAATAATGAAAAATTAGAGTCACAAAAAATTTTCATGTTTATAAAATAAAAAAATTTAAGATTTGGAGCATAATATAATGTATAAAATAATTGTAAATAAGTTGTACTTTCAAATTGAATGATTTAACTTTCAAATAAGAGTGTGTTTTTTGGATGAATTAAGTTAAATATAGTTATAAATTAAATGAGGTATACTTTAAATCATTTGAGATGTTTCTATAGTGTTGGAAATTTCTCTTTGGAACTATTTATTTGACTATACAAATAGATAGTTTGCTCCATTTTTTCTGAATTATAATTAATTATGTACAATGCTGTAGTTGATGAATTAAAGTATTTAAGAGACTCAAGTATTAGCTACAAACTTTAATGTTATCACAAACCAAATTCATAAATTTTTTAAAATCCATTAAAATATATTTTTCAAATATGTTTTAATGGATTTGTTATTTGTTTTAATGGATTTCAAATATGTTTAAATGCTTTCTTTATGTATATTTATCATTTTCTTTGTTCTGTCCTATAGATTTTTGGTGCAAATTTTGGTGATTCTTCTATTGACACTTCTAATACTGCTGTTTCTCAGGTATTGTTAATTACTGCATATTTAATTTTAATATCTATTAAAGTCATTCAAATTTAAATAATTTTTATAGTTTCCATTCTAGATTTTCAATATTAGATAAATAATATTAAATTAAAAATATTTTTTTATAAAATGATATGTGTAGATTATTTAAATAGTTAATGAATTACATATTAAAACTATTTGTACAGACTAATTTTTTTTTTTGAAGTTAATGTAAAGTCGTTAATATAAACTTTCTATTTCAACTAAAATGAACATTTAATATAGTTAAATTTATAGAACTTTTATAACCTTGCAAGTTATATATTTATAGTTAAATATTTAAGAAATCCTACTGTCTAATTAAGTGAAAACTTAAATTTTGTTAATTATTCTAGGTAAATGAGGATCTAGTAATGCCTTATTTAAGGTCATTAGCTGATTTTAGAGAAAATATTAGACAAAAAGCAATAGATATTAAAGGTGAGTTAATTAAAAAAAATAAGTATTGGTTGTTTGAAAATGATAGTAGTGTGTGATATTATATATCCAACTTACATGAATTGATCTTTATTGTTTTCTTTAACATTTTTAATATGTATTGTGTGTTTTTTTAGCTACACCTATATTGAAGTTATGTGACGATTTGAGAGATGATATATTACCCAAACTTGGTGTTAGGTTAGAAGATCAAGAAGGTAGCTTTTGCGCAAACAAATTTATGAAAATTAATATTTCTCAAGATTATAAAATTGTGTGAAACTTGCTCTTTGTTTTATAGGATTGAAAGCTGCAATTAAATTAGTTGACCCGGCAGAACTTGCCAGAGAAAAAGAATTGAAACAAAAAGTAAGTAAAGAATTTAAGTATTTGAAAATTTTTAATTTACAGAAATTAAATTTCAAACGCAGAAGTTATTAGCCATGTTGTATCGATGAGCTTGTAAGAGTTTATTCTTGTTATTCTTGAAGTAATTTTTTACAATTTTTGCTTATAATATTGAGTAAAATGTGCTATGCATATAAATAAAAATAAGTAAAGTTAAATAATTGCATTACAAAAGAAATAATCTGATAAAATAATAAATGAATAATGATAATTTAATTATTAGTTGTAAAAATATCTTGTGCATGATATAGAAATGAAGAATAGTTATGTCATTGTAACTTTACATAAGTAATTTTAAGATTCGATTAACAACAATTTTTATTATATATTATATTTCTATTATTTTAGCTAAACACTCATGTTAGTTAATTTATCCAAGTATAGGTTTCCTTGTTTATTGAAATTTTAACTATCATACTTGTTTTTAATGTTATAGATATAAATATTTTAAGTCTCTATTTTTATATATTTCTAGATAGAAGCAGAGAAAAAACTAGAAAAAGAAAGAAAAAAACAAGAACAAGAAGCTTTAAAAGCGGCTCGTGAAAATCAAAAAAAAATCCCTCCACATGAACTGTTTAAGTCAATGACTGATAAATATTCAAAATTCAATGAAAAAGTAAGATTATTTTATTATATTATATCCTATATATCAGAGGTAAACATAGAATAGCTATCAAGTTTCGTGATGTTCTGACATGCATTATGTGCATGCAAGAGTTGCTACTATCTGCCTCTTTTATGGAAATAAAATACTCACATGAATATTATGCATTAAAAAATTTTAATGTTAAAAATAATATTTTATTTCATTACATTATTTTAAAAATAATAATGTTTGTTAATATTAAAATTGTTTGGATAACATTTAGGTTTAGCATCTAATTTTTATTAAAATTTGTAATAAAAATTAGATGCTAAATGTAAATATCATCCAGGCAATTTTTAATATTGTAATGAACTATTTTGTAACGGTGATATTCATTTCTTGACGTGCTGTCATTTTAGCTGTCAGCAGCTGAAAGCTTAATTAGGGATTTGTTAAAAATAGTTGCATATTTCTGATTAGTTATTGAGATTTTTGTGTTTTGTAATACGTTTATGTGCTTTCAACCCTACAAAATTTAGCTTTAGAATATTTTTGTTCATAAACTTATTTGTAAAATGGATATTCTTTTTTTTCCTGCAATCTTTCTGAAGGAATTTTATATCCTTGAAATCAATTATGAGAATTTTTATCATTCTTTAATATGTTGACTGGAAAAGAATACCAAAATTTTTATCTTAAAAATTTTGTGATTATACCTAAAAGTGTGAAAATTAAAAAAGAAAAAAATATAACCAGTTTCTTTAACAATTTAAGGAAACAGGTTACACTTTTTCTTAATCTGAAATAAATTCGCCATAGTGTTGTGACATTTTTATAACATGTAAAAGTCACTCGTTTTCAAATATATATATATATATATATATATATATATATATATATATATATATATATATATATATATATATATATATATATTGTTACATAGCTGCCAAGTCTACTGATTTTATCGGGAATTATTTTTCCCAATTTCCCGATTATGTATGAAAATCTCTTGATTTTAGCGATTTCAGTGAAAAACTTCAAAAACAGCCAAAATTTTGCCAGAAAAAGTCTTCTGAGTTGTTTTAGTAGCTTAAAGAGTCAACAGATGGCCCATTAATATAATGATAGTATATATGTATGTACATACATATATATATTATTTTTTTACATGTAGTATATTCTGTTATTTTTCATAGTTCCTTTATAAAGTTGATGAATATTTTATTAAAATATTAAGATTAAAATAAAATATGTTTAACATAAATGATTCTCAGAATGCCTAATCTAAAATTTCTTTTCTGCGGTACTACCATTTTACACATTCTGTTTCAAGCAAAAATTTCGCAAAAATATGTCCTGATTTTTTTCCCTAAAAATCAGTAGAATCTACTAATTTTTTTTCTTCAAGGTTGACAGGTATGTAGATACTAACCAGTTGTTATCATTCAGTTCTGCTGACACTTTCTTTTTTCAGTGACAAAATTTTTACTGAACCTATAAAAATTAGGAATTATTCTTGGAAAATTGATCTAAGAAATCCATTCTATTGCAGAAAATTTTTATTTTCTGTCTTGTATTTTAAACTTTAAATGTCTGAAAGCTTTTGGTGTTATGTTTGTCCTTTTGAAAACTAACTTTAATCTTGTCAGGTTCAAAATATTTAATTTTGAATTGAACTTTGTGTAAATTTTTATGAGATGTTTAATGAATAGAAGAAACAACATATTATCATTTTGCGCTTTAATAGGAGTTCTCAAAGCCGCTCTTAATTAAACATTATGTTTCTAATAAGAGGCAATGTGTTACTGCATCATGGACAATCCTTTAAATCTGAGTATTAAGAGACTTCAAAACACAATAACTGGGCAGCTCATCTGATCCTGTCTAAAAGACTATTGAAATACATGAATTAATCTGGAAATAATATTAATATGAAGTAAAGTAAATAAAGACTTGTTATTTTATTTTATTTCATTATATAAATAAAGACTTATTATTTTATTATAGATTTTTATTTAAGGAATTAATGAGAAATAGAAAGTTATTTTAATACTTTGGATGTTGATAATTGTACCGTGTTATAAATTAATCTATTATTTGTTTTAATAGCTTTAAGATTTTATTTACAGTAGGCAGTGTGAAAATTCTCAATATATTTTAGCTTATCTTCAAAAGTTATTAAATTTGCATGCTTCAGTTTAATATTGTTCTATTTCAGTTTTCTATAACTTCTTCTGTATTTTGAAAATTTACTTTGTACCACATACAAGTCCTATACCAGGCCTACAATTGAATATGGAGCCGAGCTCCTGGTTACTGCATCGGAACTATCCAAAAATAAATAAGTAAACTGGTGACTGTACAAAACAATATCCTTAGATTTACCTCCAGTGGGGACTTTTTTACCCCTATTGAAGCAATGCAGATTCAAACTGGGCTGGAACACATGGGTGACAAAGAGCTGCCTTTACTAAGCCTGTCCTGTATAACCTCCCAAGAGCTGTAGGCGTTGCAAATTTCCATCTGAGGACAGGGTATGACTATCTTTAAGCACAACTCCACCGTTTCAGTTTAACTGACTCTCCCACTTGCCCCTTGTGTGAACTTGGAGAAATGATGAGGGACCACCTCCACTCTTGTCCCAGACTTAATGACATCACAATTAGAAATTCTGCGGAAGAGGACTTTTCTTTTTATTCTATAGTGTATTGGGCTGTTCGAACATAAACTAATGGTTGAAAAACCAAGGTCGGGCATAGGATTAAAAACATATTTTGAAAATTCATTATACCTTTTTATATTATTTAACATAATGATATGTATTTTAATTGTATTGTCTAATGAGGAAAAAACGATTAATATTTAAGCATTTTTAACTATAAGGTATTTGTTTTTCTTGTTCCAGTTGAGATCATGGCTAAATCATTTTAATACAATTCTTATTGGCTTAAAATATTCATGACATCAGATCTCTGTCACACAAAATTAATTACGACATTGTAAATTTGACTTGTCGACGAATTTGCTACCTGCCTTCAAATCACATTCTTCGAGCGGCAGCAAATAAGGTGAAATTCACCATCAAATGTTTGAGGGTTGTTGGCAATGAGAAAAACATGATGAATCCATTCATGATTTTTATCTGTAGTAAAGAAACATTTTTTAATTATAATATTTTTTATGTCTGTAAATGTTTTAAAAATCATGAAAAGTTCCTGTTGCTCTAAATAATTAGTTTTCACATCTTTAGTGATATGATATTGCTTCCAAAATTTCCTGGAATTGTTATATTTCTAATTTGTGTCTTTGACCGACTCAAGTTTATTTGTTTGGCTCACCAACATCTCTTGTGTCATTTCACGTTCTCTTGAAATCCGTTAAAGATTTGCTAATTCTCTCTCTCTTTTTCTATTTTTCATTTGATGAACATAATGTGCATAATACATTGATTGTTACAAGTATCCAAAACCAGGATTTCAGAATTCGTTTCGAATCGCTTTGAGCATAATTCCTTTAACAATAGTCGAATTGATTCGGACATTACACCCATATCGAGTAACGGCTCTATGGCTTCAACTCGTTGGAATCAAAATTGAAAATATTATTGAGGTTCATTTTGTTAATGAAACGATTTCTTATATAAAGACGAAAGCATTGGTTTTGAGATGCTGTCTTCAACTGATTTAAGCCATTAACACCTTGATATTAGAACAAAAGAAAAAGACAAGACCAAACATCCACTTTTTGTTTAGTTTAAATCGGCAAGAAGGATTTAAATGTTTCTATTATATATTTACTTATTTTTTAATACAAATCAATAAACCATTGTTTGAAATTTAATATTTGCTGACTTTTATGACATTCATAGGTTGAGAAATTTGTTGAAAATAAGGAATATCACTAAGAATATAAAAATTAAAATATTTTATTTCAACTGCATGTGAGATAGTTGCATCTAAAAACATAATAAATTTGACATTGGCATTTGTATGTTTTTGAGCTTGTATATAAAAAGTGAATCTCTTTTTAGGTATTTTTTGCCAAAGAAAAGCATAAATTAGGAAAGGAATCATTTTTTAAATGTATTTATTCACCTAAAAGAAGAACAGAAATATTTTTCTCAGACATTATTGGAAAACTTGTTGCTGTCACAGTAATTAAATATTCAAAAATTAGAAACAATAATTTAATGAAACACATAAACTGATTTTTAGTGGGAGAATATTGAAATATTGATTTACAAAAATGTTAAAATTACTTTCTTGACTATGCTCAAATACTAGGAAATACATGATGAGAAGTCAACAAATTATAAATATGAATTATAGTCTAAAATATATATAGTTATAGTCTTTTATAGATTCTAAAACATGCAGAAGTATGCTGTTTGCAGGCTATGCCTCCTTTTCAAATGTGAAATTCTTTATTGACAAATTTCCCATTTTCCAGCTTAATACAGAACTAAATACAGGATTGAACATTCTCCAAACTGAGTTCTGCAAACTACAAAGTACTGTCCTCTCAAAAGAAACATTGGATGAACCAAGAGCTGGTGTACAATGGCATCTTGTTGGAAATCTGAAAAATGAGTTTGAACAAAAAATGTTTTCTAATATTTCTCAGTTTATGCTTACAATTTTAACTATTTTATGCTGAATGTAAACAGGTGTTCAGTCATATAAAAAAATGAATTCAGATCTTCTCTTTCTGTTGAAAATTTATTGCTAAATATTCTCAAAATGAGAAAAAAATGTTTTGAACAGCAGTTCACCAAATCTTTTCTAAAAAATGCTAAGTCAGCAACGCATAAAAAAAATAAATTGCCATGAGTTATTCGAATTTGAAATGTGTTATCTTTTTATAGACAAAGTATTTGATAGTTTCTATATTCTTAAAGTATTTCTCTTTGATTTAAATTTCCTTAGTAAATGTATTTTATGCGTGTTTATGTAAGGAAATAATTTTATAAATTTAATATTTATAAATTGCACTAGTGTAGTAAAAGTTGCCTTATAAAATAAATATTGAGACATAAATGTTGATGTTTATTTTTTTACTTATAGTATATTCTTTTATTCTTCATAGTTCCTTTATGAGGTTGATGAATACTTTATTAAAATATTAAGATTGACACAAAATATATTTAACATAAATCATTCTCAAAATGTATAATTTAAGGAGTAAAACTGTCTTTTTGCGGTACTACTATTTTAAACATTCTGTTTCAAGCAAAAATGTCGCTAGTAGTGTCTCCAGATTTTTTCTCTTAAAATCAGTAGAATCTACTGATTTTTTTCCTCCAAGGTTGACAGGTATGCTTCAGAATGTAAGGAAGACCCACATAGGCTCTTTATTATATTAAAAATAGTCAAAAGTCACTCACAAAACTGGAATTGATTCAATAATGCTGTTGTTCTATCACAATGTGTGTTCTTCAAAAAGCTTGATTATCAATTTTGGTGAATGAAAAAACTGTATTGTCATGATGGAGTACATGTCTTTGAAAATTTTGATGAATGTGAAAACTGTATTATCATAATAATACCATCCTCGAACATTCACTTCTTGAAAACTTTTTGTAAGACATTTATTAGCTGTGACTGTTTTCTTTATTTTCAACAACTACTCAATGGCCATATTCAAGGCTAATGGCTTTGTCCACTTCTGTATTTCTGAAGAAAACGTCATGCATTACATTTTCCTAAGTTTTTTTCTTTTCAGTATTGTAGGCTTGAGATAACCTTAAAGGCCCACACTTTAATTTCCATGATGAATTGGAACATGGAATGAATGTTTTATCCTTAATTTTGATTTTTAAAAAATGAGGTGTGGTCACTATATTTAAATAATTAAAGGGTTTCTTTACTAACTCTGACATACCTTCTTTTTTGGCATACTCAGTTAAATTATGAGTAACTAAAAGGGTAAGTAACTTTTTTTTATATGCAATTTTCCATGAATAGTTTTATATGTGGCAGAGATGATCACATAGAAAACTCATAATAAATGCTACCAAATGATTCTTCTGTATCATTTGATGAGTGCAGCTGTTATCGTTTAATATTTTTCATATGGCAGATATATTTTCTGCAATTTGGGCTGACATGATCTTCTTATGTATTTGTCATCCTGAAAAGAATTGCACTTTTGTAAAAGTTTGTAAACTGAGTACAGTAGTATGAAATAGGCTTTCATCAAATGTATTTTATTTCATCTCCTTTAAAAATCATTGTAACACTCTTGCCTCAATTCCATGTTTACTTTTTTATTCTACACCAAACTACTTACTAATGTAGAATAAGATTACACTGAAGTACTTATAGTTGAATAATAGAAATTGTCTCCTTGAATAAAAAATGTTATTTTCTATATTTTAATATTTTCCTACCATTCCTTGTCAGGACAAACTCAAAAATTTCTAAGTGACCTTTGAATAAGTGAATTAGATTTCATCGGTTATAGAGCACAAACGTAATTATATTAAATTCTAATATGTTTAAAAGTAATATGTTTCAATGGTTTATTTGTACTATATAGCCAATGAGTAATATATATCATATAGTAATCGGTTTATATATTTTAACATTTCAGTGATGAATTAAAAATATTCTTGATTTGCGATTTTCTATTCTTTATAAAGAAAATGGAATTCATAAATAAAACATGGTGTATTTAAAATACAAGTAAAGAAAAAATTTAATTTTAGAGCACTTCTATGTGTTTCACTGAAGTTTTAGATTAAAAAATATTATGAAGTACAGTACTCTTGTTTTTTTGAAGTCATGAGGACCAATAAAATATTCTGTAAAATAAATAAGTGTGCTAGATATTAAAACAATTTTTTGTACCCAACTGCTCTCTGAATAGTATTGTTACAAAAAAGAATGATTTAATGGCAATGGTCGCTAAAAAATGGAGAAAATTTCACTGCTTCCCGGAAAAATGTGGAATTACTCATTACGTTACGTTATAAGATGCATTGAAATAGTAATCAATTCATAATAATAAATGAAAAGTTATAAAAACGCTACTTTGTAGAATAACGGCATTTCATAAAATAATGCCACTATAAATAAGTTGTATTGCTGTAGCTGCACTGTTTTAGCTGTAAGTTTTGTCTCTTCTGATGTTTCACTCTCCTATATGACACATATGTTCAAGCATGTAAAGGCGGGCTTACTTTTAAATATACAATACATTTAGAACAAAATAAAATACATTCAATATATTAGTTGGGTTATTGAAAAAAGTTTCTATGTAATTTTTTTGTAAATTGGTGATTTTTTAAGACAGGTATGTTCTTAAACCTTAACTATGTGTATATTTCCTTTTATTTGATATTGATTGGGATAATATTTATAATTTTATGATATTTATTGATCTTAGCATTCTTAGATCACATATTTTTTATCAATATATTTAGTACTTATAAAAAAATACTTTTAGTGGTCTGCAGAAATTAAAATGTGAATTTACTGATCCATGAGGTCAAAGAGTATTGGCGATCACTGGTAATGCACTGGTATGCACTATATAAAAAACATGCAAAATAAAATTCATACTGAAATGTGTTCTTACTTTCATGTTATTGACAAAAAATGAAACAAAGTGATGACTTATTTTTTCTGTTTCAAAAGTAGCTTTTTAAAAACCATTTTTCCTTTTATTTTGATGTGGGAAAGCATTTTACAGTTGTTTTTCGCAAAAATGTACCTTAATCTGATTAATAATTTATTTCTGTTTTAAAGACAGTCACATCCCAGCATCATTTTCTTGTTTGATATCTGAAAGTCCTTTCTCACGGATTATTGTCCTCAACCATTTAATCATTCAATGGTTTTTACATACAAGTCTATATTCCGAAAATCTAGAAATGAAATTTCAGGCAACAGTGGGTTTTTTGTTGAAAGTCATGGATGGGTAACAGATGTTTCGTTTTATTTAAGTTGTTAATGTTGGCTTTCTAAAATTATGGAATATTAATAAAGAGTGCAGGTCAAAAAGATCTAGATATCGTTTTTTCTGCAATATCATTCTAAGCATAGATTGAAAAATGCATTATACCCATAAGATTAATTTCATAAGGTAATTCTAAACCATGTTAATTTTTACAGAAATATTTTACTTAAAACTGACACCAAATGGTATAAGGTGGAAGAAATGAATTACTTCAAAAATCCTGAATTTCAACACCAGCAGTGTGGTTAGTAATCCATAAGTTGAAGAAACCATGAACATCCAATAAAAACGAAGGATCAGGATTTTTATTTAACCATTACAAAAAATTGAAAAATATGGAATGGCAAATATAAATAAGCGCAAAAGAAAGATACTAGAAAACGAGTTCTTATAAAGAGATTTTTCAAAATTTCGGCTCATAAATGAAAATTATAATGTCTGGGACTATGTTAGCTCTATCGATGCAGTCATGGTACCATATTAAGGACTTGCCACTATCTCGTTTAATCGTGTTCGTAAAAGAGAGCTTCTACTGTAGAATGCACAGGATTTGCTTAAAAAAATCTAGGGCTTTCACATTTGATTTTTTAATTGTTTGTACTATAATTTATTTTATTAATATGTACATGCATTTTTTTGTACACAGGGTATTCCAACTCATGATGTTGAAGGCAAAGAGCTGAGTGATAGCCAGATAAAGAAAGTAATGAAGTTGTATGCTGCTCAAGAAAAAAAATATAACGATTATTTAAAAAGTGTTACTGCAACATAAATTAAGTATTTTTTTAATTCACTGAAATGTTTTTATTTATTAATTTAAGAGGTGTTTAAATGAACTTCTAACTTATTAAGTTTGACTATTCTATTTGTTTAAGAAGCAGGACAATTTCAATTCTTGATGTATAAACTATGCATAGTGCACTTTATTCCTTAAATGTCATGGCGAAGGTGTTGGAAAAGCAATTTCTAGGTGAAAGTTTACAGCTCAAAACAAGTCAAACTTTTAAATCTGCTTAAAATAATAATTTTTAATCTTGTTGTTTCTTTACAAATGTGTCAAGAAATATTTTCATTTTATTTCTAATATATAATTTATTTTCTACTGGTATATTCAGTGTTATTTTAGTAATAAAACGTGTTTGAGAAATAATAAACTTTTTTATGCCAGTATTTCATTTATAACATGTTTTAACAATATTACTTTGTATAATATTTACTACTTTGCAAATTAAATAAATTTCTGTGTGACAGTATTTAATAATGATACATTAAGTTTTATAGAAAAAGGAATAATTAAATTTTTCTACAATACAGTTTGTAATTTTTTGTTTTTATTATGACTAATAAAATACACAAATGCTTCAGAAAACAACTAACGTTTATTTAAAATATTTCTTTTACAAATAGTTTTGTACAACACATATTTAAAATAAATTGAAATTTTCTTTTTTATAAGCTCTTTATAGGAATAATAAGCGCTCTAAATTTTATTTAAAATTTATATTCAATATTTATTTCAGTGATACCAAATAATTCATAATTAGAACTTGTGAACTTTAAAATTTAACATTTGTGATCATAATTAAATAAAATTACAAATTATTGAAATAGATTAATAAGTATGTTATACTGAATAATTTTTAATGAAAAACTAATTTATTTTGTTTTTCATTTTTATATATATTTATAATTGTACCTATATTCTTTTGCTATGATTTAAACATTTTATTTTAAAATTCATTATCAAGATTTTTATAATCATATTATCTATTCTTATGTTTTGAGGTACTTAAATTTAATATATTATACAAAAAATACTTCAGTCTTTATATATTCTAAGCATAATATTTTTTCATGTATCTGATTTATTAAATGGGAAACATTTAATTATAAATTTTACAAAAAGAGATTTTCATATATATTGATAAGCTTCACTTATTATTTAGTCTAAGGCCAAGTTCTTTGGATTAATTATATGATTAATTTAAACTATGGTATCTCCTTTTTTATGATTCATTCCATTTATATTGAATATATTTGTGGGTGCTTTTACATTTTTAAAATTCTATTATGTTTTAGTATTTAATGTTTTAATAAAAGTAATATAACCCAGATAATTGTAATTTAGCAATCAAAACCACAGTTTTTGAATTATCTAATTTACAATACAATTTAAATGAACACAATTCAAGTTTCCCGCAGCTATATAAATATATCAATTAAAAATATTTCTTAAATAGATTGTTGTGCAATATATTAAAATATTTCATAAAATAACTTCTAGAAGATATATCATAGAAAAAGTTATCACATTTTGATTCATGCCAACTATCAGACATCCCAAAAAGATTCTAAACTTACCATTCACAGTATTTAAAAATAACATTTATAAAAAGAATCTGATATAAAATGATATTGAATTAAATGGTATATTTTACAATGGTACAATGGATGATAAGTATCACAAGAATTCTGCAGCTGATAATACTCTATCTCTATATAAAGTTAAATGAGACAGTAAAAAAGTAGAAGAAAGGTTTAAACTTCTGCATTGTTTAACAAGTCCTAAAGCTTCAATCCATAAAAATAGAGTATTACTGTAGTGTCTTTTGCCTTGTGCGTTATGAGTTAAATGAAGGCTTTGTGTCATTTTGGAATGTGTTTTAAAGTATGGAATCAGTTTTTCCATCAAATATATGTAATAAGTGTCACACATGGCACATGAAAGAGCATACTTGTAAAATCAAATAATGTATAGAATTATGGAGAACATCTTCTATTCTACTTCTTTATTCACTTGTCACACGTCCTTTGAAACACAAAAACAAATTCGATGAATGAATGTCCTAATTCGTTAAGTGGGAGAGAACATGGCTATAAATAAAAAAAATTTATTAACATTTCGCTGAATTTAGACTTTATAAGTATTTTTCTTATGAATGGCACATTAGAAACAATACATTTAATCAGAATATTTTGATTTCAAATTTAGAGTAGCAATTAGAATAAAATCATGCAAATTTAATTAAACATTTATTCGTACAACTGGAATGAAAACAATTATTGATGCTTGTTTGTTCAACAATATATTCATTCTAAAGTTTTTATCATCATTATAAATGTAAATTGGATGAAATTATTATTAAGTCAACATTAATTTTCAAATTTTAAGAGTTTTATTACATCTTTTGTAAAAAATAATATAATTGATAAAAAAATTTGTTTTTTAAATGTATTTTGTTCAATTTAGGATTTTTCTTTATTCTAATTGCTTTTTAAAATGAAATTTTGATGTATGATCTATATAATGTTAACAGCGTGGATTGTATAAAAAAGGGAGTTATATTCAAGTGAGCCATATTATATAGCTGATAATTATACATCAGAAATCATTTGTAGTGTAACCATTATATTCAATTGTAACTCTACACTACTTATCTCATTTACGTTTTTCCATTATATACAGAATGTCTGAATTAGATGTGAACCTTTTAAATTTACTTAATTAAATATTTATAGTTTCAATTTAAAGATTTTATAAATTTTAGAATGATTTAGATGAGATTAAAGTTAAAAAACGGTTTTTTTTAATACTTATAAAAATTTTTTATAAAAGTAATTAAAAAAATTCCCACTTAGAATAATATCATATTTTTATATAAGCAAGTGTTATATATTCTTATATATTTGAATTTAAAATTATATGTTAAAAACTTCATTATTTAAAAATTAGGATAAAAATGAAATGTATAGAACTGACTGTGCTAATAGCTATAACTAATGCTAACTAGATTTGTAGATGTCAAAGTAGCCAGTATAAAATTGAATAAGAATCATCAGTTGATTGGAAAAAAAACAAAATGTATCAATTACTAGATTTCAATGATTAAATGGCAACAAAATTAAGTCTACAATTGTTAAATAATATCATTTACTAATAAACTGTTAAAAATGTAAAAAAGGAAATAATAGAAATGTAGCTATCAATGTTTCTTAAAATTTTCATATTTGCAATAAAATTTAATTTTATTTAATTTTATTAATTCCATCATAAATATAAGCTCAATTTTTTTACTATGACTGAGCACTTTTTTATTAAGTTTCACTATAAAAGTTTGCAAATATACGATTAAATGAAACTTCGAAATTCATGTTTTGTATAACATATAAATTCATTTAAAAATTAATATAATTTAAATTTATGTGTAATATGAAACATTTTTTTAATTACAAGATATTAGGACTAATTTTATATAATAAAATAGTTATGAATAGTCTGCAACCTATCTGGACAATGAGTTTTTCAGCTTATAAATTCAATAATTTTTCACTAATAAATGAAATTGATAAAATTATTCAGATGAATAAAAATTAGATTGTCTCTGCTATGTTTTTTTATATTAAAACAAAGTAATATGATTATTACTCAGGTATTTTTCAGTATTTATATGGTCCTTTTTATAGTAGATAAAAGTCCTTTTGTGAGTTTTTTAATGAATTTATTTTCACTAGAGTGAAGTAAATCAGCAATATTTTGGAATGATTAGAGGCTCTGTTCACGTTCTAATAATTCACGTTTAAACATATTCTGTATGTCATGATTTGATATCTAATATAAAGATGTGTTTTTGCCGAGCTAACAGCGAACAGTAGTGCTTTTTTTCGGTTTCAACAGTCCGTTCCTATTTTGAATGTAAACATGAATATGTCGAGTCTAGTTTTTTGATACACTTTGTAACATTATTGGTGTTATTGATGAGATTTCTATAGTTATGATTTGTTTTAATTCATCGATATTTTCGGGACTTTTCTGGAAAAGCTCTATTTTTCAGATAACCTTATAAAAATCTTATTAAGAGATCTTGTTGTCCAGAGACCTCTGAAATTCAACAGTCATCAAATAATTCCTTAAGTACTTCAACTGTCAAGTTTAACATGTATGAGAGGCTTTGTCTAGCTGAAACCGCCAGTTATGTCCTTGTATCTCCATGTACGCGATAGAAGTTTGAAATGTATCTAGCTATATCGGAATTAAAGATTTGGGTTAATAACAGGTCGCTTTCATTAAAATCAAAAAATTAGTTCATGCGACGAATTTTACAATTGCCATTTAATCTTATGAAATGAGTTTTCAAGAATAAAAAAAGGTAAACATTAAAAGAAGTAGACAGTGTACTAAAATCATTTGCGCAGAATCGGTTTTAAAAATTACTAATGATGTACATGCGAATTTATGTTAAAAAAAACGACATTTTGCACTCAAAAAGTAAAAAAAAAAACAACCTACTCATAATATCGACACATTAAATAAGTAATGATGTTGAAAGTATGTATATATTATAAATATGGATTACACAAAAAAATTTGTACCCTTTTATATAAATTGATCACCCTGTAATTGTAAATCCGTAACCCAGTCCAGTAGAGTAAGGTGCTATGTTAAAAGCAAAATGGATCAAATATCAAATCTTTTCAGGCTATAATCTAGTCACAAACTATAAGATGGGCAATAATTAGGCTTTTAGTATCCTGTAATTTTGAAACTTTCTAAAAACAATTGCATTGGTTATTTAAGCTGAATTAATATGACGGTTATCAAATTCATTGAACTGAGCCCACTGAATTATTAGCTATTAATTCAGTACTCAAATTTAACTATGGAAATTACTAAAAACAAACATTTCAATCAACCCGAGGAATATCTGATCACATAAATATGTGCATACGCTAGTTTTATTATTTTTAGTCTTAAGGTTTTGAAGATTTTGTGCTGCCAATCTAAAAAGAATTTTTTAAAAGGAAAGAGCACTAACATTTAAATATTTTCTCAACAGTATGTCTTTTTTTGAAACATTTGAAATATCGGACAACATAATAATTTCTTTAAATACTACAATCAAATATAGAACACTAAATAAAAGAATTTTATTCCTTTATTTTAATGGAAAAATCAATCAACTAATAAACTTCACAGGAAGTATTTTTTTTTCAACCTGAATTAAAAATAAAATTGACATTATTTTTTTGAATTGTGAAGATTCTTAAGGCAAAACCATTTTACCAAATATAATTGAGGAAATTTATTTTATCATTTTCATATAATTGGTATCAATCTACACTAATTTAAAAAAATTATAGTCAAAGTAAATCTTTATATGTAATGTAAAGTATTCAAAGATACTAAAAATATTTTTGGAAGTACTTTTGATACAATAAAAATTTGTTTCAAATAGATGAAACGTACCGTGTCGGTAACAACTGTTCTTGCTTGTACTCGAAACCTGTATGTACTTCTTAGATAAAGTCCAACAGGTAATCTCCAACTTGGATCAACTTCCTAAAATATATTTTAATAACACAGTTTGTAAACTGTGGAGTACTTTGATAAATCTAAACAAGGCAATGACTTTATATTTTAGGGAAGTTAAAAAAAATTACAATAAATTAAAAATAAAATAAATTATTTTGAATTGGAAGAAGACTGAGTAAGTGAAGTTCATACAAACAACTGAGCAGCATATTTTATAAATTTGTTTTTAAGGTAGCTCAATATTATTATCTTTTTATCAAAGCCACTTTCACATTCACTCTCAATGCAGAAAGAATAGTTAAATTATATTAATTACTAACTTTTATGAGAATTCTAATGTTTTGAATAAAACTTTTATATTTGTTATAGTTATAAGTGTGCTAAGTGGTTTTAATCTTATTTGAGCTTAATTGATCATATAATGACATACTGTAACAAAATTTAGAATTAAAAATTTCTGTATTAACAAGTTGTATTTAAATGTTTAAGAGGATGTATCTTTCAGTACAGGAAAACGTATAAGGCAAATTTGGAGATAAATAACGTAACATAAATGATAAAGACAATATGTAATAAAATTGTTCTTGAAAAATGAAAGTAATTATTCAATAAGTAATTATAAATATTAAATTAAGAATTTGTTTTCAGAAATAATTTTAAGCTTATATATATATATATATATATATATATATATATATATATATATATATATATATATATATATATATATATATATATATATATATACACTAATTTTTTATAATTTAAAGGATAAATCCGTTTGAAATAAGAATTTTATAATTAAATAAAATTTGTAAATTAAGTTTGAAAAATATCTTTTTAATTGAGTTGTATATTTATATAAATTGCATTAAACATATTTCGATTTTTTACATTCTTTGAAAAGGCATGCATACGTTTATATAGGTTTAATTTTTTGACGCATGCAAATCGAAAAAAAAATTTTTATTGCTTTTATATTAAAGTAAGCGATTTAAAATAATATGTGCAATTTTTTGTATAGAGCTTTGTGAAGTATGAATATAATTTAAATGTTTATTTTTCAAATAATTTTTCTAAGTAACAGTTTATTTATTCTACAAAAAATTGCAATTATTTTATACCATTTGCTAATATTCTGGGAAATATGTATGAATTCATAAAGTAGAGAATATCATTCCTATAGATATGTAAGAATTCTTTTATAAATTTTTAAGTATGTTAAAAAATCAAAATATTAATCTATAATTAAATTTAGTTCTCAGATTAAAAGTCAGAAAAATTTGAATTTAAAAACATTTAGTCATTAAAATAATGTAAAAACACAAAAAATCATTAAAATTTTGTAAAAAAAGAATATTTACAAAAACATTCTTATTAATCACAAAAAATTTAATTTTTTTATTTATATTCATATTTTGATAAAAATAAATTGTAATATTTGTATATATTTTATTTAATAAAAAATACATTTACTAAAATATAAAATTTTAATGCATTTTATAAAAGTATAATAGTTTATACAAAAGTATATATATTTAGATTTATATTATTATTAAAATCATAATTTATGATAGACTGCCTGATAACCTTACAATTTTTTATAAGGTAGTAAAAATATTATAATGACGAAAAACTGAGAATAATGGTCTCTAAATATAAATCATGAAGGTTCCAGCCTGTTATGATTTAATTGGAAACATTTATGAAACTGAAATTAACTTTTACCTCTGTAAGATTCTGTTCTCTGATGTAATCATGGGGTAGATCACCAGCTCCATTTTGAGGGGTAAGACAAGCAACAGGTTTTCCATCTGGCTGACAGTGATCTACTATAAGTGGTATGGCCAAACTGAAATTTAATAAAGATAAAATAGATTCGCTTTTCATAATAGGAATATAAATTTTGCAATTTACTTCTCATTACAGTATTATATTCTATCTCAGTTTAAAACTTTGTTTAGAATAAAATTGAGTTATAGTAAAACTGGAAGATATAGAATTTTAACTATATTTCCTCTTCCTTTTTCAATTATTCACTGTGAAATCATTGCAAACTCTGAGTAAGCAAATATCTTAATAATGACTTTAAACATGCCTCATGTTATAATTGTGTAAAATGAGCTTGATGATACACCTGCTATATCAATCATCAATAGTAAAATCAAATATTGTATTTTGATGCAAATATAGTAAAACTTTGAATATTATATATATCAAACTAAATTGCTAAATAGAACAAATAATTAAAAAAATTATAACTGGGTAATTGCTTTGAATGCAAAATAGGAATTTATGAAATAATCACTTTTAAGAAGAAAAGTTAGAAAAGAGGTAAAAGAAATTAACATGAATGAATAAATTGTATATTATAATTTAATTAATGAAATAAAATTAAATATCTCTAATAAAAATAAAGTATACATAAATAAAATTAATAAAAAAATTTCACAAAATTATTATTTTTTTATCATTTATTGATTTTTAATTCTGTGTTTATTTTATTATCTTAATATAACCATTAACTTAGTAAGATGTATTAATCGGTAATTATCTATTCCATAAAAACAATGTGTTAAAATTTTTCGTATTTTTATTTGAGCATGAAACAAATGTTTCATTTAGAAACAAGATATATTTCATATGTAAGTTTTATATATTTTATGCATTAAAAAATTTAATTGTTTAAATTATATATATTACTTAAAATAATTTTTACCATTTTAAAAATTTTTTTCAAATTTGTTTTAAATTTGAAGATAAATATATATACCAGAGAAAGATCCCATACTATTACACTAATCATTATATCTTTATTTAAATTGCGAAGTATTTTTTAAACAAAATGTATTTTCATTAAAAATAAAATATTTTCATACGAACAATTAATTTTTATAAACAATAACGCTGAATTAATTTTTTTCTAACTTATATATTTTATCTAGTTAAATACAATTTTACTTCAAATATATAGAATCTTATGAACTTCCTCACAGCATATACAAGTGAAAAAATGCATTTAGTCATATATCCATAAATCTTGAATGTAAGTCAAAGAATTTTATATTGCAATATTCTTTATATAACTTATTTTATAGTATTTTGCAATAATTTAGGAATTTGCTATTAGAGAAACATCTATTAGATTCTTTTTTAAACATAGACCACATTACTATTTAGAACATATATGCATTTCCTTATTATCATGAATGAATTTTAAGTTTGTTGATTGCTAATTATGAATTTCAGAAAATTGTTATTTCCAACTAGTCTTAAGCTATTTTTAAAATAGCATTTCATCAACAGCAAAACTCTCATACATAAAATTTTTAAGTATTATATTTATTTAATTTTGAGAAAATTTTTGAGTTATTTGATTGGCATTTTTCAAAAAAAGTATTTCATTTGTTTAATTTACAAATTCCAAATTAATCTAGGCAAGTGCAAATCTGTGTGTGTTATAAAACTTAAATTGAAATAGGGACATTATAACATATATACAGTTTCCTTTTCTTAAAATAATTATTAAATGTATTATGTTAAATATATTTGTCAATATGCTGTTTACTGACATAGAAATTAATATATATCTATATAATTATTAAATTTAAAGTCTATACCTTATTTATTTTAAAATAAATTTTTGTAATTTGAAATTTATTCATGATAATAATCATGAGTTTTAATGAAGTCTTGAAATAAAAACAATCGTTTTCTTGAAATGATATTCAAGAATGATCACATTTCAAATGAAATAAATCTGGGTCACACATCTAAAATTATCAATATCAACTATATTTTCGATAAGCATTATATAATTTATTCAATTAGCTATTAGCTTTGCATATGATTAACATGGAAAACAAATTCTGCTTTTATAAAATAATAAACAGTTTCAAAAAGGTATATCTTTTACATTAATTATCAGTACCAAAAATTTTATAAATTTCTTAAAATTTTATGAGTTTATTATAATAGAGAAATAGGCTGAAATAGGTGTTTCGTTAATTAAGATTTGAATTATCTTAAATTTATTTTAAAGACAATTTTATTTAAAAAATAAAATGCATGAATGCATTAAAAATAAATCTTACTTAAATTGCAATGTAAGGTATTCTTCAGTCATATATTTAGAAACAGGAATGAGATAACTAAAACGAGGTCCACTTCGATGTGCACATTGTAATGTATTACAGTATTCTTGTCCAATGCTAGTATTCAATTCCAATAACCGTAAAGATTCAATAGCTTTCGGTAAATCTGAAAGAAAGAATTAATTTTACTTAAAAATATATTCATACACAAAAATTTCATTAGCTTTTGCAATATTGTCTTACTAATAAAACTTGAGTAAAATGACTTGTCTCATATTGATAGTAAACATTGTTCAGTCAATATAAAAGTAAAAAATTAATTATATAAAGAATAAATTGATTAATATTTTCTAAAGCAACACTGCATATATATATATATATATATATATATATATATATATATATATATATATATATATTTAATGATATTAGTATCGTTGAAATAGAATATATTCGTATATGGATGTACTCCTCGCACCCCAGGGGCCCTCGGTCATGAAAACAGTTATGGGCACTGTAGGCCTTGGCCCACATGGGCTGTCGTGCCATGGAGTTTAGTTTAGTATTGATGTACTCCAAACATATAAAATTATTTTTTAATATTAAACAGAAATATTTAAATAGATCATTTTTTAAATTTATTAGGGAAATATATAATATAGTAATTATAATAATTTATTATACTAGAGAAATATATTAAACAGTAATGCTTTATTCTTTTAGATTAAAAATTAATTGATATTATGCATAATCAAATTATGTTACAAAATGAATTTTTCAGTGAAAGTCTATCAAAATTTCCATGAATGTAAACACAAAAGTTGGTGCTTAATGACACATAAATACTATTAAATTTTATGTTAGATCATCATATTTTATAATAGATTATATGCAAAAATCACAAAATTTAAAAATGTTTGATTTAGTAATACATAATATAGCATAATTGCTCAAAAGTTGTTCATCAAAATTAATAATTTTATAAGTAAAATAAATTATGTACATCATATTGTATAAAAAACAAATATTTTAATTTACCTTTTCTCGCAAATGGCTTTGTTCCCCTTCTCGCTCTTCTCTCAACTTCATCACTGGATAGTAATGTTCTATCACTTTTTAGAATATTTTTTATTTTTTGCTCAAATTGAGTCATTACAGACTTTTCTATACTGCTATTATTTTGTTCCGTTGCATTCTTTTCACTGAGGATTTTAGAGGACCGTGGAGGAGCAACCATTTCACGAATCGGTTTTAATTGATTTTGGTGAATAGGATGCTCCTCCATTTCAACTGTTGACGACTTACCATATGTATTGTTTTCAGAACTACTTTCAGAGGTATTATCATCGATGGTTGACCTTGTCTCTTCTTCAAACTTTGTATTGAAGACACTGTCTTCTACATCATCAACTTTAGATTTCTTCAAATCTAAATAATATATTTTATGCCATTAAATATGCATTAGAGAAATATTTTAATATTTTTTACATACTTTTAAATTACATTACAAAAATGCATTTTATTTTAATCTCAAGAAGTATCCAAATAAATGTTTTCTTAGTTGTGAAATTTATTACTAACAAAAACAATTAAGTGTTATAAAGAAAAATAGAATTAAGTAATTTTAATGGAGGTGTGAATGAAATTTTACCTATTGAGTGCAATTGTAATGACATTTTTTCATTTAAAGTTCGATGGCGATATAAGGAATCTTCGTTACTCTCAAGCATTGATTTTCTTTGATTTGTTGGTGAAAAACAGCAGTAGACAAAACAATCTGGTTGTATATATGGCCTATGACACTGGTTTGGAGTGCCAATAACTCTTGGCTTTAGTATAGGTACAGATGTCGGGAAATAACTTTGATACTGTGAAGATGTAGTTACAGTCTGTGATAAAGCGAAACTTTCAGATAGGACCATTGAATTACTTATCTTCCAATTCTGATTTATTCTTTCAATATGTGACATTTTACTCTCTGAAAAATGAAATTAAATATTAATATAAAATTATATATATATAAATATACTTATTTTATAATGTAAACGTCTAAATAAATATTAAAATGCTAGCAGGAAAAATTTGTACTTTGAATTTTAACAAGTGTGTTTCTTTTATTAAGTAATAAAATCTGATTATGTAACATTTATCAAAAAGAAAAAATACTTCTATTAATAGGGATTCACTATAAATTATAGATGTCTCCATTTTTAGTACAATCATTATATTTTCAGAAATTATTGATATTTTTATAAAATTTAAATAAAATGTATTTACTTTCTTGGCCAGCTAGAATGGAATTCTCAAAACTTGATAAAGTTTTTCCGATATCAAAAGGCATTTGAGGAATTGTTTCTTCTGATATGTTCAAATTAAGTGTTGTCCCCCTATCAAAATAAAAATAAGTATAGAAATCATGTTAATTTGTAATTATTACTGCTAATTTGTTTTAGGCAATTAGCTAAAAACAACACTTAAGTTTCTGCACCTAACAATTCAACATTTTCAGTTGGAATAACTCTATTTTTAGTTATTTTTAAGCAAACTTTTACTAATTATGTAGTTTAAAGCATAAAATTATAATATATAATTATAAATCGTTATAATTTCTGAATATACATATTTTTCAACAATTAAAATTTATTTTTATAACATAAATATTTGAATTTTATATGTAGTTAAATTATAATGCTACTGAAATAATTATAATGGTTACAAAATTTTTAACTGTTATAAAAGTATAAAAATTTATTTTTTAAAATTCTATGATACTGGCTTTATAAACATAATGTATACATTGATAAAAAACATGCATATATTACTTACTTAACATGATATTGAACATTAGGAGCTTGTCGTTGCTTCCATTCTAAGACATATATCACAGCCATAGCTATTATACTAAATATAAAACATAAATCATTTTAAATAATCCAAAAATTTTTTAATGATTTAATTTTTTTTGCTCTATATTTGCAAAAAATGATTTATAGTATTAGCGATTTTTCTTCGATTTTCAAATGCCTACAATTAATATATCTATATTTTACATTTGTAAATTTAAAACCTTTAAGTAAAACAAATTTCTTTTGGTAGTTTGGCGAGAAATGAATAATTTGCATATTTTTAAACGATTCCTTAAAAATTCTTGAATACAAACAAATCCACAAAAAATGTGTATAAAGTATTCTCCACATTAAACAATTTCAATATATTTTATGGCTTGTAAATATTAAAAATAGTTAATAATTGTTCTGTGTGATATTCATATTTATTATAAATTTTCTACTACTTATCAAATTTTTCTTTTTTTGTAAATGTTTTTATAAATATTTATTTTATAAAATCAAATAATTACGTATTATAAGTATCCATATAAATTTTGAAACAAATTTTAGCAGTTTTCTAAGAGACATATTATTTCCAGGAGTTGCTGCCATTCACATATTGAATAACACATTTTAATATATTATATTTTTCATTCAAATTAGATTTAAATTCAATCACTAATAGGATTAAAAGAGCCTACAACTATAACAAAAACGATTTCATTAAAATGTTCACAATACTTACAAAACTTAAATATTGCCTAATGATTATTTTCAGAGTTTTGAAATTTGTTTGCATGATATTTTTCTGTTACTATATTGTGTGTATTTAAAAGATTCATGACAAAACTCTTACACCAAGGATATTTAAAAAGAATTGATGAAAAAAATTGGAAATTATAAATAGAGTTATTATAAAGTTTCAATTTGTCAATAATTTACTCTCTTTGCTTTTCCTCAATTCTTTAATTTAATTAATTTCTTTAGTCTTTCTCTTTTGTTTATTCCTTATTTACATTTTATGTAAATTTGGTAGTTCTTTAAACTTCAGCATACTTTTTTTTACAGATTCTTCAAATTTATTTATAACATTCAAACATTTTTTTAAATTTAAATTAATCAATTTCTCAATTTTCTTAAGGAGTTTTGTATTTTTCCATTATTTTATGCTGTTATTTTTACTCATTTTTGATTTATTTTTGTTCATATATGTACAATATATATTTTTATGTTTGGTGCAGTAAAAGTAAGTAGAACTTTTTATAAAATATTAGATTATATTGTTGAATGTATTTTGATCATCTTATGAATAAAATGCTTAATTAACACTCATTTTTTAAAAAAAATTTCTGTCATTAAAATTGTAGTTTACAGGAAACCTAGATTTTACCATGGGAGATTAAAAGTACACTAACTGCACTACCAGCTATTACAATAGCTACACCAAATAGAGGTACAAATAACAAAATGATATAGATAAACTTTTTACATTCAAAATATCAGATGGTTACATTTTCAAGAAATTTGGTGGCATAGATCCAGAAAAATCAATAACCAAAGAGACTACCTCTGTCAGCAATAGAATATTTATGTTTAGAAATTAAGTTAAACAAAGGTTAGGGGTATAACTGCTCATATAATTTCAATATAATCTGTTATATGTGGTATTATATACAAATAAATGTGAAAAAAATTTAACATTTCATCGACAGTAATGATTGGCGTATCAATGAGTCAGCAATTATTGACTTAGATGTTTTCCATTGGTAAGAAATCTGGAGGTCACACATGCTGGCTAGACTTACAACCAAACATAAGAGATCTGCATCTAAAAAAGTCAAAACATTACCGGCACCAACATATCATGCAGTTGAAACATTGTAGTCGCAAGAATCAAATACGATAGTTTTTGCCTCAGAGAGAGTAATAGAAATGTAATAACCACACTATTTAAATTGTCATCAATAAGCACAAGAGATGACTGAAATGTGTATCCAATGGTACTGGACTTGCTGTCACTCCAAACAATAGCTGTAATTATGATGTCAAATGCACACTGGGAAAATGCAGTCTCCGTAATGCAGCCAAATATGGATGAAACAATAATGATGGTGTAATTAGAATCGGGATTCATTTGAGAACACAGGCTCACATCATTTCCACTGTAGGTTTGTCATTTATCGTACCCTTAAAGACATTCATGTGTGTGAAGTAGCATCATGTGTAACCAAAGTTTGCTCGCCAAGCTAGCACTGTGTAATGCTAGAAACGTGTAGATTCTTGTTATTTTGCAAACGAGCTTCAACTTAGGGCTCATAAAGTGGTTACACAGTTCATAAAGCTATGTATGTAATATGATTATATCTTCACGGCTATTAATGATAGTGCTGCTGAGATCCATCACAAGGTTCCATATGAATATCCTGTCATATATCAACCCATCGATTGCATTTTTTGTGCAAAAATAAAGGTATCCCGATCAGCACAAATAGCAATACTGTGATACACAATAAACTGCAATCCTCATAATCTAAATTTTGACCTCTACCAAAGTCACAAAAGTGTGCTGGTGAGAATTTCTTCTTACATGAGTTGTCACTACAGGTTTTTAATAGGAAAAACAATGTAAATTCTTTTATTTTAGTTTACTATTTTTCTGTTGATCACAAGACTTGAATTTCAAAATGGTAAAATATATTTGATATTTTTACTTTTATATTAAGCAACCAAAATTTACTAAATTTTGAAAGTATGAATATGAAACTTTTCACGCCATAGAATATTCAATGGGCTTTATATATATAATTTGTGTGTGTATATATGCCCTATAATGTTTTAGGATAAGCAGATTTACAGTTTTAAAAAAGTCAATTTTTAATTTTCCACTTAAATAATAAAGTTTTACTTATATTATTTATTATAATCTTCCTAACATCTATATTGTGAGAACGCTAAAAATTAATGTTTCATTATTTTCAATCTGTTTTATTCAAAATTTCTATTAAAAAATTCGATAACTTTTTCTGCAAAAATAACATTAAAAAATTCTAAAAGTAAACTCATATTATACGAACACTGTAAAAAAATTAATTTTAAGCTTTTAATAACTACACGAACACAGTAATTTGATTTATTATGCATCTGACAATTTAAAATACATAAAAGACAGTACTTACCACATAGCCATGATAGTAATCAATGTTACTATGATTGCCTGTAAATAATAATTACTGCAAAATTGTTCTGCTTGTGCACAATGTTTCATCAGTGGTCGATTTTGATATTGGAGAGATTGTTGAGTGCTTTTTTTAGCATTCAATCCACTAGCATGACTACAAAGGGATCAATTAAGCATTTGAAATAAAATTATGCAAGGTAATTAAAGTAAAAAATTTTATATTAAATATTTAGTATTTTTATAGTTACCTAGTAATTGTGCTGCCACTTGATGTAGATTTTAAACTATCGAGTCTTTTTATTTTGTATTTGACTAACTTTTTATTCACTTTTTCAAGTTCATCAATACGAGTTCCTAGATTACTTGTAACTTTACATAATTCTTTTACAGCGCCAACATTTTCCATGAAAATTCGATCCTAAAAATAAAATGAATACACTAGATATTCCTATTCAAAATATATAAATATACATGTATAATTTAATTTTAAGTCATTTAAATCATCTGATTAGTTACTTTTTATAGCATTTTCAACACACTTTAGTAAGAAATTGTATAGAAAAGATTTTAAATTAGTTTATTAAGGAGTTATATCATTCACAAATTTGAGAATGCAAATACTTCAAAATAAATACACAAAATAAGCTTAGTAATGAATAATTCAAAATAAGCTGCGTCGTATTAAATATTCTAATAAATATCAGTAATTTCAGTTTCTAATCCTCGAAGTAAGACATTTTATGGGGTTAATTTTTGTAAAAGAATTGCAAAAACGAATCCTTAAAATGAAATTTAAACACTATAATTAATAATATTAAATCTAAAAAAATTAATATTAATGTTGGCAGTAAATAAAAGATCATTTTTATGAATTTTTAAAAGCAGTTTTAAATTTATAACCTAAAGTTTTTATTTGTTTTAACCAAAAAATATAACATGTCTGTAATTATCCTTTAATAATATCTAAATTTATCTTTTAAAACTAACGAAATTAGTTAAACATAAAGTTACCAAAGTTTTTGTATATGTTATAAAAATGCACATATATACAGGCAAATTTATAATCAAAAAAATTAAAACTTATGTTTCTATTGTTATTCTTTATATAATTATAAGCAAAAATAATATGTAGGCATTTTGATAAAATACAATTTGTTATAGCTTAATATGAAGGGTTTTTTTTTAATTTGGTTACAAATCATATAGTTAAATTAATATTGGTATGAGTTAATGTTCTAATATTATATGCTAGCTAAATTTCAATTGTAATAATCTTTAGTATTTTCATTTATAATCAAATTTTTATAAATGATTTCTATGGTTATTCCTATTATTTGTTACACAGAATGAAAAAAATTACACAGAAATTTTAAAAGTGCAAAAGTTATTGCTTTTTGTGCAAAATATTTTCAGTACAAGTTAATTTTTCTTACTAAACATTTTGCAGATTTGAAAAAATATCACTATCTTAAAAAACAAAATATGAGATTTTACTGTAATCTATTACAAATATATTAAATAAGTAAATATATATTTCATTAAACAAGATTGCAATAGCTCATTGTAATACAATTATTCACACATGCATAATAATAATTCTTATTAGGAAATATATTTTTAATTTTATTTAAAATTAATTGAAATTATAATACATTGAAATCAAATACATATAAATAATATGTTGATTCTAATAAATTTTTTGTTGATAAACTAGAAAAAGTATTTTGGAGAAACACATGGAAATAAATGATAAAATTGCATTATAGAATGACATTATTATCAACAGTTAAAACTCTCATTTAGTATCTCCCCAAAATTTCAAACCCATATTTTCATAAAATATATAACGTTAGATTAAACAATTGCACAATTCTTTAAGCATAAAAAGATTGATATTCGCATATAAATATATTACATTATAGTGGAGAAGAATTTCTTGAGTAATCTACAAAATTATATTGAAAGTCATTCTTTTAAATTTAAGTTTACTTGAAGAGAGTTGTTTATGTATAGGAAAATTAGATTTTTAAAATTAATAGGGAATAAAATTAAGAGGTAAGAATTTCTAGAGCTATAATTAATTTTTTAAATAAGCTTGATAAATAAATAGTTAAAAATGCAAAACATAATTTTTATATAAGATCTATATACTTGAATAAAAAAGAAGATATGAATTTTATATTTTCAAAAATTATACGTTTTAAAAATAATCAACCCTTTTGTTTCTTATTGAAAGACTCACAAACTGAATATTTAAATACTTCATGAAAGAAATCCTTTTTAATACTCATCATAAAAGAAATTAAATTAAAATACTACAAAAAATATGAAATGATATCTATAAAAGTATAATAGTCACATAATATTTCATCATTCAATTCTGATAGTCAATACTCTTGTTCTGAATATCAGAATTGTGTGGGGAATATTAAATTATGCTCATTTTATCCAATGAAATTCATATTTATACATAACTGATTATTGTCATTATTTATTTAACAAATTAATCAATATGGCAAAACATTTAAAATTTATTGTTAAACTTAGGTAAATATAAACCTTTCTCTTCTAAATTCAAATTATTCAAAATATAAAATAACATAAAAATTGATGAGTTTGCCAATCAGCCTTAAAGCAAGTTAAATTATATATATTTAAAGTAATTTAAGATCTATTGAATTTTATTTTGTAAAATTTTTCCTATTTTTCCAATTTAAAAGACTTTTCAAAAGAAGTTTTGATGAAAAAATACAGTATTCATGATCAAACTAAAGTTTACCTTGTTCACGACAAGAAAGTTTTCTATATGCTGTCCATCTGGCAACACTATGTCTCCAGCACCTTGAACAGCATCTGGAATGAGAGTTTGTACTTCTTGAGCGATGATACCGGTGTCTGTTGTAGTTTCAACCCCTAAGCCAACATGTTTAGCAAATTCTGGTCGATACTGATACTTCACAATTCTCATATTCGCTACATTTTTCAACTGTTCTTTGGTGTCTACCTGCAAATGAAATTAGTTATTATTTTTTAAATTATTTATAAGAAAGTAATCCCTATTAAATATGCAAATATTGATATTAATTTAAATAACAATAACTGGATGCAATTGTTTTTAAACATAAATTTCCGAAATTTGTTTTCACATCTTAGCAATTATTAACAAACTGTAAGCACTAATATTTTATTCCAATATGATAATTAAAGAATGTTTTTAAAAATTGGATACTAAATTAAATGTTTTGTTAAAATAAAAAGAGATTTATTGACTAGTATATACATAAATTAAAATATTTTAATATAAAATAAATATACAGACAGATTTTATAGAATACAATATAGGAGAATATCCAATAATTGAGAAATAGAAAAATAGTCATTATATACAATTAGAAAAATTAATTTAAATTTAATTTGTTAATGATCGAAGAATTAATTTTTAATATAAACCCGAGTAAATTATTTAAGGCGCCACATGTCCATTTTGAACCTTGCACCAGAAAAATCCAACCTAGTAAATTATATATTAATATATTACATCAAGATACTTCAATTGTATAATCAATGTATACAAAGATTATCATGTTATCATATGTGAAGATAATATTTTGAATGTGTGTGACACTACAAACATTTTTAATTAGATCAACATATTTTTGTTTTCTTCAATAAAACATTTCTTAAATACTTAATTTAGAAATAAATGTTAGGAGTATTATATTTTATACAAAAATCTAATTTTAATATAAAAATATAGCATAATGCAAAATTCTTTGATTTGATACATCTTAATGTACAGAGGTCAATACCCTGGGGCCTGAGCAGCTACCAGGCGCGCCGGTAGGTGGTGGATTACCGAACGTCCTGTAGGAATGACAGGATAGCCTTGAATATAGAATCAGAGGCCGCGAACCAGCTCCCGTAAACCCTGGTGTTATGCGATCCGTGCCTAGGGCTAATTGGCACCGCGGTATTGGTGTCTTAACGGAGCCTCTAGTTGCCTGGCAAACTTCTAGAGTAATTTGCCTTGCCCAGTATCTCAGGCAATGCTGAGTGGACTTATATTACCTGAGCTTATAAATTGTTATCTTGTGGCTGAAAAGACACAAGAAATAACAAACCTTTCTGCATCTGCAGGTGATGCCTCTGAAGAAGACCTTGCTGAAAAAGACAAGGGAACTCAGAGGCAGTCTTGTAAAGGGGCAGTAATGAATCCTTCACTTGAGGTAGAAATGACCTCCAAACCATCTTCTTCTGGTGAAAGTCAGGAAGCTATAGCTAGCAAGACTGACTTTCTGACCAGATGGGACTGTTTCAGCAAGACCCTATCTGCTGGAAATGTCATACGCAAGAGGAAACGGCAGAGCATATCATTTATTAATGCGAGGCTCTTGCCCTCCCTAGATTAACTTCTTTAGGCATCAACCATACTAGAGAGTTACACCTAGACTCCATTAAAGGGTTATCGGACTTTATTAATAAAGTGGGTGACCCGAGCAACTGGAACTAGGAAACATTGGGTTTGGAGTTAATGGTACAAAATGCTGATAAAAGCAGAGGTGCCCAATGACATACAAACCCAATTCTAAGAAGAAGAAGAAGAGGTCAATATGATGCTGTTTAAAAAGAATGTTGCAAAGTGCAAGAAAATTCCATTAATAATATTTCTTATATATGTTGTGCTATATAATCAAATATACTGCTATTTCACAGACATTATGTTTTTAAATTTCCTTAAAATGACTTATTTTATTTATCCTAGGAAAAGACAATATACCATATTGATAAAACTTTAAATGTTATTGAATTATAAATTATTCTCTAGAAAATGTACAAAAATAGATTGCTAAATTTAAGAAAACCAAATATACAAAAAAGTATGTATCTTTGATCTATACAATAAACTTAATTTTCTTAATTATGCACATAATATTTCTTAGTTTCTAAACTAAAGTTGTGGAAATGTAAGAATCAAGCAGAGAATAAATTTTAAAATATTTTTTGATATATTAAATTTTTTGAAGTATTCTTAATGTTATTAGATTACCATATTATAGGCTGTAGTAAATAATCACATATTTTCATTACAGCCTATTATACTCAATAACTATAAAACTGACTTCTAAAATAAAAAATTATCGTAAATGTTTACTTCTTCAATATTTGTCTTAGCACGTGCATCAGATGGTTGTATGATGTGCCCTGTCACTTTCAAATTTCCATGAATAACGAGTGCTTCATCAGGCCGGTCTGTATTTATTCCAACACGACCCTAAAAGAAAATAAGTTGAAGATAAATTTTTCAAAGGTTTGTTTAATATAATAAATTTAATGCCAATATTATTCAATAGATTTATTTCAGAAAATGAATCATTGCTTATGAGAAATAATTGTTGTTAGAAATGTGATAAATATTTTGAAATTTAAATATGTAATTATTAAAAGAATTTCAATAGGCTTTTGCCGAATATATATGCAATATAACATGAATATTTAAAATAATAGAAAAAATTTATTTTTTATTTCACAAATTTCTTTTTGCTACATACAAAAATACTTACTGCATGGTAAATAGAGTCGGCAAGTTGTCCTCTTTGCCAAGATAATTCCATGTCGTTTTCAAACTGACCTGGATTTGATGCCTAAAAATCAAATTTAATCATTGTTTGACAAATGCACACATATTCAAAGTATTCAACAAATAGAAGTTAGGAAAAATACAGATTTGTATTTTAGATTGCCAATTGAATTTACATTCATAAAGTTTACAAAGATTATAATTAAATTTTGCAATAATTTTAGGCTTTCAAATATAACAATATTAAATTAATGTGTCGACTTTTGTCAATTGTGCTCATCGTATGTCAACTATGTATTTAAATATTCTGTACAAATGTTTTATAAATATCATATTGAAATAGTGTTTTAGATTTGTGATATCTAATATTTTTTAGATTATTTATTCTAGTGGCTTATATGTATGTAAAAATAAAATTATAGTGAATTTTTTATAAAAAATTATTTATTTACTTTAATATTATTTTTCTTAAAATAATTTTTAAATTATTATGAATCAAATCAGATAATTAACATTCACTGATATAAAATTTTAATATCAAATTTTATGTTGATCAATATGATATTAATTAACATGTACTAAAATATTTATCTTAATAAAATCATCGTCAAAAAATTGATTATGTTATAATTTTTGTGTTATACAATGTATATCATTTCAAATTATTTTAAAATTTCCTATTTGTTTACATGATTTACATGCTTTGCACCCCAGGGCTATCAATCACAAAAAAATAGGCATTATAGGCCTTGGCCCCACAGGGCTGGCATGCCACTGAGTTGAGTGTTGTTAAATATGCCTATTGAATCAAATAATTTTTTTCTCAAACTTTGTTCTAACTCTCAAAGATTGTTGTATACCATTTAGAATGTATGGATTTAATACAAAAGATGTAACATTTTTAATTAATTTTTTTAATCAAAATAGAGTTAATGTTGAAAAGCAACTATATTTTAAATGTCATTAAGATTATAAATATGCTAAACTGTAGAAAAAGGTTTTTAGTATATACTCATTCAGTACAACTTTAAATACCTTACATAAAATTATTTATTATTTTCTATAACAAATGACAAATATTTGCTTGGCTTTTCTTAACTGTGTTTTCAACTATAATAACATGTATAACAATAATTTTGATTTAATTATTTACTTACTCTCACAATAATTTTTTCAGAGGCATGAGAAATAACTGTGTAGTTTAGGTCTCCAGATGCAACACATAGACTTACAACAAGATAAAAATATCGTTGATCAGGATTTGGTTTACCTTTCTTTCTCATATTATTTGACGTAGTTTCACTAAAATGTAATCGACCTACTGTTGTTTTTGTGACTTGATCAGGTGCTAAGACCAAACTGCAAAAAGAATACTTGTACTAAGTATGGCAAGAAAAGTTCAATATGTGACTCAATATCTACTTTTTAATATCATAGTTATTAATAACAAAGCATAATTTAAAACATTTCTAAATTTAAAATTTTACTTTTTTATAAATCAATAAAATTTAATAAAATGAGATTTAAAATGTCAGTAATCTATTTTAAGCAGCCATGTAAATACAATCGAACCAAATCATCAATATTTAAATTATTATAAGGACATATTTAAATTTTGGGAATAATTAAAAGAATAATTTAATTTTTTTAATAATTTAATTTAATTTAATTAAAAGAAAATTTATTTTTTACAAAATAATATATTTTAATATTTTGCCAAAAATAAACAGTAATTATTTTAATTTGAAATTTTAATCTAAGATGCAAATGTTATGAATTTCTAATAAAATATTTAATTACTGAGCAAATATTTAAAAAATAACTTAAATATACAGTTCGATCTTAAATGAAAATATTTTTATACATTAATATGAGATATATTGAGTTTCTCTGCATTAAAAATAATCACATTTCATATGTTAAAATATACAACAGTAGAAAAAGAAAGCAAAAAGCTAAAACATTAAACCTATGCTTTTCTTACAGTATAATTTGTATCCTAACTATACAACAACGAATAACTATCATATTTTTATTATATAATTTATATCTTAACAATACAATAAATAACATTAAATGAAATATAAAATTAAGTGGAAAATAACCAAATGAAAATTGAGCTTACCGCACAGGATGAAATGGCCTTTTACTTCTATCTGATTGAGACTGTTCTACTTTAATAGTTTGATTCTGAGATTCTACCTAAAATAAATAGAATTTAAATGTATTGCAGGATGCATAGAATATAAGCACTTAAATATATCTAATGTTGTATAAAGCAAGAACTTCATATTTTATAAATAGGTGATATGATTGTACATGTTGCTGTTAAAGTGTATAATTCAGTTAATTCATAGAATCATCCCTATTGTGGATGATTAACTGATCAATAATAAGAAAAACCAATTTATTATTACTAATATTAGTTAAACAGAAAAAAATGTGTTGCATGAATAGTTATATGAAGGCTTCATTTGTCGAATTGATAAACTCCATAGAACAAGAAGTTAAGAAAAATGATAAAGTATTTAATAGTTTTTAAGAACAACATTTTTACATTATTCACATAGGGTTTTTGTTTTGTTAATTTTTATTATAAATGAAATTTTTTCTGAATATATATAGTTATATTTACAATTTTTGAATTAAAATTTAATAAAATGGAGAAAGTGGAGTTAATGGATTTGGCAAGTGAACCATCTATATTTAAATATCATCAAAAAATAAAATAAAATAAATACATGCTGGAAGGAAAACATTGTGTAAACTTTTTCAAACAAAACTAAATATAAGTAACTAAATATATAAAAATAAAACTAATAAAAAGGGAATATTAATTTAAATTTTATGAGAAATACTTTTATTTTACTTTTCATAGATATATATAGAGCAAAAATTGCTATATGATGACACTTAAAATAATATGAATTGCATTGTCTTTTATTTTTAAAATAAGTACACTTTTTGTTATTACACGTCTTTTACACAAGCAGTTTTTTAATCGTTGCCTAGTAGCACTGCAACACATTGAAGCACTGCTTTAATATTCGGAATTTCTTCAATGGAAATTAATTCTTGCTCACATACTAAACTGAGATCTAGAATATAAAAACTGATGAAAAGCAACTAGAAACAATTAAAAAAACTTTTGAGTGTCATAATTCGTATTTTAGCGATTAAGTAATCATTATCCTATAGAATACTTAGTTAAATTGTGGAATGCAATAATTTTATATACTTTAACTAAATTGTTTAGTTATTATATGAAATAATGATTTTTTTGCTCTTATGGTTACATATATTAATGTAATACTTTAAAATTTAATTTTTACTTTTAAAATTAGGGATTTGTTGAGATGTTTTGGTGTTTAATTTTAAATAAAGATAATTAAAAAATGTAAAAAAAAAAAACTTTTAAAATGCAAAACTTTTTCATCCCCTCTTTCTAATATATATATACCTTAACACCATTGAAATGAAGGTAAAAGTGATCTATTTTCTTTACTCCATCAGGCGTTTTCACATAATGAGGTTCACCAATAGGCTGAATATGAACAGTGACTTGAAAGTGGTTTTTCTTTTGACAAACAAATGCATCGTCTGCATTACTGAAATTGAATCCTTTATCTGCATCAACCCTATAGTTTGGTGGAGGTCTGAAAATTAAACAAAAAATAATAATTTTATAGTGTAACATCTACGAAGCAAACTGAAATGAAATTACAAAATTTGTAGCTAATGTTTCCATTGTACTAAATTTACTTATCAAATTCTTGTTAAAAAATTATTTTATTCATCAAAATTTAAATAAACTTTGCACAAATAAATAAAATATTACGAGGCAAACATTTATTTTGTCTAAATATTCCATTATTATAATAGTTTGCAAGAAATAATTCTATTCATTTATTTTCTTTGGACTAATCTTTGTTTTTATTTCACATAATTGGGATAAAATTTATTCAAATACAAACACAAGTATTTGAGTAAAGTTGATAAAAATAACAATAATTTGAGTCATATTTTGAATTTGATCAGATAAAATAATACGGTTTAAAAGGAAAAAGGAGGCTCCAGAGAAATTATACGGTTTAAAAGGCCTTAAGTATCATAATAAATAATGCTACTCAATAATTGATAGTAACAGAAATTTATGTACTTGTAAATTTAAGACTTGAAATGCAGCAAAATCACACACAAAATTAATTTTAATGTTTTAATTGTATCCCGTTCAAGAATTTTCACTAAAATTCAGGAGTGTGAGTAGGCTTGTTTACAAAACATGATCAGAGAAATATTTTGAATTGTCTCCATAAATTATGTAATTGCAACATGGTATCTGCGGGCAGAAAAAGAGAACCATTTATATAATTTAATTAGAAATCATTCAGGGAAATCTCTATTGCACACATAGAATGATTTGAGTTGACTATAAATGTATACGATACCAAACCAATTAGAAATCATAAATACATATTTTAAATTTTCAAAAGTTTTACATATTAAAAAAAATTTTTTTTTATTCCAAAACTTATAATAATATCAGCAGTTATTGCATCGCACCTGGAGCAACAAAATATTTAGATATAAGTAATGTTATACATGTTCCAATTCTATATAATATGAATAAACAAGTTATATTTAATTCGAAAATACATTTTTTAATTAAATAAGTATTGATGTGTCTGCTTATGTAACAAACAACAGACATCTATACTTTTTGATTTATTGAGCATTTTTGATGAGTATTTTCCTACTTAATCATTAACTAGATTGTAAATTAGAAATTGCTTACAAACTGTGTGATGAAAAAAATTATAAATTCACATGAAAATATAGAAAAATGGAATAAAAAATATTATACTTTGAATTTCATATTTAAGAGACTTAAAAACATGAGATAATAGCTTTTAAATTAACAAATTTAGAATCAGTCAATTTCACTAATAAAAGAGATATTGCTTTTAATTATTATATATCGATGTAGGAGAAATATGGACATTTGTTAGTTATCGGAACCATGGAGCCATTTTGGGATCTCCAACATTTTAGGATTAAGCAAAGTTTGTTTTACTGATCATGTTGATATGGGGAACACATAGAGATATCACTATTTTCAAACATTTTAGTATTAAATCACACAAGTATTTTTCCAAATCATACTGATATGGGATAAACATATATAGAGGGCACTAGTTTCAAAAACATAATCATTAACAAATGGTTATGTTATGATTATGGTTGATTTATTAAAAATTATCAACAAATTATGTTTTTTAGTTTAGGAAAGGTAATAATTCAAGCAAATCCTAATTTTCATCACTTTTTTAAATTAAATAAATTGAATATTATTATTCATAGCTTAGAAATTAGGTTGCTAACATGTGGTCGCTATAGTTAAAAAGTACTGGAAAATGTTGAAAAAAAAATCTAGGTAAATTAGTACAAATATTGCAAACTACAAAAATGTCAGGGTTTACATTTCTTATAAAGAGTGTTAAGATTTAAAATTAATCTTAGATAAAATTTTTACTCAATTTATAATATTTTTTCAGTTGGAAGTATTATGATAGACCCCATTCATATTTAGTTCTAATATTATGAAGGTGTTGACCACCTTCATAATATTAGAACTAAATATGAATGGGGTCTTTCATAATACTTCCAACAATGATTTTTCTATAAAATCGCTGTATATAAAACATTATCCGACGCTCATTTTAATTAGAACTTTTATAAATTAATATATAGCTAAGTAACTGGATTGAAAACTTGAGTGACATATTCAACATATATAATTTTACACGATTAGTATAATAATGTATGTTTAAATTTTAAAGTTTAATTGAAATTAATGGTTTGAATTACTGCAATAAATTGATAAGAAAAGACATTTTTTATATGAAGTCTAAGGAAAATAATAACAAAATTAACAATATTGGAATACAGCTGTAAGTACATAATTTTCAATAACTTTCTAATATAGAGGGAAAATTTATTATAAACAGTAATATTTGATGGCAACTATTTAAGAACATATTAGTTTTAATTTTAAAATCTCTGTCAAATTATAAACTCTAGTTGATATTATGTAATAAAAATACATCAATAAATAAAACTTTTAGAATATATTAAACATCATTTCTTCTCATATTTCTTATTCTTATAAAATTAATTAAATTAATATTTCTTCATTTTAAAAAGTTAAAATAAACCCATTAATTTTCAAACCTATTTTTTGCAATGGATAGGGTCTATATAAAAGTAAATAATTTTAAAAAATCACGCAAATATTTTAAAACAGCAATAAAAAATAGTTTTCGCAATATAGTAAAAAAATATTTTTATGTAATGAATAGAGATCACACAAAAAGTCTCATGTAGAAAATGTACATATTTTAAATGAAAGTTAAATAAAAACGGTGATAAGAAAAATTATATAGATCAGTTCTAAACTTGGCACTTGAAAGCCTTGGATGTATAAACCTTATTTGTAGTGCCATAACTATACATGTAATTGATTGATGCAATACATATTAAAAAATCTAAAAACTAAATGGCCGACTAAACTTTTTTTATTGATAACTTCGTCAATTATGTACCAACATGATTGAAATTTTCATATATTACACAAAAACAAGTTTTAGTGTCTTGTGAAATAAAACATTTTGTTGAAGCATTCTCATAAATAAGCACAATACAGGTTTACTCACAGTTCTTTTAATGTATGATCACAGAGTATTGCCCATGTGTTCTGTTGGAATGGCTGGAATCTTATGCATTGATAGGCTGAATCTAAAAATATAGCAGAGCCATCTGGGCCACTGAAATCAAAACTATATTCATCATCTGTTGTAGACAGCACAGGTGTATTTGTATGGGGTTCTGGCGATATTCCACCTTATAAATAATTAAAAAGTATGTTATGAAGCGATTATTTTAATTTTATAAATTATTGAAAAATAAATTGAAAACAATTAACTTTAATGAAAAATATGTCCTAAGATATTATAAATACAAAAGTTAATTCAGTAACACCAAAACACTCTTGGTAAGAACATTAGAATCAATGAAAATGTTGCGTAATATGAGTCATATTAATCTTATATTCACTACAGCGGCCTTTTATTTTTTTAAGCAAAGTTGAAAATTTAAAAAAATTAGAAGTTTATTTATTCTGTTTGTATTTCAATAATATATATCAGGAAACCTTGATTCTTCAGTGCCAATTCACAACTAATGGAATACTTAATTTATTAATAAGATATCTATATATGTATAATGATATTTTTTTAAGATGTGTTCATGATGAAAATTAAAATAATGAAAAAGAAAAATTTGAAAACACATAAATAATGTATATATGAGGAGACAAACAGTGATGTGGTTATTTTTATATAATTTTAAGTTCTCATAAAAAGTTGTTTTTTTATTTTTTTTTTATTACATTAATTGATTAAAAATCAATTACTTTTTTTAAATACTCTTTTTCATCTTCAAGAAATTCATATCAAAATATTTTTAAATATCAACAACTACATTTTATGTAGCTCAATGAAAAATCATACTTAATTAAAATCAAGACTGAACTAAATTTTGAAATACTATAACAATATTGAAGAGTTAAAATAGGGGTGAAGAAAAATTAAGTTCTAAGGAATTAGTTTCCAATCAGTTATAATGGAAATTTATAATATTTTTTTATTATACATAAATAAGTTTTCATATAAATGAACTTTTCATGATCCACTAAAAATGTCTTATGATTTGCAAATTGAAGGAGTAAAGTAGTTTATTTTTTATAGTTATATGAATAAATAATTCAAAATATCAATGTAATAAAATAAGAAATTTTCATAGACAAATCTAAATATTTTTTTATAATAATAAACTTGTAAATTGTTAGCAAGTTGTAATACAAAAACATTGACTTGTAATTGGTAGCAAGTTGTAATACTAAGTTCATTTTATGACATTCACAATTAAAACTTGAACATAATTACCAATAGGATATACTCCATACATTTAATCCATTAAAATTAAAAATAAATTTTCATTATGGAAGAGAATGATTTTTTTAAAATTATTTTATCAAATGACTCAGTGATTCAAATTAATGATATTTTAAGAATAGGATGCAACCTTATAAAAAAAGTATAAATACTCTAAAGTATTTATTAGTTGTTAGGCTGAAAGTTAGGCTTTTGATTAATAAAAATTATTTCATAGCATTAAATTCATGTGATTGATAAATGATTGAATTGATGTTAGATGATCATTGTTTAATTTTTCATAAGCAAAATAAAACTAAGTTTACCTTTTTTTTCTCATTTTACATTCAGTTGAAAAATATTCTCAAAGTGATTAAAAAAAAAAAAAAAAAAAAAAACATGAACTCTCTTTTTTTTTTTTTTTTTAAGATGCTTTGAATTATAAAGCAAATGAAACACAATGGATTATAATTAAAGAATTCTTCTAAATGTATCCATTGATTAAGATCATTTGACAGTTTTTAATTTTTATATATATGAATTTTTATCATACTCTTATCTACAATCGGATACTTGGTTATTCAATCAAAAAGTCATTTCATCACTTAATATTGTTTTCTATTTTTATTTTTTAGAAAATATAAGATAAAACTTGTAATTTTATTTTTAAGTGTGTGTATGTTTGTTGCATATAAAATCTCAATAAACTTAGAGCATCATCAATGATTTAATTATAAAATTAAAATTTACAAGATTTTGAAACTGATTTTATACTTACTAATTTTGAATGTGCTTTAAAAATTTGTTGTGAAAAATAAAGTTTCAACTACCACAGTAAATTTATTCAAATTTTTTTATTATTATTGACTGCTTCAACTTAATATTAGTTTTAATAATAAGAATTTTGCATGGCAAATATTCAAAACAGGAATTTGTGGACAGAACTAATAAGTGAACCAAATAAATTTTTAATAAAAAACAAATATTTTTAATTTGCTTTTTGATCACTAAATTTAAATCGAACTACACCTAAATTATTTAAGATAAATAATTGTACATGTAAAATTATATATAGTTACAGACATTCACAAAATATAATGGTATACTCACCAGTTTCTTGTTTAACATTCATCATGCCATTAAGAAGGTTATTATTTATATTCTTGTGATTTTCAGTTATTTTTCTCTTCTTATGATTGCTACTTGTGCTATCTAAGCTATCACAGAGAAAATCTTCACTGTTGAAAAAATATATAATTAGTAAGGGTTCATTATTTGAACAACAGTTAAAATATTGTTGCAAAATTTGAAGAAAATCTTTATTTACTAAAATACACAATGAATAATTTTAATACTTGGTGCTACGTTTAATTACCTTTATAATAGTATAATAATTCAGCACATTCAAGTTTAGAAATTCAAATTACATAGAGTACAAAGTTATTACAGCAGAAATATTTCAGTTGAATTGTGAATGCTTGTAATGGGTAACCAAAAATATATGTGATTTAGTTTCACTTTGATTGAAATGCAATCTTTCTGTTCTGTTGTTCACTTTAATATATTTAGCTATGAATACTATTTATTCAAATTAATCATTTAGTTTGTTAGCATCTTACAATAATTTTATTTTAGTCTACTAAATGCAAATGCATAAGATAATATTTTTTTAATGCAGAATGGCTTATGTCCTAGATTAAGAGACATTCTTTATACCATAATTTCTTATCTTAAACATCATTAGGCTTAATCCAATCATTATGAAGCTGGATCATTTTCATTGCAATTTGATAAAGATTTGCAAACAAAAATCAAACACTAAAATTTTCTATATTAACTCAAAATCAAACACTAAAATTTTCTATATTAACTCATGCGATATTGCTGTATTATTACAAAGGATTTGCAAACATTTAAAATTTCTAACGTAATTACTTTTCAAAATTGATTAGTTAAATTTAAAAATTTCTCTGACCTCCAAAATTACTTTATGCTCTTCAATTTCAATTAAAATTAATATTTTGCATAACAAATTAAAGGAATCATTCAAGACATGCAAATCAATAAGAATACATTCACTGCAAATTTTTTTATACCTTTGTGCAAAAGATTTATGCATTTACTATAGAAAGAGAAGTACAAATCTCAAAAATACAATTTAATATGGAAAATGAGGTGTACCCCTACACTAATCCTATAAATATTAATCATGCAAAATATTATAAGAGGGTTCTCTAATTATAATTGAAATTTGTGAACAATAATTTAGAAAGTAATTTGTTATGCATTATGAATCTGATTTTAAAATGTATTTAATTAGTCCTGCTTTTAATGTTTTTGTTAATTAGTTATGGTTAAGAGTAGTGGATTATCCAAACTGTGTTTTGTGACTCTAATCAACCAATAATTTTTGAACATTTAAATAATTTTACCATATTTTTTCAGTATGAGAGCATTGTCAAGAAGTATTGGAGGGCCTATGAACTAATGGCTTAAGTGCTAATATCTGGCATTTGTAAAATAAATAAATAGTTATGGTTAAATCTTAGCAACTAATTACATGCATAAATCTTATTTTTCATATCACTATTAATAAAAAATGAGTACATTCTAATAAATGCAAACATTTTTAAATTGATATTAGAATTGCAATTTTTAAAATATTAGATGGAAACAAAAAATTTGCAATAATCGTTGAAAATGTGTATAAAAAGAAAAGTAAAAATAATGCTTTGTGTACATTCAATAAAAAATTAACAATCCTTTATAAGATAGAGAAAGCTCAAAAACTGCAGTGAAAAGTATATTTTGTATTTAAACAGAATTACCATATTCATATTATTTTGATTAAAGTACCAATTTCTTTTCACTAAGAGATCAGAGTACAAAAACAACAATAAGCTCCTTTTTATCTATTGAAAAACAAAAAGAAAATTTTTATACTATATTTCAAAATTTTGACTTGGCTTGACCAAGTGTCATTAGTACCAACAACAAATATGTAAACAGTATTTATACTTTACACATTTAAGACAAAAATTACAACAATATAAGTATTTACTTAAACTTGTCGGTGCTAATTAATAAGGTTAATTACAAAACTTTATATAGTAGTAAGCATTAATCAACACTGGTTCCTGAGAGTAACAAAGAGTCTTGAGGGAAGCGAAGATCTGGTAAATTTGTTTTTGATATTGGGAAAGAGTTTACAGTGTTTAAGATTATGAAAATAAAATTAGTCATATTGTATATTCAAACAATATATAATAAGAAAAATTGACAAAATATTTACAAATGTAAACATTAGCTAAAATTTAGAATGAAAGTTGTAAATCTGTGAAAAACATATTACTAATAATAGAAGAATTTAATAGTAATGAGAATTCAAAAATATTTTTGAAATTTTTAATTTATATTGGACACACAAAATTAAGCAATATATATTTTATAATATTAATCTATTACACTTTCCTTCTAAAATATTTTTCTGAATAAATAAAATAAATGAACACAGTATTTTTATAATTTAATACATGTAGAAAAAATACAAAGATACAAAAAATACAAATAAAACTACAAAAGATTGGGAAATGTAATATTCATATATTCAGATTTCATGCTGAAGTGAAAATTGTTTCATCAAATAAATAAAAATCACTAGAAATATTTTAATTTTTCTAAATTATTATAAAAATATATTGATAGGAAAAGTTAATTTTCTAAATATACACATTACTGAACTTAAATAATCAGCAAAGAATTATTAATTTTTAATATGGAAATGTTATTGTAATTTTTATTTTTTTGTTTGGTTCACTTTTCAAAAAATATATTTTTAATTTATTACTATTGATTGGTAGTTTAGTTTATCAGAGTATGTGGTATTTAAATATGATAAAAATAAAAAGTACAATCATAAAACAAGATTTAGAAATCAAAGGCTTAGGATAATTGAATTTTAACTATAAAATTCCATAGGTATTATCGAAAACATTATTATAAGAACTCTCGGGGCAGCCTGTAACCCTAGAGAGCATGTCCCTGGGCGGCGGATGCCTCCATTGGTTTCCTTTGGGTGGCAGAGAGGAAATCTTTCAGCAGACCAACAGGCAGAAGTCCTTGGCTTGGACTGCGATTTCATTTCTATGCACAATTCATGCAAAAAAGTTTGGGGCTAATTTTTTTCCATGAATTATGTAATTACACAGGGGTCGTCTTCAACAGATTTGGGGACATTTAGGGTTTTTACACATACTCTATAGACATGGTATCATCATAAGAAATGTTAATAGTCTTATTTTAAAAATTTTTCCTGTATTTTATCTAGGTATGATTTATCATTCTATAGTTGCCTTCTAAACACTATGGTAGATCAAAATAACTTAATAATTTCAAAGAGGAGTCGATAAATACTACAAACAGCCCCACCTAAAGTGAGATTTAAACCAGTGAATTATTCAAATAAAGATTTAAGGCTAAACCTTAAACTAGCGATAGGAGAATCATTTTCATTTCACTAGATTTGAAGGAAAGTTATTGTTTTTCATTGGTATAAAAAAATTGAACTAAATAGACAGTTTGGTGGTTATTAATTTTCGACTGTGTACATGAGTCTGTGATTTAGTAACGTGGAATGCAACCATTTTTTATGATTTGTTTGGTTATTAATTAAATGTTTTTTTAATTATAAATAGATTACTTAGTGATTAATTAAAATGATTCAATAGCTGTTAAGCCTGAGTTAGATGCACCAGAGTCCCTTTAGAATAAATTTTGATTCTACAATGAGCCTGTCATACTTCTATTTAGATAAAAAAAAACATTAAAACCTGCAATTTTTCTAAAATGAAATTTGTGATTCATAGACATTATATTAAAACAAAACTCTATGAAGTAATTGATGAGAGTTACTTTTACCTGTCGTAAAGAGAACTTAAATGAGTTGTTGGCGGCCCCAGGTTTTGCTGTTGCAATGTTATGCCAGAGGTCAGTGGTGAAGCTATGGGATGCTGCAAGTGATTTAACATGGAACCAACTGCAGCACTCTGACTAGGAAGAGCAGATAAAGTCTGAGAGTGCTGTTGAATGGAAGCTTGTACTGTTGGTTGATTCTGATAATGGAAAAATGTTTTCAATAAAGTTATTTTACTAAATGAATAATTTTTTAAGTAAATAAGTAATAAGGCTAATAAAAGAGTTGTTTTATTCTTAAATATTTAATTTACTTTCAAGAAAAAAGAAACAGAATGCAATAATAAAATAAATGAACAGAATAAATGAGCCTATGAGTCAAAGTATTTGATAATTGGTTTTTATTACAAATAAAAATATTAGTTAATTAAAATTAACTACTTAACTTAAAATTAACTAATAAATTAGTTAATTTTAATAATAATTTTGAGTAATACAAAATGTATTACTTAAAATAAACTGATTTATATTTTAAATTTAAAATGTGTTTATTTTCTTTCCTTAGACAAATGAGACTATATATAAGTCACACACGTGAAAATATTAATAGTAAAGTGTATACTGACAATGAAAAAAAAATTATGTGTGCTTACTTTAATTATTTTAATAATTTTCCTATAGCATGTATTTTCAGATGTTGAAAATTAACAACAGTAAGAAAATTCAGTGTGTTTCACAACATCATCAATTATTTTCATACAATTGTGAAAGAAGAAACTTTGTTTAAAGGTAGATTAAAGTTCTAATATAAGTTTACATATAAATAAGTAGAAGTATAAGAAAAACAACGAGACTAGTATTATACTGTCTTGAGAGACATTATATAATGGTCATTTAACCCAACAGAACAACACTGTTTTAACTGAAAAACATTAGTTAAACATGCAAAGTACCACATTCTTCAAATCCAAATAAGTCTCAGAATAAAATCTAGCGGATTTCCATAAAAACACTTTATAACATTCATAGAAATGTATTCAGTAACTTGACTAAATTAAAAGGTAACTCTTTTATCTTATGCTACTTGATTAATATATGGCCTCACTCACAATGTTTTGGACCCTTCATACACCTATTGTAATTATCTTATTCTATGTACCTTAGTAACAGATATATGCCCTGTTAAAAATACTGTATATCCTTTTTTTAAAAATAAAACCTATTTCTAAGAAAACATTTAAAACACAAAGATATCACATAGATATGAATGTTAAAGCATTTAAAAATATTTTAGCATAAATTATTTTGGTACTTTTTCATTATACCCTCGCTTATGATCTTAAAGAAATAGCATGTATTGGAGATGAGAAAATAATATAAAGTAAATATATAATATTTTAATGGTTTAAATTTTTTTAATTAAGTATATTTCAATCGAATTCTTTTTACGCAAAATTTGATTGAAGACTGATAAACACTGTTAAACAAGCTAAATGGTTAAAGCAAATTGGTGAAAAAAATGGCTTAGGGATAATTTTATCTGTGAAAAGGAGCAATGCAATCACAAGTCACCAATGGTGAAAAACAACTAAATACAGCAAAATTTAATTTTGTTTCTTTGAAAAAAAGGTACTATTGCAGTATACCCATGCAGTCAATCATTGATGCAATTGTTAAATAGTTTTCGCCAAAAATAAACTTAGGTATTTAAATAATTTTGTCAATAAGTAATAATTATTTAATTTATAATAAGTAAATACAATGGTACTATGTTTTTAGTAGTTTCTAGAAACGGTAACCTTTCTAAACATTACATGATGCAAATGGAATATTTTCAACAGTAATTTACGATTTTTTCCTATCCTCTTACGGCGATTATTATTAGCCTGGGTATAATGGAAAAGTACCCTTACTACTACTAGAAACTATTACTAGATTACAAAAATGTTTACTAGTGAATTGAGCAATCAAAACCAATATAATGAGAGCTAATAACTTTGAGTATTACAAGTAAGAAAGTCAAATCAGAGTTAAAATTATTTGAATTAAGATATTCCAAATTCAATCTATGCTAATAATATGTTAATGATACAATTTTAAGAAAAATTAAAAATTGCTATTTGAAAAAAAAATCAAATGTAATTTTCATTACTTTAATATTTAGATGTTATAATTTTCAGCTACAGGAAATTAAGCAGGAAATTTAATAAATAAAATAAACACTATTAATAATGTAAGAATTTTATATAAAACATTTAAAATAATTAAAAGGCATTTTTTTAAAAACTTAAATTAACTATTTAAATTTAATTGACTAAATTAGTTAATTTTTACAATCATTAATTTGTTTACTTTTCTTATCAGTATAATTTTTTTAATCAAAGTAAAAATAGAATATATTGGTGGATATTGTAATATAAAAAGGCATACAAATAATAACAACTCAAAATATATGAGTCAGCATTTATGATTTTTAGTACATATATATATGTTTTCCATATATTCATGATAAGAACTTACAGATAGTTGCATAGTTGGAGTCAATGTGAGGGATGTTTCTGTAAGATGTTTTAATGGTTGCACATTGTTGTACCCCATGTACTGTTTCAAATCACCTGATGTCTGCATCATTGTTGAAATCTGCTTAATATCTTCGTTTCCATTTAAAGAATTATCTTTTAAATATAATATTCAATATTTTAAAAACTAGTATATCATTATAAATGAAAAAAAAAGGAAAAACATTATATAAAATGTTAATAAATGTTTTTTGCAATAAATTTTAATAAAATTACTTGCAAAACTTTCAGTAAAATTTACATATATATTTCTAATGACAGTTGCATGTAGGTTATACATATTCAGTGCTACAAGGGGCGAATGTGATGGCATTTTATACAGTTTGGCAACCAGAGGGTGGGCCATCATCACCCCGAATGTGAAGGAACCCATGCACAAAGAGAAAGGAACATCTTCAAAGTTAGGGATGCTAACCACTCAGCTATCAGTCGGCATATATATATATATATATATATATATATATATATATATATATATATATATATATATATATATATATATTGTGTGTATATATATTGCACAAAATTTTAATTAATAATTGCTGAAACTAAACAACTTAAATCAAAATTTATTACTAGAAATTCAGCAGTTTGTTTATTTTAACAACTGCTTTTATTTTTATCAAGCAATTTCAAGCATTTAAAATATTTTTTCTTTCTTGCATATCTATCATTTTTTTTACTGGCCAAAATTTTGGTAAAAAATAGTAAAAATAGTATTTTTTTTAAAAAATGATTTTCTTAATTAATTATACCCATATGTATTATAACCATAATTTTTAAGAAAATATTTAGAATTACTGTAAGGAGATTCAGAAGAAAGTAATGTATTTTAGTGTTATAATACTGCTGCAAATTTTATCACAATTTTTTTTAGTACAAATGCATTTAAAGCATTTTCTATGGAAAAATATAAAATACAATACAAACTATATATCAACTTTTTTAATATTAATTTTTATGTTCCTCATATTCTTATTTTAAACCCTGATGTAATAAAGTCATAAATTTTAAAGATTCACTAAAGTAAGAAAGAAGATAAAAAAAATATAGATATACAGTGTTTATCATAAACTTCTTCAAAAATAAATAACTTGATTGTAATACATAATAATAACAGATCAGTAAGAGCTTAAAAAAATTCAACAGAAAGAATATCAAAATACTTATTGGTGATTTCAAGTAAAACAATAAAACAAAAAGCAAATAATTTGCTAGTGAAATTCTTTCTATAACAATTATTATTTTTTATTACAATTTATTTAAGAAAAATCCATGCAATTTTAAAAGTTAGAAGAATGATTTGTTTATTGCAGGATAATTTTTCTAAAACTCAACAAAAATACTTTGCGTAAGTTTCCCAATAATTGAAATAAATTCAAAGTAAAAATATTGCTACAGTTAAAGATAAAAGTTTAAATATAATGGTTAAAATATAATATTTTTTTAAGCAATTTGCTTAAATTTAAAGCATTAAAAAATTATATTGAATCATAATTTTTTAAAAATTATGATTCAATGGTGATAATGCTGAATGAATTTCTGCCAAGATTAAATAGTATGTAAATACTTAATAATATATATTTTAAATTACATTTTTTGATACAGGTCTACAAAATGCAGATTAAAGATCAATATTATTTTAGACATTTCATTTTCTTTCTTTTGAAAGTATTTTCTCCATTTGCAATGTATTTATATAAACTATTAGTTTTTATACCTGTATGCAATGGTGAAGGTGGTGGCTCAGAACCTGAGTCAGGGGGACTCTCGGGTAGACTTACACTGAAACAAAGAATATTAAGAAATATGTTAAATACATAAAAATATAATATTTAATAATATTAAAATACTTTATTAAATCATTAGTAAATTTTCTTAATTGCAAATTTTGGTTTTACAGTAAAACTAACAAGATCAATAAATTTATTCGAAGAATTTGCAGTAAGGAATGATTTGAGAAAAAATATGTAGAAAAATTTTAAATTTATAATAATATGTCTCTCAACAAAAAGTGAAATAACTATGGAAAATAAATATTGCATAATCGACAAATAAAAGTTACAAAAAGTTACGTAACTGTTAAATAAATATATTACCTATGTTTGAAACTTGTTTATATAAAATAATATTTGAAATAAAAAATTTGAAAAACATAACAATAAAAAAATACTAGAAATAAAAACGAAACTGCAAATATAGTTTATTTATTAATACTTGTTAGTACATAAATTCAAAGTTTTAAATTTAATCTCATTTGCTCACCTGATACCTTTCAAACCATTAGAAAGAGGATTATTTAGTATCTTTATATTTCTAGCAGTATTAGAGGCAGGTTTAATATTAATCAATGCAGGGATTCTTGTGGCTGTAGAAAAAGAATGATTGTTGTTATAATTTAAAGTTGACTTGATGGTTGCAGCAACTTTTTGAGTTTTGAATGCAGTGTCAGTAGTGACCAGCTCATTTTGGAAAGAACTGCAAATAAAATGAAGTTACGATAAAATAAGGAGAAACATTTCAGAAATAAATTTGTTTCATTTGTTATATAATATAATGTAACATAGATATCATCAAAAATAATTTCCAGCAGGTAATGAGATTCTAAAAATAAACTCATTCTTATTTTAAAATATATTTTACATGAATTTTTTCATTATTTTATTGAATTTCGAAAAAAAAAAAAGAATTTATGTTTGGCTTTCCAATTTGAATTTCTTGTAATAAGAATATTGGTAAACAAGCTAAATTGTTAAAGAATTTGAACTACTCAATTATAATCTTAAGCATTATTGCGGAAAAAAAACCCCTGAAAATTACAACGCATTCAACAAATATTTTAATTTGTTAAAATTAATCTATAATAATAATAATAATAAAATATTTCAATCTATTTCACCTTCTTAAAAGGATAATATAATTAATATATTTTAGAATTAAAATAATTCATAAATACTAAAATTTTAAATATATTTTATTTGAGGAAATTAATTTGCTAACGTTATTAGTTAGTTACAGAAAAATATTAATAATAAATTCAGATTTTGTTTAAATTAATATAAAACTACGTAAATTCAAGTTTTCAGGCAATTTGAAATACACGATAATGCTTCTTCCTAACTTAATTCATAAAATATTACAAACTTATTTTTGGAGAATAGATAAATATAAGATACTTAAGTTTTATTTTTTATTTTTATTTTAAATATAAATTCTGCTGAATTCTTAATTTTTTAAAAATCAACCTTAGGTATCAAAGCAAAATGATGTTCGGCCAATGTCAATATGTCAGCAATAGATGGCAGCACTATAAATCTATTTATTGACAAAAGTTTAACGCAACTTTTTAGAAGGAAATGTTATTTCTCTAATTTCTTATGATTAGCTAAAATATGGTGCTGATTACGAAGATAACCAATATAAATAACTTCAAAATGAGATTTTTTTATGTTTTAATTTGCAATACAGATTAATTTTTAAAATTGGAAGAGTTTGCCACAATTTTTTTCCTAATAATAGATAAAAACTAATTATAAAACTTCTTCAATTTATCCTCGAATAAAAGGAAATCTTTATTAGACATTTTTTATCTAAAAAATGACATAAAGCATAATTAATATTTTTGCCCACTCAATATTTACGTTTGAATAAATAAATCAGGGACTTATATCTGAACAGCAACAGTGCTAGCTGAATATAATTACAGTGCACAATAGAACAGTTTTTCTTTTGACTCATGATTAGCGTTTAAATGCAGGCCGAGAAGAGAGTTTCTTTCCAAAACAAAGGTCATTCTGAAGAAATTTAAAAAGAGAGAATTCTTTCACGTCATTAAGTTGCAGGCAGAGATAACATTGGCACTCACGGCCGCTCTTTTATACGCTGGAAATGGTGTGTAAAATCGCTCATTAGATTGTTTACTCACTACAATTTCCTAATTGGCAGCGAAGCTCAATGTTGCGAGCAACTTTCGTGATTCGGAGGGTGCATAATTTAACGGTAGTCAGGGCCGTGAAAAACACGGATCTCCTTTTCTACATGTCAAACATTTCCTCAAAGCATGAGTGGATAGGTAACAAGATCTAAGCCATGCAGTTTCCTAATATATACCATTGATTCTCCACAATTAAATGATAAAAATATTTCATTTTTAGTTTGCTCCAGCCACTGATAATTTTTCATTTTGTTAGTAAAGATCATGGGAAATACATTTTAAAGTTACATCATTCCTATTTGATTATGAAAAATGTTTTTGACTCATTTATTTTAAGCGAAAGTTTTGGAATAAAAAAAGTACTATTGCCTAATATAACAAACAACTTGTATTTTGGTCGATAAGCAGAAAAGTGATAGAAGACTCTTGTGAAAATGTTCGAATATAGAGGAACTATATACAAATTTCATAGGCTGAATAAACCTTAACTTTAAAAAGCGTTAATGATCTATGATTTGTAAATAGGAATCATTAATAATCAAAGTTCAAATAGCAACAGAAATCATTAAAAAACTTTTTTTCCTCAAAGCATGAGTGGGCACGAACTGTTTATGGAGCTATTAATAATCTTCATGAATACAAAATATAAAAAAATACCATTTCGTTTAAATTAAAAACAATATTTGAAAAAATTGTGATAAAGAAATATTTTTGGATTTTTAGCGGAATACGCACAATTTGGTTATAAGATATTCTTATAGATATTAATGTACCTTGATAAGTGATAAAGGAGAGTTTTAAAAGTGATTTTACAACTTTGTAGCAAAATAAAATAAGAAAAAATGATTTAAAATTAAAACAAACTAATTATATGTGTACTGCAAAGTTATAAATAGGATCCAAAATTTTAAATATGGTAGAGTAGTGTATACAGTAATATCAGTACAAAGTTTAAGAAATGGAATGAAAAATTAGACTGCAGATAATTACATTGATTTTTTTCAAAGCTAGCTTTTTATAGGGTAACAAATTTACATCTTAATGCTTTACCATTCGAGAAAATTTGAAACTAAATTTGAAATTTCTGCATAGATTTTAATAAATTTTCTAAATAAAATATCTTGTAAACATAATCATCATGGAAATTTTGCTGGTTAATATAATGGCTAATACAGGATCCAATTAATTTTGTACTCGGTTTTAAAGAGGTTACAAGTTTGGAGAGCCCAAAGTAAACCGTTTTTCAACAATGAAATCACAATTTCTGTGAAATTCAACTATAATATATCCCCATTATAAAATTTAGTGTATCATTTTTATGCTCATACCATGAAATAAGAATAACTTTGATTAATAAAAAATAATCATTATCCAAGTAAATGGAATTATTTTTGCCTTAAAGAAGATGATAGGAATTAATTTCAAGAAAGGAAAAAAAATTTAATATATTGAAAGTGCTTATAATATTTAAAGAAAATTATTTCAACATTTTGTAAATAAAAAAGGGAGTGGAATATCGAATTTAAAAAACAGGAAAGTAACATTAAAAAAATATGGGAAAATGGACTTGTAGAGTAACTTATTTGCATAGTAGTATTATTTTCTCACATAAAGGACAACGTAATGGCTGATACTGATTATTTGACATCAATCCAAAATTTATCATTGGAAATTAAATATCTTTGTTGTAAATAATACTTAAAACTAATTTACACAATAAAAAAATCTTCATTGTTTTATTATAATAATACGTTATTGAAACGGAATGATAAAAATTCCATTCCGTGATTGAGCAGAGATTGCAAACAAACATAATTTTTCCTAGTGAGAATGAAGTTTTCAATACATTTTATATTAGTATATGTACAAAAAAAATGTTTTTTAGGTTAGTCTATGGGATAAGCAAATTGACATTTGAAAAATGTAATGTCAACGAGTTTAAGATTATTGACTGTAGTATGTGCAATTGATTACTATTTTAAAGTAATCGAAAGAATTAGTAGGTTTATATACCTTAAATAGAAAATAATTTCCTTATAAGTTTTATTTAAAAATATATTTAATATTTAACAAACAAGCAATAATTATGCCCTTTCAAAAACATGAAAACTAAACAGACATTTGTTAGTGAATAAAAACGAAAAAAAAAAAAATTAAAAATAAAATTTATTTATGATTATTTTTTGAATAAATTATTGCAAAGTATTAAGTTATTTATAAAGGGCAAACACTTTTTTCTGTAAATTTATTTCATTTTCCAATGAGATGGCACTATGCAAAGAATGATAGTAAATGAGTACATTACATAAGATTGTCTTTTTAAAAAAATGGAACTAAAATTAGAACATTAGTTTAAAATTTAGGTTAGAAGGGACTTGGCCTTGGAATTTCCTTTTTCAAGTACAAGGACGAATTAAAATGACACAGAATATTCGCATGATTGAGCTTGTGAATTATTCATTTTCTCAAAAACTGCGCGGTTTGGTCATTCGTAGATCTTTCATAAAGTGGATTACGATGCTATCAGGATGCAATTCAAGCACAAGGGAATTGCTTTTACATATCAACATTAATCGGGCATTATAAGCGAAAAAAGCTGTAGATTATATTTGTATAGCACATAATATGATTGATATTCATATATTTTCAATTAATTCCTCCACTTATTCATTAGAGACGCAGATGGTATATAATGCTATTAAATATAATAAAATCAACATAAAAATAAATGGCCAATATATTAACATTTCGAGTAAAGTCATCATGAATTAAATTCATGATTCTAGGTTTCAATTAAGTTATTTCTTAGTTCGTATTATTTTTAGAATATTCAACCAAATTGCCCCTAATGAAATATTTTATAAGGTAGCTCATTTTAATATAATTAATTACGTATAATATAATTTAATGGCTTTTAATGTTTGTAGCCGTTCATGAAATTTAGTAAGTAAATTTTTTTAGTGTGATCAATTGTAAAAAGCTATTTTATCTAACAGAGCATCGATACCATATATATATATATATATATATATATATATATATATATATATATATATATATATATATATATATATATATATATATATATATATATATATATATATATATATATGTTTAAATGTGTTTCCAATGTATAGCCCTAGGATCTATATATATTTTAAAAACTTTTTGAAACCAATTCTTTAATTTCTTATTGCTTAGTATCTATAATTATAAAATTTTTAATCCTACGCTACAATAGTATTTCATTTGGTACTGAAATTGATTATCATGTTTTGATAATAAATTCAAAAATATATTTGAAAAGGTAATTATTACATTTTTGCTCTATTTCATTCAAAAATATTTCTTATATAATTGAGTTAAAACATTTAATAAGTTTGATTTAGCTTACTTTATATATTCTGTTATTTTCATGCAAGTATTTCTAAGGTTTTTTTGAATATTCGTAGAATTTGAGAACATTTTTTACGATGAAGTTAATTAAAAATATATAAACAATAGATACTTTTAATGAGGTTTGAAGCTAATGAAAGGTTATACAAGAGAAAAGCGACAAAAATATTAAATTTATTTACATCAATAATTGATTTGTTTAACAAATAAAACATAAGGATTTCCTTTGTGAGAGCTTTAAAATCATATATAATACATTTCGAATTAATGTAAAGATTCTATTCTCCTAATAAGAGCGAAATAATTATCTTATATTATTATTTACATGACTGTGTGCAGCACAATTTGTCGGTTAGGGCACCAAAAAGTCTCAAATTATTTATGAGAATATTGCAACATTTTCAATCGATAAATTAGTTTTAACAACGCTTGCAAAATTATCACATTTTTATATTTTACTCAAGCATTTTTTTAGATTTAAAGTATATTTATTTTAATACATATATTAAAATACAAATACAGATACAAATTAAATGCAAATACATACAGTATAATTTAATTGTATTATCTTCTACCTAATTATTCCTGTTGGCTCGAAATCTTCTAAGAAGAATAACCATTTCCTAATATAATTAAAATATGTTTAAGATAAACTTTAAGGAGGTTTTCAATTTAAATTATAGTACCCAGAGAATTTAGAATTTGCGTTAAATCTGATAAACTTTGCTTTAATTTGCGAGTGCTAATTTTGTGAGCAATTTAAGCTACTGTAAAAATATGCATTTTGATCGCAAAGAAAAAATAAACAGTAAAATTAATAGTTATGGTTTTGTAAACAATTTTTTGACTAGTATCCAGAGCCATTTAATCTATTTTATCACTAAACACAAGCCTAGTAAAACAGCTGACAAAATAAAAAATGTAAATTATTCTGAACCTTATTATAATTTCCTAATTCATGACAAAATTACATAAATCGTCATAATTCTCTGTATGGTTATTTTGAAATATGAAATATTACAAGTGTAGAGTTAAAATACGATGGTAGTAAGAAGGGGAAACAAAATTTCATTCAATATCTAAAAATGTTCAAGAAATTGCTTAGCTCATCAATTCCGCTATGATTTTTTAATTCATCTCAAAACGATGGAAAAAAACCTCTAGAAATTTTCCTAGCAATTCTCATTACGAGAAATATTTAAAAATTTAATGTTGGCGTAAGCAAGATATTAGTCTTACGATTCAAAAGAGAATGCCAAAATATTGCAATTCTGAATTTAGAATTCTATTAATTAATGAAGTTTTCAAAAATTTAAATCGGCCTTGCCGATTTAAAGTGGTTTCAGTGGAAGTTTGGTCACGTCTCTTTCATTTTGCTTTTTCTTCTACTCTATTGTCCATATGCTAATGGCTTAAATCAATGGAAAACGGCTTATCAAATCGATGTATATATATATATATATATATATATATATATATATATATACGATAAAACATGAAGAAAAGTAAAATCAGAAATATAAAATTGGAAAGACACTAAAGTATATGAAGCAAAAGACAAGAAGGCATTATTTCTTATATATATATATATAATATATATATATATATATATATATATATATATATATATATATATATATATATATATATATATATATATATATATATGTATAATATATATAAGGAGAAAGAATTGAGGTAAGATTGAAATAAAAGTTACTAAAGTCATAATTGTGAATATTCATTCCTAGTATTTATTGTTAATATCATATTATTATTAATTGCTCACTATAGAAAGAACTATAAGGAGTAAAACTTGAATCTATCAATATAAGGTTGAAAAATTTGTATTATTTTGCTTTCTACTAAGAAAAGGGAGTATTATTTTATCATTTGTAAAGAAATTCCATGACTAAAACCGTCTCTCTCTCTCACACACACTGTCACTACCGAAGCTTGAAAAAACGTTGATGTGCACGTTACTTGATTAATGCTGCAGATTAACTGATTTATTCTGTTAAAGAACGGAATCGAGTGATTTCGAAAATTAAATAAGATATTAGTTTTTGTAGTTGTAACAATATTTCAATTTATTTGATTTTTTGTATCATAGTTTTAAATTGATTGAACATTGATTCCATCAATTAATTTGATTATTTGATTGTATTAACTGGATTCTCTTTAAACATCAAAAAATGAATAACATTAAGTTAACATAACATAGCACAAACATGAACATACAACATATAAGATAGTGAATAGCAATGTTAATTTAAGTGTACAGAAACGTCGCAGCTCTTCCATCAGAGGCCTTATTCACATATTATCTTGGCTAACGTTGGAAATCATTTTAACGCGAACACACATAGTAAATCATTTAAATCAAATTTGAAATACACAAAAATCATTAAATATTCTAAGACCGTAATATACCTCTCATAGCACTTTTAGGCATAGATGCCGTATAAGCCAGGATGCCAAATACTGAGTTTGGTGATTTTTTTTTTTTTGGCGAATTTTCTTATGCATCTGACAACATGTTTTTATTACATAATAGATATGGAGGCCTATAAGAATTATGCAGAAAATTCGATTTTGGTGATCATAGTATTTATGTGCACATCACAATATGTCCTCTTGGCAACATTTCTTCTTCCCCCCAAAAAACTCAGAATTTGGCATCCTGGATTATATGGCACCTGTTTTTATAACCATTTCACTAAAGCAGAAATGAAATTTAAATAAAGAATCAATAAATCTATCACCAATAGCAACTGTCAATTTTTATTATGAGTTGTTGCCGGATATTGAAAGAAAATCACGAAATAAAATATTATAACGAAATAAAAATATGACATATAATAAAGAAATTGAATAATGTGTAAAAATAAAAAACTAGGATTCAACTTTTGCTATAAAAAAGAAAGTATGAATAGCCGAAATTAAATTCTAGTAACTGCACAAATGTATTTAAAAATAGATAATTTTCTTTAAAATCTGCTATAATACGCCGTATAGCAATGAAATCGCGATGATTTTAGAAACAAAATTATATTAGTTTTAATAAAATATTAGAAGTGTTTGCAAAAAATGCCTGAGTAAGGAATCAATCCGTACAAGATAAGAGAAATTTAAAAGAAAATGGTCTAAATACTCTTGTAAAAAGTCGTTGTTTCAATTGTATCAAGGAGGTTCATCCTATTAAGAAGTCTTTTGAGAATTTAAACACGTCCAGAGCATGGGTTGAAAGAAAAGAACTAAATCAAATCAAACAACATTACAACAAACAAGATTTCGAATTTTGTAAGCAAAACTATTAGTCATTACCCTCCCACTCAATAAAACAAAAAAACTAAAAGAACACAAATTAAATAGAGATGGAGCATTACTTTACATACAAATGTGATAACATAAATTAAATATTGTATGTAATTTGCAAAAGAATCTAAAAGATATTTGCCTTTTTTATGACCTAATTCTGTAACTTAAGAATAATATCCCTTTAATAATGATAAATTTGATTTGTAATTTTGTGTCTAATTTTAATTCAACTTAAGCAATTAAATTAAAACTTTTATTTCCTCTCAGTTAGATACGATATGGAAAAATAATACATTTTAAGAAATAAACAAATCTTAATAATAAATAAATTATAAACCTTAATTATAAATAAATAAATTATAAAAAAAATCTTATAAATTTAACTTTCGAAGACGTACTTGAATATTGATTAAAAACTATATAATAAAAGTTATACTCGTGTTTTTCATTCAAAGTTTAAAAATGATCTTCCTTGAATTAGAATAAATGATTTTTAAAAGCCTATTTATATATTAACACATTTTATTTATTTATTTTATGATGGAACATGAACATAATAACTTAATTTTTTATGACTTTCAATAAATACGTAAATTTAAATTATTATCCTTTTAAGATAATTAATTGAAAATATATTTTGAGAAGGTAATTATAAAAGAAATATTTATAAAAACATTTTTAAAGTACACGGTGACATAAGTTGTGTAATTTTAATGATTCAAAACATAAGTCTTTAATAATTTTTCATATATAATAACCATAAAACAATCACAGATACCGTGTTTATTAAAAAATGTGATTAATGCATTTAATGTATGCCATTAATTAAATATAGAAAATATACCATCATCATAGCTTGCAAAAAGGTAGCAAGAAAAGAACCAAAGGTAAGGAAAAACCGAATTTTCAAGAGACAATTAGTAAAAATTATACAAACTAACAACTGTTGAAAACTTATGTCAAATTAAAAAATTTATAACAATATTGTGTTATTTCTAATGGAAGATATTAATGGGTGAAATATTAACGCTTTCATTATTGTAAAGATAATTTACACATATTTATTTTACAATTATTTTTTTCTCAGAGAATAAATAGTGAATTAGGAATAATGGGATATTTATGGATAGACGAAATATTTATAATAAGGAGTTTCTGTAAGGGCTTTTGATACGAACTCGATTTTAAAAACAAGTAAATTTAACTGTCTGCAAATATATAGTGCCAAAATTAAATACGAAAAGAAAAAATATGAAATTTGATAAATTAACTGGTTTATTGAATTTTTGAAATATTTTTAACACATTTGTAAATTATCACAATGTATGTGAGTTATTTACTTAAAAAATTTGTTTAGATGTCTATTCTAATAATTAAAGCAAAAAAATGTAACTCATATAAACTACCGTAGAAATAAAAAATATAAAAAAAATCACACATTTAAGCACTTTTATCTAATTTATCTTTCTTGCAAAAGTATGCAATTCATTGAACAAAGCAAGTAGAACATTTCAAGCAGAGAATATAGGAACTGCATCAATAACAACTATAAATTTTTTTTATGATTAGTTGTTTTCGGGCACTGAAAAAAATATAATATAATGATGCTAAGTTATAATGTTAAATAAAAGTAGGATGTATAATTTATTCACACTACATTCATTTGCTAAGCGATAACCTAATATAAATCAAAAAAGAATAATATTTTCTTCTTATTAAAGTGAAACCATGAACGACAGAAATTATTTACTAACAAAGCTTGTAAATAAAACTATTCGAATAATGGCTTTTAAAAAACGTATATAATTCGTCACTAAATTGTACAATATTCAATGGAAAAATGATTATAATAATTAAATGTTTTCGTGAAGAATATTCTAACCGAATAGAGAATCAATTCTCAGTACACGAAACAAAAAGTTGCTCATGACCACAGTTTAAAGTATAACAAATAGGCGAACACCCATTACACGGCAAAGTAATGTTATTAAGAGAGCAATTTATTCAGCAGCATTACGGATAGCACGTGTTAAAATAAGCATATGTTATTAGAAGGGGTGCGTTTCAAAAAATAAAGAAACTGAAGTAACTTCCACAACTGAAAAATGGTAAAACTTCGAAGCGTGTAAGCAAAGCTATTATTCATTCTCCTCCCACACAATGAAGCGGGGTAAAAAAATTCGAATCTTTTCATATTCAGAGTCCGCCTAGGTAACAGAATTTATTTCAATGCCATACTTAACCCACAAATATTCTTCAACGCCGAATAAAAGATGTAGGCCAGTCGATGGGGCGAGGTAATTATTTCGCATGTCCAGGGATACCCTGGCGAAGAATGTGAAAAGCAAACTTTCATCAGTTAATGCATTCTAAATTTACAAGAATGAACTATTGAATGACCTTGAAATGCATAACATGAGCACTAAGCAGAAATGTGCAAAAGAAAATGAATTTCATTAAAAATTGTCTCAATAATATTTCAAGAAAAGAAATATTTTTAGATTTTGATGTTCATTATTCTCTCTCATTACAAGATATTTTTTTTCAATTTTAAGTACGCAAGAGATATCAGAAATTAAATTAATTAAATAAAATATAAAAGAATGGCAAAAGTGTGATTAAAATCTGAAAATAATTTGATGTAGATGTGAAACTATGGCTGTGGTAGTCTATTGGTGAGGGCATCACCATTCCGCCAGGTTCGATTCCCAACGCCGCCGAAGACCCATTGAGGAGTACGTGCGCGTTAAATCTGTGGAAATGAGAGTCTTGTGTTCGGTCGTTGCTATGGGTGTAACGACCTGGAGAAAATCCTCCCCTTGCATACCGAAGTTAAAATAGAGAGAATGGATCCTCTGGTGGTGCCATCTATTGGAGGAGTCTTAGAGCATAAAAGTACTTTCAACTTACTTTTATGCTCTAAGATGATAAACGAAATAAGCACCCTTCTGACTTAATTGTGCATAGCCATGGCCTCCAACAACAACATTTGATATCTGATAAAGAATTTTATGAAAAATCTCTCTTTGGAACTAAACAAAAAAGTAAGAAATTGTATTATTTTTTAAAATAAAAGCGTGGGTGTTTTAAAAAATGGTATATATAAGTTATGCATGTAAATGCGAGAATTTTTTTTTTAAAACTCATGTAGAAAAGATGTATTTTCTAAGTGAAAAAAAATGCCATTTAATTTTTTTAGTTCCAAGTAAAATTTTTCTCAAGTTTATCATCTCTAACTAAAAGATACTTCCCTCAATAATCTAATAATACAGGAAATATTTGGAAAAGCTTAATGCGCATTTATACTTATATTAAATATTCAGAATTAATATAATATTTGAATAATTATTATACTATTCCAAAAAGTCATAATATATTTTAAAAAAACTACTTAACATTTTTTTGAGAATTGTTTTTATCAAATCGGAAAACAAAGTGATAGTTTAAAAGAAATACTTATTAATTTAAACGTTACAAAATACCTATTTTTATCATGCCATTTTTTCCACTTTTTTTTGTGTCGCATTCTATTTGAAATTAATGTTCAAATTGTTTAACCTTGTAAGAGATGATAGTTAAATAAAAAAAACATGTTTGTGTACTTTAATATTTCCTACAAGCTAATAACAACAAAAAGTGAACTGAAGTTTTTTGAAAAAAAATTAGACTATTAATGAAATAAATATTATTTTAAAATTACAAAATTTTACACTCATAAGCAATAACATTTTCAAATAAACCAACCAATATCCATTATTTAAAAATAGTTACAAACACCTGAAATAGATTTGATTTCAATAAATATTAATAATATAATTAAAATTTTTTTTAGAATCTAAGACAGGATGAATAAATGTTTCTTAGATTTATAGTTTTGAATTTCCAGAAGCAAAATCATAAGTAAAAAGTGAATCACTTGTTTAAAATAAATAAAATGATGAAAAAATTTACTTTATTTCATAATTTTTTTTAAATTTTCAATGAGGAATTTATGAAAATGATTTTTTTTATGAAAATAAGTAAATTTATTTAATAGGCAGGATTGAAAAAGTACTAATTTCTGATATATGTAGAATTTAAATTTTATTTTATAAGAATTTAGATTTATAGTTTTGAATTTTCAGATGAAAAATTATAATATTTTAATCACAAGTAAAAAGCGAATTCCTTGTTTAAAATAAATAAATTATAAAAAAAATTGTTTCGTAATTTTCTTTTTATTTTGAACGAAGAAATTTATAAAGATGATTTTTTTTATGAAAATAAGTAAATTTACTTAATAGTCAGAATTGGGAAAAAGTACTGATCTCCGATAAATGTATAATTTAAATTTTATTTTATAAGAATTTAGATTTATAGTTTTGAATTTTCAGATGAAAAATTATAATATTTTAATCACAAGTAAAAAGCGAATCCCTTGTTTAAAATAAAATAATGAAAAAAAAAGTACATAATTTATTTCGTAATTTTTTTTTAGTTTGAAAGAGGAAGTTTATGAAAATTTTTCATTTATGTAAATAAGTAAATTTACTTAATAGGTAGAATTGAAAATAGTATTTATTTCTGATATATGCAGAATTTAAATTTACGTATGAGGTTCTAAATTGAAGATACCAAGCCAAGATAAGAATAATTCTAAGACAAGATTCTTAAATATTTAAGAACACATGTCCAATGTTAACATATATCTGGGGACAGTGAAATCAATGAAAACATGAAGAATGAAATGAAATAATGATTTACTCACGTCTTTAAAAGTACCGAGTAGATATCATCTTCCCACTACAGCAATTCATTCCGTGGCAGCTGGTACAATCCACGAAGCATTTCGATCCGATGTTTCATTGTAATCGAAAAGTAACTGTCACGCTCTACCTTCTCCACAGGACAACAAAATGTTAAAAGATCACAACTTCGATCTCATTATCGGACAAGCGAACTCGATGACCTGAACACATGTTCACGAAGAAGCACAACACTCGGGCATGCGCATTTCATTTATTAATTTACACACTTTTCTTTAACATTGTCACTAAAAACCGAGCGATCTTTGGATGCTGTTGCCAAACTTTAGGGGAAAAATTTTTTGCGCAGGGTTTTTAGGTCAAAAAACGGCAAAAATTCTTGGATGATTTTTCTCTTTTCTGAAGGAAACTATTTAATCGTTGAAGCGTAGCGGGGCTCTCAGCTGCAGCATTTCTTCCGAAGCGAGAGCAAACAGTGTAATGTGAGAAGAGGGTGTAACTAATCCACCGGGGAGGACAGGAATAAGCGGAGTGTGTCCAAAAGTGATGTTTTACAAGTAGTTCTCTAGTGCTATTAAGAAACTGATATGCCCCGAATGAGCCAGTTTTCGATTTCTTTTTGCATATCTGTACCAACCCCTGCTCCCAATGCCTGAATACCATTCAAGGAGCAAATCTTATTTTACAGCAAATGATCTCAGAAAATTAAATCTCAAGCGTCATCAACTTAATGAATAAAACTCAAATAACACTTTGATGAATTACAGTATAAAAGAGCTTCACATTAGCTTATATTAGGTTTTTCCCATGAGAAATATTATAAATGCGAGAATAGTTTCATCTGTTTTTAATACCACTTCAGAAATCTTCGAAACTTAGAGTATTCAATTTATTTCCGAACTCTGACTTAATAATTGATCAATCAGCATTAACATTTTAATTTAATTTACAAAGGAGAGTTGTACAATTTCTGTAAAATCCACGTAAACTATTTTATGTTTACTAAGTTTTACAAAATTTAGCGAAATTTACTGAACTTCTTGTAAATCAGTGGCTTTTTTGTTATGAAACTTTACGAAACAAACTCCTGAACCGTAAAGATCAGTTGTAGCTGATATGATTTCTACAACTTTAAGTGCCGCCCAACTTGTCTAGTGACCAGCGTGCCTGACTGTGGATAAGGAGGTCCTGGGTTCGAATCCCGGTTCGGGCATGCATGTACTTTCTCTCTCTATCTATCCTGTCTTTGTCCTTTCCTTGTATGAATGGTTGCCTACCCTATAAACGTGTATCTATGGCATGTGTACTTTCACCTTCATGGTGCTCTGATTAAACGAAAGACGCTCCCAAATTGACTTAAATTCGCATAGCCAAGGCATAGCGAGCTTGGCTTGTCCAAGTGTCATTAGTAAACAACAACAACAAATAAGTAAAGCATATGTGTATTATTTAAATATAATCATTATTATTATAAATTTAAAAGATTTTATACAGTTGAGCAAAATTTCAAATGTTAGAAATTAATATACGATTAAGACAACATTTTTTATGTTTGAATGCATGGCAGTTATATATATATATATATATATATATATATATATATATATATATATATATATATGTATATATATATGTATGTTGTATTGAATTGAAAATTTGGAGAACAGATAACGGATTTTTACAATAAAGAAAGTGTACAAGTGTGTTTCAAAAGCCAATTTAAGGATCGAATCATTGGTATAAAAGAAGATATGTACTAAAAATATTAAAAATTGAAGATTATGACTCTTTCGCCAATACTTACGAACAAATAAAACACTTTCGAAAAAAGCGAACCACGAAAATAAAGGAAAATATAATTATTTTTATTGAACTTGAAGCAATTCTATCAAATCATGCCATCGTCATTTGTTATGCTACTGAAGTGCAATACATAAAGCATATTTAAAGGACAAGTTGCTCAAAGACATTCCATTGTGCTTACTCAGTGGGTTATGCTATTCCGTTGCTTCGGACTGAGAAACGCAGGAAAGGAAGCAGGCGTCTGCATTGCATACTCATTGTTATGCGAAAAGTGAATAATAAAAATTACATGTTGTCCCGTCATTTTTGACAGAATACATTTAAAAAGTTCAAGCTATTTTGATTCTTAAACTTCAAGCAACTTTGAAAAATAGTTTCGAAATAATTAAAATTTATTTATGATGCAGTTTTAAAGATGTAGTCACGACTTTAAGTTAAAACTGACATACATCACATTATTCAGAACTTTTGTTTTATTCAAAATATACATTGCTATTTAGAAATATATTTGGAAGTTGCACGGAAATACCAGCATTCATCTGAGGAAATTCACGCACTTTAGATACACTGATTACGCATACAAAATAAAATTCATAAAACAAAAAGTTTAAAGTTCATATTTACTTAGGTGTTAAATATAGTGAAACTCATACAAAGACATAATTATGTTTGTGATGGTACAATTACAAATTGATTTTGGTACAAGTGCCGTATAAATTCAGAATTCCAACTTCTGAATTTTTCTTTGGCGATGAAGAAATGTTATCAAGATGAAGTATTGTGATGTGCGCGATGACATAAATGCTAGGGTTGCAAAATAGAATTTTCTGCAAAATTTTTATAAGTTTCCATATTTATGACGTAATAAAAACCAAATTGCTAGATACATAAGAAAATCCGCCAAAAAATTACCAAACTCAGAATTTGGCATACTGGATTATACGGCATCTGTGCCTTGAATTTTTCGTTACTGAAATATTGAAAGACATAAAATGGAAAATTGTAATTGCAAGCATATATACAATTTTTCTATCGAACAACACCTAAAATAATAATTTAGCGCGTACTAGGAATAATAAATGGATTTTTCGAACAAAATAGAATTTGTTACATTAAATAGATCGTGGTTGCAATGCCCTCCAAGAAAAATAATACCACTAAGGAGTGGTCAAGTATTTTTGGTCTTCTGTTCGGCTTCTAAATGAAGAAGATGCTTCCACCTGACCGATAGAGCCCGATTCTGGGCTAGGTACAGAAAAGCATGTTGATGAATCAATAACAACAAAATAGAATTATTTGCTCATCTATGCTAATTGGGTGCGCAGTAATGTTATTTTATTTAAAGTAAATTCAATGCAAAGAAATAATGGTGATGAATGCAAGTTAACAAATGCTTACAAATATTGCCCCATTAGCATGGCATGACAGTAAACATGAGAAAAATTAGGGTTAGTAAAGTAAACTTGATAAGACTGGGCATTATCAAGATTAAACGGAATCAACTTTGAAGTGGTATACCACAAATTTTAAATAAAAATTGTTGTTTTTAGTATAAAAATAACCCTTCCTCATCTCAAAATTATAATGAATGAAGCTATTTAATTAATTTAAACTTATTGATAGTATGGTTAGACAATAATAACAGGATGTACGAAATAGTATAATTTGAATGAATGATTCTCTAATGTATAAATAGAGGGGATGATAACGAAATAGAAATTACATAAAATGTCAAGGTCTTTGAATTTTCTTTCAACATGTCCCGTCTATAACAATAACATGGAATATAATTTAAATGAGTAGCAGAAGGTTACCACATACTCTGCAACGATTTTTTGTGCTTTGATCATAAGCAATATTCTAAAGTTACTCTAAGAAAATAGTATCACAGGGAAAAATACAAATCATCATAATAGCATTTTTAAACACACTAAGAACACTTTAATACTCATTAAATTGAGATTGAAATTAATATTTTTCCAAATATTCATCTGAATTTAAGAAAAGGATAATATTTAGTAAATTAAATTTTCAAACATTGGAAAACGATTTAAGATATATATGTATCAGCGTATAAAAATATTTTTAACTTAAAGAAATCAAAATGCTATGTTTTATATGTTAATAACACTATTAACAGTAACATGACATTAATAACAACATCCAAATTGTTGATAATGCTGATGAAGGGTGGGGTGAAATATTATGTGAATTTAGACCACGCGTTTTCAGACTACAAAGTTGTATTTCCTAGTGTTATCGGGAAATTGAAAGGGAAAACGGTAGAGCACTAACTCTATGTTGATGGAATATATTGTTATTCAAATACACATTTTACGTATTCTTCATGTAGCTTAATTTAAATAAATTTAGCATTTAAATGGATGGAAATTTTTATTTATTTCGGAATGAGAATCGTCCTTGAAAGCTAACAACTAAATAAATTACAAAGTATCCAATAGGAAAAAATAAGACAGTTCACCTTTTACATTAAAATAAAATCATTTGAATTCTTTATTTTAAAGAACCGATCTAAGATTTAAAAGAATGTTAATCTGTTTGAAAATCTCAAAAACATGGCCAAACTGGTATTTGAATTGAAGAATTTATTATTTTATAAATCAATACAATTAATTATAAAATATAAATCGTTTTTGTTCATAGGTTACTCATAATAAATCTCATTAAAATACTAAAATAATAATTTAAAAATGTAAAGAACAATAAGTGAAATAAGAAATCCAAATGAAGTGTATCTGAATATGATAAGTTCTATACACATTATATAAGGACCCCCAAATTTATTCTTTCAGTTTAAATTTTGCTATCATTGAATATTCCATATTAAAACAACTGAGAATTGAGAAAGGATTTCAAAATTTTCTTCGGTTTCAGTGGAATTGAAGTTTATTAGTACCTGGATAAAAAAAAAATGTGAAAAGTTTTCCATTATATTGTACTTTTCCATTTTACCCTCGCTTATGATCCTAATAAAAGAGCATGTTTCTTATGGAGAAGCGAAAATAATATAACGTCGATACGCTGATTTCATTGGCTCAAAATTTTATTTTAAATCTAATATATACTAATCCAATTTGTTGTGCAAAAACTGACTAAAAAGGGATAAACAATTGTAAACAAGCTATAAATACTAAACAAAGTTAAAGCTAGTGGGTTATCTGTAAGCCTTGGGCGATACGCTACGGTCTTCCAGGAAGGAGTTTTAGCCATTATCCACTGTCTGCGACTAAATATGAGGAAGGTCTACCACGGTAAGCGGATTCTCATTTTTAGTGACAGTCAAGCCGCTTTAAAAGCACTCAGTTCTTGCGAAATCTAATCTAAAATGATTTTGGAATGTAGAAACCTTACAGGACTGGCAACTAGAAACAAGGTGATCCTTGTATGGGTGCCAGGGCACAAAGGTATCGAAGGTAATGAAAGGGCTGATGAACTTTGCTAAACAAGGATCGTCTTTTACTCCCATCGGTACAGAACCTTTTTGTGGGATCCATTTGAAGACCGCAAAAGCCGTCGCATATATATATATATATATATATATATATATATATATATATATATATATATATATATATATATATATATATATATATATATAATATCTCTTAGATGGGAAGATGTATGAAGCTTGGCTCAACACTCCTAGTCAAACCCACGCTAAAAGTATGATTTGTGGATCATCAGCAAGGATTGCCTCTGAAATTCTAAGATGCTCTAGGCAGAAGATACGTTTAATCGTAGGCTTCATAATTGAGCACTACTATTTCAGAAAACACCTCCATAAAATGGGACTGTTTCAGCAAGACCCTATCTGCAGGAAATGTCATATGCAAGAGGAAACGGCCAAGCATATCATTGATGAATGCGAGTCTCTTGCCCTCCCTAGATTAACTTCTTTAGGCATCATCCATACTAGACAGTTACACCTAGACTCCGTTAAAGGGTTATCGGACTTTATTTATAAAGTGGGTGACCCGAGCAACTGGAACTAGGAAACATTTGGTTTGGAGTTAATAGTACAAAATGCTGATAAAAGCAGAGGTGCCCAATGACATACAAACCCAACTCTAAGCAGAAGAAGAAGCTAGTCGGTGCAAAAAATTGCGTGGTGATAATTTTGTAGGTCAAAAGGAGTATTACGATCACAAATCACCGAGGGAAAAATACAGCAAAATTTAATTTTGTTTCATTAAAAATAAGGTATTATTACATTATATCTATGCAATCGATCACCGATGCGATTGCTAAACAGTTTCCGACAGAAATAAATAATGGCGTTTAAATATGTTTTGCTATAAAGTGATAATTATTTAGTTCATAAAATAAAAATAATACAAACATTTTATAATTTCTAGTAGTTTTTAAAAACGTAAACCTTCTTAAGCAATACACGATGCATGCAAATATAATATTTACTACAGTAATTTAAGACTTTTTTTGACGCCCAACTTGTCTAGTGGTCAGCGTGCCTGACTGCGGATAAGGAGGTCCTGGGTTCGAATCCCGGTTCAGTCACGGATGCACTTTCTCTATCTACTATCTCTACACACTAAGCCTATTTTGTGTGTAGAGCAAAGTTTTAATCGTTTTATCGTTTAATAGTTTTATCGAGCGTTTTAATCAGAGCACCATATTAGTAACCTTCATGGTGCTCTGATCCAAAACGAAAGTCGCTCCCAATCGACTTAAATTCGCATAGCCAAGGCATAACGAGCTTGGCTTGTCCAAGTGTCATTAGTAACAACAACAATAACAACAAGACTTTTTCCCCTATAACGACGATTATCGTACGGGGGAATAATGGAAAAGTACCAAAAATGTTGTGTAAAGGCAATAATATTAAATGATTAACAGAATACTAAAAAAAAATTTGAAGTATTTCTACATTTAAAAATATTATGTACAAATAGTTACGTTATGCGAATAGGTGAAGATTAAAACAGTTCTAATGAACTGTTTAAATTTGTATAAATAATGGTGGGATTTATAATGACCATTGAAGAATTTCTTTCAGAGTATTTGACGGATTGCTCACCAGCGATGGGCAGGGGTCGATAAAGGGAAGCTAAATCTGGTTACGGTAGAAAGGGCAAGAAATTTAAACGATTTAAAAATTGGATAATATATTCATAACATGAGTATATTAAGAAAAAAGTTATCGAGTTTTTCAAATCATTACATAACAGTAGACTTTTTTCTAAAAAAATAAGAGAAAAATATTTGGGGGAAAGATACTGGAAACTTTAGGTGCAAACTTAATCAAAGGATACACAATAGAAAACACTTTAAGTTAAAATAGCGTGACAAAGCACATAAAAATTTTTTTACACACTACTTTATAATAATCTTTAGAATTTCTTCAGTAAATTTACTATTCTAAATTTATGTGAGAAACATAATGTTATCTAACATAAGCAGAAACTTTCCTTTGCTAAAATTTATAATGATTAATGTATTAGCTTAAAACAAATGTGCTTGCTTTTAACACCATTTTTATCGAAGAAAGTAATACGTGATGAGATCTAGAACTCTAAATATTATATTGTTTAATTATTCAAAAGTTTACAGTGAAATAATCCACTATAAAAACAAATTAAACACAAATATGACATCTTATCCAAACAAACAAAAATTAAAGCAATAAAACGTTACTCGAAGAAGCTCTTCAAAATTAAAAGTCTTGATAAACATACTAATAGAATTCAACGTAAGAAAAATAACTTCTTGTTCACAAAATTTTGTAAAATTACTTGGATAATGTTCTGTAAATAATTAGTAATACGCATCATCTAAAAAAGTTAGTAGTACATTTATCATAAATAAATAAATAAGACTGCGTTGTATCTTTTTTTAATAACGTCAAATGGAAAAAAAGAAATCTTTACCAGTTAGCGTGATTCTTTCTTTTACTGAAAAACACACACAGTTATGGAATATTTTGTTTGAAAATATATAAATAAAAATTCCCTGTTTATTTATTTTAAAATGAAATACTTGAAAATAAATAAACATAGCGAATTTTAGGAAAATAGTAAACAATAATAAATTGTATTTATTTAAAATAATGACGCATTTTAATACATAATATATCAAATGGGAGCTTGACCTTTTCCTATATGATAAATTATAAAAATTTGTTTCTTTTTAAAAATCAAAAATTATACTTTTTTTTTCGTTAAAGAGACTATTAAAAATATTATTTAGAAAAGCAATGACTTAACGTTTGCTCAATTACAAATTTACCAATATTTAAAAATTAAAAAAAAATTTTTTAAATACTATGTTTAATTTCTATAATCTCATGGCTTCAAAGCGAGAAAAAAGAAAGTAACTAACAGTGAACATACATTAAAAGTATTTAGGTAAATAATGATGTTGATTTTAAATAAATATCCAATAACCAGCCCAAATCAAAATATAAGAAAAAAAGAAAAATTATACGTCGATTCATTAATTAAAAATATTATAATGGAGCTACAAGAAGATTTACATTTTACAGTCTAAAAATGAAATTAAATAAATGAATCAATTAAATTTATCAAATTATACTATATTAACTAATGTGAAGAAATTGCAAATATTTCAGAATTTTTATACGTATTTTGACTTTTTTTGTATATTTTAATTTTAATAAATGTCTGCTAGAAAGCCATTTTTCTTGAGAAAAATTCTTGAATTCTTTGCAAAACACATATGATAAAAAATATAAATAATGAATAAAAAAATCCAAGGAATTGATTTCTCACAGCGTAATGCAAAGAGCAATCACACACACAGAAAATTTTAAAACAAATTTTAATTAGAAAAACCATTAAAATTTTGTATGCGTTTTTTAATGTTTATAAAATAATTAAATGAATTATAGAGCAAATTATTATTTCATAACTGACGTTTGATGTCCATCCGTAAAAGTATAATAATAATAATGATAAAATAAAGAACACAAAAAACAAATTTCCGTAATTCTGATTCTGGCATGTATGACTAATTCAATTTTTATTATAAAAATAACAAAGCTAAAGACATTTTACTAACTATGAGTAATGGTTGAAAGTTTAATTATGGTTATTTTCAGACGCGCGCGTTTTTAATTATATATTTAAAAGTTCTATTAAACCGGGTTGAATGATCTGCGTTGAGTGTATTATCTTAAAGTAAATAAAACAACTTAGCTCAGTTCCTCTTAATAAGCTTTGAAGTCTAATATTTCCAAGTGTTTTAATGGATGCATTCCTATGAACTGAAATAAATCAGTAAGCAACAATCAGAGCAGCATTGCTCAAGACTTAGATAAATGAACTTTCAAATCGGAAATTGACAACTTCGTTAGCTTACACAACGACCGCAAATTTAAACATTAAATGAAAGAAAAGTTTATAATTTCATAACTTGGTGATATTTTCATGTTTTATATAATTAAAAAAAATATTAACAAGATTTGTATAAACTTCTGTGCATACTGACTACAAAACAATGAATAAAATATTACATTATAAAAATAATAAAAGCGATCAAAGAGAGGTTTTTATTTTTCTTCATTTAAAAAAGCGAAAATATTTGCAAAAAATGAAAATATTTGGTTCTTTTACTGAACAGTCACAAGAATATAACATCACTTTAATGCAAAGTCTAAATATGCATTTACAACAAAAGATTAACAAGTAAAATAACATAAATTATGAAAAAAAATGAATATAGAAATGAACGATATTAATTGAAAGCAATCGAAATCTTCACTATCTCAGTGGATGCAGTAACGATGAAGTTAAAGAAGAAATTAATGTAAAGAGTATATGTACTTACAATTCATAAATTTAAAACGAATTTATGATAAAATAAAGATGGAAATTCGTAAATTAATACAGGATATAATACAAAGCCACAGTACAATTTTACAAATTATTTCAAGGAGATTACATCATATATCGCTCAAAAAATTAAAAAGCACATAAGTAATAACCATAAACTGCAGTGGTACTAACTAAGAGGACAGATAGTCCTCTAAGTGCTTACAGGCACATCTCCATAGAATTTGAGTGGTGGATTCCCCAAACTGTGTTTTGTGTCACTCAAAACAATCAACGATTTTTGAACATTATCGTGCTGTACTTTTACAATACGAGAACATTGTCAAGAAGTATTGGAGAACCTGTGAACTGATCTTCAGAGGGGCAATAGTAAAATAAATAAAAATGTTTTTTTTATGCAGAAGATATTCTAACAATGAAGCATGAAAATTCTTTGACCCGAGATTTCAGAATGTGCACCTTTACTTTTTTCAACAAAAATAGTTAAGTCATCATCTCATAATTTTGTCATTTAACATACCAGCAAAAGCAATAGTTAGTATCAGCAATCTAGTCTAGTGACGCCCTAGATTTTATGGCACTTGTTTTTCCCCTTTCGGCTGTGACAGTCCTTTCAAAACACTCCAAGTCTGTAATTTTGAACTGAAAGGTCCACAATTCAGCAAGTTCAACTACAGATTTTATTTCCGAGGATGTTTCGGCTGGACGTCAAACCTCAAATTACTCGCTCATTAAAAACCGATTCGTACAAAAAACTATTTCATGAAAGATAATAAGTAACTAGTGCTAATTGCCACCTATATACAGATGTATCAATATTACGGGGTCTTTTGTTCTGAATTATGGCTGAAGATTTTTGCACACCATCTATTAAATGTTGCCATCTTCTAAGCCCTAATCAGAGATTCTGCGATGAAATCAACAACAGCATCTCAATAAGCTGCAGGTGTCAGGACAATCTGTTTACAGTTGAGTACGTCTCTTATCAAAACTAATCATCATTTGAGTTTATTTATCACTGTACTGAAACACGAAATATTTTATTCGATGTTATTTAACCCCTTAACTATGACATATATTTCAGAAAAATGGACAAAAAATGGTAATTTTTTTGGACTGTTTAATTTTATTCTTTATATTATTATAACAGTTAGAAAATGCTTTTTTATTACAAAAATAAAGTTTTAAATACAATAACAACTATATTTATAATTTTTACATACACATAAAACATTGATTACACATGCATGTTATTCGTATTGAGCAAATTAAACGAAATTTTGAAGGTAAATATAACTAGTATAAACTAGTATAATATAAAAACATAACAATGATTTTCAATGCATAAATTTTACAAATCTTTTACAGTATGGTATACAAGGTACTGCTCAAAAGCCTATATATTGCACTTTTTACAATCAACTCTTGTCTCGTGCCTTATTCTCTTCCCTTGTTCATCGGTTTTACGAGAGCACTGCCTGGTTGGAGTAGATTTTTTCCCCATTGATGGGATGTGTTCTGGAAAGTGTCGACCTGTGAGGAGCAGTAAGCTTACACTAGGACGCCCTGGTCCTGGTAGTTGAACACTTGGTTCATTTAGTTCAACAATTGATTTTCTGAAGTTCATATTTTTCGCAACTCCTGCTGAAGTATGCAAAATAAAGGAGTTATTTATGTAACGCCTGGTGTAGGATATGGAAAAATATTTTCTAGTAATATTTTTTACCTCCTTTTCTAGCAACCGTGAAGTCTGTAAAATGTTGATCAACTTTAACATCACCTCCTATAGTGTTTTTGTAGTCATGGACTACCTTCAGAACCAAAGTTGGAATTGGTAAAAAACTTATGTCATTTATTAGGAAAATAGGGAATTAAGTATCCTAAAGTAGAAAAGAACTCAGCTTGGACCTCACAAAATAGAAACGTTAATTTTTCTTCTGCCCGAACTGAGTTCGGGCATCACAAATACTGCTTGCAGTAATTGCCCGAACTGAATCCTTGCGACACTGGCAAGGGGTTAACCACAACCATAATTTCTTTTTACAGAATTAACATGTTTCTACAACCTTTCTTTTGTTATAACAGCAATGGCACTGTAGCAGAGTCTTTGTTAATGTACAATCAGGAAAGATGTGCCTTAACATCAATGTATATTTATTTTCTTATCTACGTTCATTATTGTGATTTGAAAATATTTGTTCCACAGTTTACGGCATTTAAGGCCCTTTAGATGTGGAAACTCAAATAATCATATGATGTGGATATTCTGACATTTCTTCATTTACTATTTCATAGTTTATCAATCTACAAAAATGATTCAGAACAGCAAAAGTTATAATAAAAATTACTTTAATATTTCTAAATTTAATTTTAATATCTGTTTAATAAAAGTAAACGAGATTATATTTTAAGATATATTAAAACATTTAAAATATGACGTGAAAGAGTTCGCAAAGATAAGTAAATTTTAATTTTATTTAAATAACAGTTCAAATATATTGAACTATACAGATGCATGTATTAAATAATAGATTTTTAAACAAAAATTCTATTAAATTCAATTCACGATATTGTGTTTACTTTTTCTAGTCATTTCCATATTTCTTCGAAATGAAATACCCCGGTTTTTCAAACAATACTAGTTTGTAATATTTATTGCATCTAAAAAATATTGAAATTGATTTATGCAGCCAGAAAATGAATAAATAAAAATATATTATACAATTAGGGTAATTTTTTTCAACTTCCTTGAAACGGACAAGTTAAATTACAATAATCGGCATCACAACTATCATATATGAAGTCTACAAATCATAATCTTAAAAAATATATTTAAAAAGCGCCACTTTCGGAGTTTAGATAATTGCAACTTAATCATTTGTTTCTTCGAAAGAAAATAAAGAAAAGCACACGCGAACAAACTGTATCTAAGATTGCAAATCAAATAACCGATCATAAAGAAACCTCAACAAGCTGTGGAAGACCATTTCCCATTGAAAGAGGCAACTAAAAAAAAAAAAGTTCAATTTCAAAGATCCAGGGAGAGTGAGAGAGAGAATAAGGATGAAGTTATGATTCCCACGAGGTATTTTTTTTATAATAGATATATAAAAATGACCAGGGAAGGTGGAGTGCTTTATCCACCCCAGGGCACACCTTTTGCGAAGAATCGTGACTGACCTCAAAACAAGAAATTAATACATATCCATCGTAAAGCCTTTAAGGTCATTGAAGGAAATTTTCACCCACACCCCATCCTTCATCACATTTTAATTCGAGCCTCAGACTGCAACGGCATGTTTTGATTTGTAGTTTTAAAGTCTTGTTTCATTTTGAAACAGTGGAATGTGACAATGCGTTTAACATTGTTTGAAGACGCTGAACTGAAAAATTTTTTTTAACTCATTTGCTTAACAATAGTATTTCAAAATCGAAAACAAGTTTAAAAGAAATAAGCAGCCAATGTCAGCTGATATCATGTCAACAGAGGTTGACACACTTGAAGGAGCAAAACTATGCATTTATTCAGTAAACGCCACTTCATTTGTGTTTGGGACAAAGTCAAATTTGTAAACGGGAATTAAAACTTTCCACTGCTATGGAAGAAACATAAATAAAAGGATTTTACATAAAGTAAATAATGTATTACTGTAAAAATAAATAAAAAAATAAATAAATGTATGTTAACAATATAATTTCTTAGTTTGGTTTGCGATCCCTATGAAAATTGGGTAGCAAATTGCAAATCAACTTTTCAATCTTGATTTCTTAGTTACAGAATGCTAACGAGACGAAAAATGGATTACCTTCTCAACCACTGTGCGTAACGCTTGAGTGTGGCATCAAATTCTTAAAGTCTGCCTCTCCAAATTTTAGAAATGTGCATAGTAAAGATTATAATGCTAGTTTTATTACGCATAAAGTTTGTTTAAATGAAAGAAAAGTATATTGTAAAAGAAAACTTGTTTTTATAGTTAAGTACTAACCATATTTTTACTGTTAAAAAAAAAAAAAACATTTTATCTTCCATGACTGACCTTTTATAAATCAAAATATTTGCCCCACGAAAGGATATTTCAAAGGTTACAAGTGTCTACAATTAAAATTTCTGTAGATTATTTGTATGAATTCTGTGTTTCAGTGTTAATTAACATAAAAAAGAAAAAAGATCAAGACTATTAAATGTACAAGACGATATGAAAGTAGAAATCTCATTTTTATGAGCAAATAATAATAAAATCATCAAAAGATATCAACCTCAAATTTCTCATTCTTATTATTTATTATCTTGTAATTAATCCCTTAATAAACGTACTGTTGCTTTTGTAGTACATGCTATATTGTTTTACATTTAAAATTAATATCATAAATTATTTTACACAGTGTATCTCAAGTTTAAAAGTTGTTTCCTAACTTATCTTTTTCTTTGTGTGCAGCTAAATTTTAAAATCGTTAAAATTGTGTCGCGACCAAAAAAAGCTATCACTGCTTTAAGATATTTATTTAGCAACTTAGGAGACTAAAAATGCAAACTTATTGGTAATTACAAAGCTATTATTCAGCTTTATGAGGATTGCTATTATAATGTCAGAATTATATGTGATCCCATTTATATAAACAAGAAAAAGAAGTAATAAGCGATTTGAAATCAGATAAGAACTTTCTTAACAGTGCCCGGAACATCTGCACTAATGTTAATATAGATATTAAAATAGCGCATACTTAACAAATTGTCTGAATAATTACGTTAAAAGGGAGAAAAAAAAGTTTTTCTGTTAATCTAATTTTGTTCAGTTTTCTGTAACTCTAATTTTGATTTTTTTTTCAAAGAACGTTTTTACTCTTCAGCAATGTTTTGATAAGCAGTTAAGCCTACATTAATAACTTTACTCGATCCCAATTCTTCATTCACTGCCAATAGCGAAAAATGTTGATATCTGGGCATACAATCAGGCGAAGACATTTTTACTCTTTGCAAATTTTATGTCTCTGTAGAAGAAACATTATTCAATTCAGAGAGATAATGGCATTTGCAATCAAACAAAATGGAAGATGGCGTTCAAAAGCAAGACCACCGAGAAGGCTTCAGTCAGATTGTCAGAAGTAATACCTTGTAAAGGCGTTACCTAAGCAATAATTCTTCATAAAACATCACGTGAGGCGAATGCCACGATTTCAGGTGTCCGTGAGCGGAAGATATTTATTTACGTAGGTAAGCATTTCCTTACCTTTCTGATAATATGCAATTTTTTTTCTTCCTCAAAGCAAATGGTGGAAATCAGTAGGAAGTAATGGCCGTTGATATATAGTTTTATTCCACTTCTCTCACATCACGCCACCTCACGTTGTAAGGGATTAGTTTCGAAGAGCGAAGAAAATTAATCCTATATCAGATTCGCATGGGTTTAACTAAGCTGAAACAGAGGGGAAAAATTAACTCCCATGGATAAAATTCAGTATTTTTAAAATAACCTCTAAGATTATACTTTCCACAAAGCGACGAAAAAATAGGAAACACATTTTATGTTTCACAAATTTATTCCTATGTACTAAATATAGGGAAGAATCTTCTATATCTTTAACATTTTTTGATATTGCACTTAATTGAATTAATCACTCGAAACGTCTGAAAAATTAGTTATTTGATACAGAAATTTGCAATACGAAACGAAATAACCAAGTTGTTTCGTGCTGTTTATATGGGAAAGCCCAAGGAATGAAATGCAGAATAAAAATGTAAAGTTTGTAAAAAATATTTAATATATGTTATTGTTTTTCTCATCTATTTATTATTAATAAATATTATTGTAACTATCTCATGCATTTGATGGCTGTATATTATCAACCCAGCAATATGAATATATATTAAGCATTTTGATCTTCTATACTTTTAATAAACCAAAATGCAGCCATTGGTTGAAAGAATGTTACGGATCACTTATGCGGGAAATAGATTAACTGATAATACACTCTACTTGTTTTTATCGTAAATTAAAATTAAAACGTAGAAATTAATTAGTTCTTTTAATATTATAATAAAAATATTAATTAAAAAGAAAGATACAAGATAATTGACAGAGGCAGTTTAAGGAAAATTGATTTCCAAATATCACATTGTCAAAAAAAAAAAAAAAAAAATCTAATATTTCCATTTCCAGCGATATAATCGATGTGCTTTAAAGAAAATAGTTTACACATATTGCATTCTTGCAATACGTGTAACATTATTCTCTTGTTTTTTTTTTTTAAAGTCAGTTATAATTAAAAATTTCCTTCTTTGAAAAGGATTAAAAGTTATTGTTAGCAAGGTAAAACTTTTCGATAAAAGATCTTTATTTTGAAATAAATTAGAAAATAAGAAAACTTCTGAGTAGAATTAACAGTTGTTTATAGTTTGCACAACACTTTTATATAACAACGGATAAATATTTTTCTTCAGAGAAAAGCTGGATAGCTATTTGATATTAAGGATACGCAAGAATTTTCATAGAAGATGAGCTTCAGGCAAATTTCTCCTAGGGAATGCTACGCAATTGCACAAAATTTTGATGAAGTAAATATAATACATGGAAAAATTCTTTTATGGAAAAAATTTCTAATTTATCCCATAAAAAGTGTGTAATCAGGGTTGAATTTACAAAACTTATAAAAATAACACTTCCAATAAACATGTCAGTATATGCTGTAATTTCAAGACAGAATCTTAACTCACTTTTGTATTCCTCCATTTCCAAAATCCCCTCTTAAATTTTTCAAAAATGATTTATACGCAATTAAAATTTTTAGTTTTTTGTTAAAATAGTTACAATGGATATTATTACGCTTTCTTTCACCAATCATGAACACTGTTGAGATTATACTTGAAATCTATCACAAACAACAATTAATTTATAATTTGTTAACTCCAGAAGCGCTAGTTGATAAGGTGAAAAACATTGATCTTTGTAGGCAAATTGGTTTGTTTTTATGCAGCAGTGAATCATTCCAATGCCAGATTCATTTTAACCAGATATGTTTAATTATGCTAGTGTTAGATAAAGAATTAAGAATAAAAACAATCCAATTAAGTTGATTTACCAAAATAGTCAATAATATCCGGTTACAATGTATGTATGTATATATATATATATAAAAGAATAGTCTTTAATACATGGAAATTATTCCCCTAGCAATATAACATTTGAAAATACCTCAAACTTATGGAATAAAAGTAAAATAAAATAAAAAGTTTCGCTTCTCATTCGAAATGGATCGCGCGTGACTTTTATCCTAACGTCTTTGGGTTACTTTAAAAATGAATTAAAAAGAAAGGAATAGCTGGATATGAAACTTGATCTAGAATTATATCAATCGTAGAGACGATAAACAGCACCACAACCACTACTCACAAAAAGTAATAGGGAAGAAATGAAAACACCCGTATCTAATCGCAATTTATGGTTGCAAGTTACACAAGTTGTTCATTGTTACGCATTCGGTAATCGTGCGCACGATCCCTTCTTTCCGGGGGTCCATTCAAGATTCCCACTTAATGATAGTAATTCTGGCTCCTCACGCCTTTTGACTGTTGCACTATTAAAGTCAAAGCGTGCCCTGTAAGTCTCTTGACCTACAAGAAGAATGAAAAATTCAATTAATGAGGATGCTGAATTATCTGCCACTTGGGCCTCAGTTTACGCAAATGTTTGCCTTAGTTGCCAGCAATCAAAGAATTACACTGACCGCAGCACTTTCCTTCCAACAGTCCACACGCTGCTGTAGATTAATTGAAGGGAATACAAAGGGACACAATGGCTTAAAGCTATTTACAGACACGGAAAAAAAAAAACACATGCACTGATAATGCTTCTAAATTTCGAATATGTCAAGTTTAAGGATGCTTGGCAATCAACCTATAATCTAATGATTAAAACTTAGTAACGTAATTGTTATTTGTTATAATATATTTGCAATTGATGAAGAGGTTACAGTATTTTATTTTACTATTATCAAGTGAGTTAATTTTAATTAATATAAGTAATGATCAATATCAAGATATAAGTGGAGAGTTTTAAAATAAATACATTCAAAATAAAATGACAACTATATAAATCTACTAAAGAAAATAAAAAAAAAACTTAAATTCATCGTAAATATTTTCAATTCTGACCAACAATTGAGTAATAGAATTGATTAATAATAAATAGCAATAATAATAGCAACGAAAGGATTTATTGGTACTATTGTTAATTGTTATTTTTACTTATACACTCTCTTTGACACGCGTACACTCAAATTTATTTGTGATATTTATAATCATTGTAAGTTCATGCAAAATTCAAATTTATTTTTATCTAATATAGAGAACAACTTTGTGAGTTTTAAGAAATAACTATGCATATAATATTCTTTTAACAAAAATTGTAATTATGTTTCATTAAAATTTGAAAACATTTTTTTTTCATACCATTACATAATTTTCGTAACAATGTATAAAATAGAGCCTTTTAGATAAAAGAAAGAAACACGAAGAGGAGATGGCTTTGGTGGTACTCGGCAGGATTTATAAATTTGTAAGCGTATTTATCACAAGCAAAGTAAAACAGCCTGTTTATCTGAATGAGGCAAATAAAAATTAGTAAGGAATTATTGTGGATATAAGAATGTAAAACAGAAAATTTCAAATAAATTTATTTCAAGAGACTTCTGTTTAAGACTTGTTCATACTTATCACTAAATGAAAGCAGATAACAGGTTGATGAACGTGTGTACGTATTCACAGATTCATTGATGGACAAATAAGTCATGTTCATAGTCAGAGATAAATAGTTTGGGATAAATTTTATAACCCCTAAAACATAATTTTTCATATAATAAAGGAAAGAAAAAATGGATAGAAGCTGCCGATTATAAAGTGAGGGAATCATTGAAAGTCTGAAAAGATAAGTTTGAAGTTATATGTTTGCTTGCTGTAAATTTTCCCCGGATGAACTGCGAAACGAATATGCTTTCGTAAGTGCAATAAAAGGCAGGTAAAAGAGACTAACATTTAAATGAAGGTGTCTTCTTATGCTATAAAATACTAATCTAAGTTACAGGAAATAAACACACAGTTCCATCAATTAAGATAACTTCATTAAGTTCATCAGTGGATCTCCAAAAACATTTTGTCCAATTTTTCATCTAAGGAAAATTTACAGCAACTATATCCAAAAATATTATTAAATAAATTGATTCAAAGTTTGCCCATTCCAATTTTGAAGTCAATTAAATTGTATAACATTTATTTGCGTCGTTTAGCTGTAAGATGATTTTTGTTATTCCATCCATCAATCAATTAGTCTTCATGATTAAAATTCTACTTGGAAGATTTCCCACACTTCCATACAAATAATTCATAAAATAATATGCTTGTTTTTTTTTCTTTAAAATCTAAAACACACCTTCTCAGCAAAAGAAAAATAAATACATTCATTTTAAAGAATTAGATACCATTTCAAACATCAAAAAGCATATCCATTGGCACAAAAGATAAATCAAAGTTTCTGATGCCTTAAAATATGGAACATCAACTTAAATGATCGAAACAAAACATGGGAGAAGGCATCTGAAATCGGGTTCCATTTACATTGTTGGGAAACATAAGAAAGCGAACACAGAAACGAACACCAGCATTCGCGTGGTAGTCAGCAGAGGGTGGTTCGCATAACTGCTCCATAAACACGATTGGAGAGCAGCAACAATGCAAAGACTGCTGAATTCTCCATCTAAATAGGTATCTTGACGGAAATCCTGATCATTCCGTTTCCGCGTTGCATTGCTTCATTAGCGCCGTTGAAAGCGAAGGGGGGGTGTCCATAAATTATGGCTTCAGCTCCTGCTGATTGAAGCAAGATAAAAGAAAAATCATTTTTGTTTAATACGTTAAGTTTCTTCACAATGGCGGGATTGCTTATTATGCAAATAGAGTTTACTGCAAATGGCCAAGAATTTGATTGGCTTCATTTAGATGAGGGGTAGGAACTTGCTCATTAAGATTATTCAAATTATTTTTACGTCGAAAGAGCATTGTTATTTAAAACATTTGCAGTTCATATTTGATTAAAGGCAAAAAAACAATAGTTGAACAGCCCAGCTAATTTTTCACGCTACACATGCAGTCAAGATCATGAAATGCATTAACTACTCAGGATGTCGATTTATTTATCAGTTATCAGAATGTTTATCCATCGTAAAAATAGCATCACAGAGACGGATAATGATGCCTATATTTGTTTAAAAACGCAGCATTTTATAAAACAGTATTTCTGAATACCAATTAAAACTATCAAGAATAACAGTCATTTATATTAAGTCATGTTTGAATGGAAATTAAAATTTTTCTAGAATATGAAACATAAAATGTTTTTTAAATCTATGGATTTGTTTTAAATTCATTATATAAAAATAATCTGTAATGAGACACTATTCTAATTGAATAAATGATTTTAATTAACAACAAATAAAAAATGTAGTAAATGGAAAAATCACAAAAATAAAGTGTGTTGAATATATTATTTAAAATGATTAAAAAAAGAAATTTCATTTATAATAATTGCAATCCATTTATTTCGAAAATAAACAGTTTAATTTTAAGAATCAAATATTGCTGAAGACGACGAAGTTTAATTTACACCCAACGCGTTTCTATTTGATACTGGAAAAATTAAAACAGAGTCCAACAATTGTGTGGTTCGCGAAATATTTAAAAAGATATATATATATATATATATATATATATATATATATATATATATATATATATATATATATATATATATATATATATATATATATATATATATATATTTGATTACTCAATTTATGTTAACGCAATATTTCTACTGTTCACGAAGTAATTAAAGGAGATTATATTAAATAAGATTTCTATAACTTTCTCGATAATTATTAAAATTTATTAAGTCACTGTGACTATATTAAAAGGCATTATACTAATTCAATTTATTAAATTATACATATTAACCAATAAATTCAACCAACAGTGGTTAAAACTTATGTTAAAAGGTTAACTTCGTTTAGAGTACAGAATTCGCAAAAAATTCAAACTTACCATATCTAATATTAAGCATTTAACTATGCTAAAACAAATTAATGCTGCCCAACTTTTCTAGTGGTCAGCGCGTCTGACTGCGGATGGGAGGTCCTGGGTTCGAATCCCGGTTCGTGCATGAATGTACTTTCCTATCTATCCTGTCTTTGTCCTTTCCATGCATGAATGTGGAGTGAATGGTGTCCTACCCTATAAACGAGTACCTATGACATGTGTGTACTGAGGAAGTCGGACTCCACACCAAAATATGATTTACTTGGTAAAGTGGAGCAGAGCACCCCATGTTGCCAGCCTGGCTGGCACACGACCACAACAACAAAACAAATTAATGCCAAATTAATATTAAAACACATTAAAATATCGGACTTAGTTCTATTATACGAAATTTTTGAGCACACACATGTTGCATATTTAGAATTAGTTTCAATATCTGAAACAAGAGGTTCACGCTCCCATGACACAGGTCCGAGGTTCGATCCTCGGGTTGGGCAATGTTGACTCAGCCTTTCATCCCTTCAGTGGGTCGATAAACTGAGTACCCAGCATGCTTGGGAACTAAACACTGGGGGTCTTACGTTGGGCTGACCATCTAACTGGGACATATGCTTCGCACCCCAAGGCCCTCGGTCATGAAAACAGTTATGGGCACTGTAGGCCTTGGCCCACATGGGTTGTCGTGCCATGGAGTTTAGTTTAGTTTAGAAACAAGAGGTAAAATAATTCATTAATTTTTATGAATTTGCATCAACAATTAACTATCGTTTTTTCTTATAGATAAATATTCATCCATTTGGGGTTACCCAATCTTTTTATTAATTTTAGACAAACATTTCCAAAACAAAATTTGTGTGACTTAATGAAATTAAAAAGGAAAATGCTTTTAATATCGCCATTAATTCATTCAGTAAGTGTCGTTAGGAATAAGAGCATTTCATCCGGTTTTAGATCTAAGTATGGCTGTGTGGAATAAAGATTTTACACTGTTACGTAAAACTTACTTTAATTGTATGACAACGAACTTTCAATGACTTTTTTGCGTTATTATTGAAAATATTATCGTCTAAAGAAAACAAATGTAATTTTTACAGATTTCATAAAATTTAATAATAGTTAAGATTAGCGTTTTTAGCTAAATCGTTTTTTCTACCAAAAATGTTTAAATTATAATTTGTTTTAAAGCAAGACTAAAGTGTATACAAAAAACAAAATTTTTAAATTGTCTTTTTGATTTTAGCTGTTTTATTTGTAAGAAATAAATGTCTAAGCTGTTCCCAAAAATAAAAATAAAAAAATACTTATTTGGCACAGGAATAGGCAATAAAAATACTACTCCTAAGAGTAGAAAATTCATTCATCAATTGGATTAGTTTCAGGAAAAAGTAATGATTGATATCCGATAAAACGGATTTGATCATTTGGCAACAATTAAGACGTTGCAATGTGTCAATATCTGTTCAACACTGACAAATTGCAACATCTTAATGGATTATTTATTATAAATTGTATAAAAGTACTTAAAAATAATAAAAAATCACAATGAAATAGTTTTTTATAAATACAAATTTAGGAAAATTACTTACGTACCAAATTATGAAAACTGGATACGTAACCTGGACTGACCCTTCTATCTAATGTACAGACAAAAGTAAATGAAAGAAAAATGGAATTCACAGATAATTTGAATAAATGTTAGCAGCACATGCAGTAATCCCCGCTAAAACCCGGTATAGCGGTTGCGCGCTACAGGAAAACGTGTTGTACGAGCATCCTCGTAAAACGCGCTCGTATGATCTCGTATAACGCGATATGTACAAATGATTTAACTTTTCTCGTTAAAGGGATATAAATCGAATATTAAGGAAAGATTTTGCTATGAATGAAATGCGTGCGTTTTATAAAAATCAAATTAAGAACATTTTAAATAAAAAAACTTATACAAATGCAACTAAAAATAATTCATTTCAAATCAATAAAATAATTCCAAACACAGTTTTATTACTTGCTTATTCGCTGTAGGAACTGTAAGAAATAATGCTCTACCGACATCTTTTTTTAGCAGAATGTTCAAAGGTCAATTTTATAAGAGCACAACTGACACCATTGTGCTCTTATAAACGTACGCGAAATGGATTGTGAACGGTACAATTCATAATAAATTTTGTTGTACAGAAATATAACGTTAGGGAATCAATGCGTTATATGGGGGAAAACGCGTGTCATACGAGGGACATAAATTCGTGTAATATAAAATTATAAGAGTACTGTGTCATAGAGGGGATTGCTGTAATCGTTTTATTTTTCAAACTATATCATGAATATGACGGGGGAAATATAAGTTTTGATTTAATTTACTCATGAGTTTAATATTTCTTTGGAAATACTTATATGAAAAGATTTAACGTTTTTATATATAGCTACGTACGTAAAATTTCAAACGAAATTATTATTTAAAATGTAACAGAATATATATGTGAGTGAGTAAAATTGAATAGTTAAAAAAATAGTAATTATATCCGATTTTAAAATACAATATAATATAATAAGGATTTTTTTATCTTTAGATTCAATTTTCATTGATTTTATACACTAGAGTTTATTGTCAATGAAACATGAAAAGATGATGTGTAAAATAAATCTGCAATAACGCATTCAGCTGACTTTTGGACAGTGAAAGTAATGTAAATTATTGAGAAGCTTATGAAAAAAAGCTGATATCATTTATTGGAGTGTCGTTTAACATGACAAACAGTATTTTTCAACGGGAAATAGCGGAATGATTAACAGGTAACTGAATTCCTAAGACATTAATCGAAATTGACGTGACGACCTTCGACCATTGTCGCAGAGTGATCAGCGTCACGAAACTTCCAACGAAAACAATAGACAACAATAAAAGACACATTTTTATGTTAAGCGAGCGACACGAATGACTCTTGTTTGCGCCAATCCTGCCAATTAGAACCCACTGTTAAATTCCTAACAAGGAATAAATGACGTTTAAAAGCTATATTTCGCAGGAAAAATAAAAGCAAATTTATATTGAGCTTTTTTTCTTCTTTCTAAAGCAACAGCACGAAGTAAATATCAAATGTTTGCGAAAAAATTATGAAGCATACTAGTATGCATACAGAGGAGAGAATGAGAGCATCCAATGCAATACAGACTGTGATATGAGACTTGAAAAAATTGAGCACAAGAGGATCCCATTGTGCTCAGGTTAAGTGAAAGCATCCGATGAGAGTCATTCAGAATACCTTCTTAGACAAGGTTTACCACGCCGCGCCCCATGTGCAGACACGAGATTGTAATCACGATATTTTAATAATTCAGGATTTATTACTGAAAAATCAAAAAAGAATTAATCCATCATCATTTACGTCTACAGAATTTATTAAAATTTATATCCTCCAGCTAAGTTTATCTAATATCTTTCATTAAATATCATGAATATCTAATACTGAGGAATGAAACAGTGATTATCTGTTTGAAGACAGAAAAGCACAAATCAGACGAATGTAATGTCAACACACATACAGTTGCTCACGAATGATTTATAGCTACAAGTCTTGAGGTTTATAATTATAAGATAGAGAGCATGTAAGTATATCACTGTGCCGTGTTTCCCTATTATTCATACAACAAGTTAACGTTATAATATAATCAATATTACTGTATTAGTTAAGGTAATTTATTTCAACTACATACTTAATTAAAAAGAATTTCCCGACTGAATTTCGTTTTTATACAAATGTGAAATTAAGAAGGTGTCGTGGCCTTTTCCAATGTTAATTATTACAGCGCTGTAATAATAATTTTTTCGAATAAGGAAAGAGTAACGCGTCATATAAACAGGTCAAACACTTATAATGACAATGTTTGTGTATAGATTGGAATTTATTTCAATGAATAAAGTTGTTGAAAATGCAGGTAAAATGAGTAGCAAGAAACTGAGTAAATATTCAGTCTACACATGTAGCAAAATTTATTGTAGTGATGTTTTAACAAGAGCTAGAATTCTCGAGCTCATCCAGCAACATAACAATAGCATACACGTTTTTAAAATAATTTCGATTTTGGTTCAATTTCATGCTAACGAACATTTATTTTATTTCCATGTTTTGTTCGGTCTAATTAGCCCTCGTGTGCAAAAAGTGACCGTTGAGCGACAAACAAACCAAACCAAGCCAATCCATGTTTTGTTAAATTTGAGATCAATATTGAAATTCAAAGCACCGATTCTTCTTAATATCATTTAACAAGCTTTTTATTTTTAAAATCTTCCTATAAGTGACAATTTTTTTAATTAGCAAACCTTACGAAGTTCTCATTCTTTAACAACATATGATTCAAACACGAGATAAAATCCTTCAAAAAAAATTATTATTAAAAGATTTTAATTAAAAAATATACAAACAATTGGCTAGGAGGCAAAAATAAGATACATTAAGATTTACAGAGAATTTTAATTACATTTGTAGTTTACTTTCATTATCTTAATCGAAAAAATTAATTTAAAAAATTGATGAAAGCAAATGGAACTCGTTTTACTATATCAGTACTAATACTATATCAACATTTTAGATTAACTAACAAAAATAGTTTTACTTTCACATTCTGAATATCATAAAAATAAAAATATATTTTGATACATGAAAAACAAGCATTTGGAAATATTTGTGAATATACGTCAGTGAAAAAATTAGAAAACTTAAGAAATTAATGGTTTACAGACTTAATTTTTTATAGTTGTAAAATTAAACTTTTCAAAATTAAGGCAACCTCATCACTAAGCAGCTTAGTTTTATATAATTTTGTAAGCTCAATATTTGTGCATGTGCTTTATTTTGACAGCTTTTAGTTAAACAATATACGCAATTCCTTCTTTTTGGATGTAGCAAAACAGAGCAGAATTTTAAATTCTCAACGAATTTTTAATTTTTATTCCACGATAAAAATAGGAACATAGTTTTATTTATTTATAATCCAATACCTTTTCTTCTTTTTTTACTATTATTACCGTTCGTTTTATTTTGAATAATTACCAGACATATAATAAAATACTTTCCACAAAAAGTCCTTCATCCTTTTTATGTTTAACCTTGGCGACTACTGTTGCCCCATTAACAAAATGACAAAACTTACTCTCTATATTGATTGGATCATTGAGAATGCATATATATATAATACTTTGGGATATATATATATCCCAAAGCAAGTCTATTGAATTTTATCATCATCGGTAAATTGCTGTTCTGTTGTATATAATCTACTTAAATTGTAAATTACATTACACGCGTATATAATTAACCTGGGATTTTTTAATCTTAAAAATACTATAAATCTTACACTTTTATTGTGCTATTTGAGGCTCAAAACTGTAGAAAATGCGAGTGATGGAGTCTTATATTTGAATTTCTTTAGCTAATAATAGGTTACAGTGCTCAGAAGGTTTGCCAAAATTCAAAGAGTTCTTCAGTAATTGGCCCACTTATGTAAGATAGAAGTAGGGATGCGAACTCAAAATTCTTTGACTCAGAAATTGCAAATGTTTGGTGATTGAGTTTAACTAGCGTACCATTTGGTACAGTCCAAGGTTTTCGTTACAATATATAAAACCGTTTACATGAAAGAGTTTAATAAATCCTGATGTTCAGTGAGTGATGTGTACTTTACAATGAAGATTTTTGTACCAAACACAATTTAACCTTCAACTTAAAATCTAGAGAACATATATATTTTCAAAAATTCTTTTCTATCGTCTCTAATTTAATAGCAATAAATCAATTTAATAATAACGAAAACCCTTATTGGTGATTCGTACATCTTTACATAACTGACTTCACTGATAATACTGGAATTTTTATAGCAATTCGTGTAGAATATTTATATATGAAATGCAAATCAGTCAAGTATCAAGTCTTCAAATGCAAATATCATAAGAAACTTTTACACGGAATGAATTGCTTTACGAAATTGTAATTTTTGGCGCACTGCACTTGCCAACTTATGTTTGGAATGGTGTAGAAAAAACAATATTCAGATCATTTTGACATGCAAACTTTATTAAAAAAAACAGCCATAACTGGCAAAAGCCAAAAACATTTACCTGAATACTTGAGCGAAGACAGGTCGTGAATAAGAAACTCACTGTGGCCCGAAACTTCTTTGCAGGAGTTTTTGTAAATATATTCAGATGTAATTTGTATGTAAGATGTATTAGATAATTAAATGATTTAGAACATAACGAATGAGAATGAAAAAGAGCTTCTGGATATTCAGCAAGGAAAAGAGTGATGGGTGTTGTAGTTGTTTGTAAATAAGCAGATGAATGACTAACAAGATTCAGGTACTTTTCTGGGAAAAAACACAGAGAAATGCTTTTCTGCATCAGAATAAAGGGAAAATGTATTCTTAAATCTACTCAGAACTTTCCAGTTTCCAAAACATTTTTTGTTTTATTGTATGTCAAAGAGAAATTAAGTTACAGGAACTTAAAAATACATTACGTTTTTAAAAAAATGAAACAGGAAGTTACATTTTCAAACCGGAAGCTGTAAAGAAAAGTGGTACCTTATTTTTTTTCTAATTTTTATATTTTCTATAATGTTTTGATTTATTTGGCTTGTACATTCGAAAATAAATTGGCAATATCGTCGCAATCACAAGCGAAACTATGAATTTAGAGACGATTTTCACAAAATATGTGATCCTTCGTTAACAAAATATCTCAAGTAACAATGAAGATATTTGTATGAAACTTGTCCTTCATGATTTACGATCATGAAATGAAGCAAAATACATGAAGAACTTTTTCATTTACATTAAAGGGAATGTTCAGTAAATATCCATATTGCAGAAAGATTTTTAACCACATTTGCTTAGATTTTTCATGATTTATAGAGCATTGGTCACAAAATTTATGCTCAAATTAAATTATATATATATATAAAATTGAAGCATTACAGTTTTCTATAGAGTTTAAGTCATTTTTTCCAGAAAATAACCGATTTCACAAGATGTATGCTATATGTAATTAAAAATTTGTCTAATTTTATATTTTTACATCATATTTTATCAGAAAACAAGACAAAAAAGAATTAAAATAAACTTTTAAGAAAAAATTGCCTTACACGTAAGCGGATACCTTAAGCAATTTATACCTGAATGTGAATACCTGAATTTTAGTTAGCATTTTTTTCTGATGCAGTTTATGCTAAATAATTATTTTTAATAATATTTTTATTTAGCGAGCAATTTAGTAAAAAAAAATTAGTTTTAAGATTTAAAAATTTCCTATTTACGAGCGTCTGCTACATAAAGATTAATCATTGCAAAGCTTTAAAAATAAGAAGCTTTTCCTTACAATGCATTTTAGCACACGTATCTTTCATTTCACTGTTTTGCATTTATCAGGCATTTTTAATTAATGGATCAAAATCAAGATACTTTTTTTACCATAACGGAACCCATAGTTATTATTATCGCAAGATTGATATTACAGTTTTGTCTTTATCCTACAAAACATAGGATAGCAAATGTTTTGCGTTATGTAAAACTGATCTTTGTCTCTAAGCAATTCTCCTTCAAATCTTATTTAATAAGCTCATAATTTAAATAATTTGAAAATAAAGCAAAAAAATAAATGAAATAAAATAAATAAATCGTCTTTGCCGATTCAAACTAATCATAAAGTGGCTGTTTTGTCTTGTCTCTTTCATTTTGCTTTTTCTTCTGATCTATTTTCAACTTGTTCAATTTTGAAAGCAATAACGCTAATGATTCGAAAATTTGGATACTAATTATTTAGAACAATAGGTAATTTTTACGATTTTGAAAATTTTTACAAACGGAAAAATACATTTTTATTACTATTAAAAATTATGAATGGGTTTTTTCTCATCGCCGATGACACTCAGACATTTGATGGTGCCATTTGTAGATAGGCAGCAAACTTGTCGACAAGTCGGATTTGCGACGTTTTGAATAAAATCACTAATAAGAATTTTGTGAGATTAACACAAGGGTGCGATTTTAAAAAAGTGGAGAGACGGAAATTTCATATTAAAATAGTTAATCGTTTTATGCAGTTTTACGTTTTATGCAATCAATTTGTGCTATAATTTAATGATTTTTTTAAAAATAATACTGCACACAATTTTTTTTTACAAAATTTTTATGTTTAACTATATTATCTTAAATTAGTCTCTAAATTTGACTACTTTTTGCTTTATCCATAGATAATTTACATTAATGTTTGGAAAAAGGAATTGTGAAGTTAAATTTACATTTGATTGAAAAACGATTTCATTTTTCTTTTAGAAAAAGTAAAATTCTGATTAGAGTTTTTCATGTAGAGAAGCTTGGTGCGCTTAACCATGATGTGTTCTTCAAACAACAACAAATTGACATCACCATTCTCCAACAGTCCATCTAACTGTCACATTAATTGAAAATAAACTTTAGACTTAATTAAAACATAAATTTTGAATTGAAATCCCAAATTCAAAAAAATTTTCAAAAGACGTAAATCATTCCACAGGACAGAAAAATGTCATCCTTGCCTAAATATAGTAATTTTATCAAAAATGAAACAAGTATATTTTTGAAAGCAGTAACATTAAATCAATTATCAAAGTAAATAAAATTGCTTCTTTTAATTTTTCAGTAACACCTTTGAAAATGCTTTATTAAAATAAATATCTTAATTCTATAAAAAAACATCAATTTGATTTTTAGAAAGAATGTAAATGGGCTCATATTCAAGGAATCTGAGTGTAAAATTACCTTTCTCATAAACAGCACGGAATTCTAATAAGCTTAGCTCAAAAATACTTCATTAAAAAGTAAACGATTTTTTTTATTTATTGTTTGGTTAAAAATGCAGCTGAACTCATTTAATATGCAACAGCATACTTCAAGTGAGATTACGGATATAAAGCAAGCATTTGTTCACATATTATGGGTTTCACGATTTTATGAGAGCAGCAAATAAAATTAGGGGACGCATTCATCATGTGCAAATCTAAACGAAGTATAACCTTTCTCTTGTTGAATATGACTGTTCTAGGCGCGCAGCTTCTGGTTTCTACTGATGAGTTTTTTTTTTTAAAAATCTTGTTTTAAATGCTGTTGAGTTCATTGTAAAGAAAAAAAAGGAGTCGAAATATTCACGTATTTGCCAATATTATTGGAAAAAAAGATAACGGAATTGAGATGAAAAATCTTCATTAAAATAGTATGATGATAACTGATGGAGTAGAAACATCAAGTATTTTCCACAGTATGGGCTGTTAAAACGATGATACTAATTGATGAAAATTGTTGCAACAATAATAAGTGGTTATGTAGATACAAGCCAATTAGAAAAATTAGATAAATGAACTGAAAAAAACTATTTAAAAACATTGAAATTTTTGTTTTAAGATTTAATAACGATCGCTGTGATCAAGGTATCTCTAAAAATCTATTTTTTTAAATCAAATAATATAAAGATTGCGTAGAAAACTCGAAAAAATAATTAAACGTTAGTATACCCTTATTTTACAAAACAAATAATATAGTTTTCTTTTCTAGGAATTTATAAATAATATCTCATGCAAGCCATTTGATGAATTTTTTACACCTACTAAAATGTTATTGTAATATAGTTTTAACACAAAGTTTTTGCAATTTTATGATTAACCACCGTATTAAGCTGAAATTTTTAAGGTGATTTTCAACCCAGATGTATTTGTTTATTTAATATTAGCTTACTATAGTACAAGCGTTAATATTTAACCTAACACTCGTACAAATTTAATTACTTTTAAAAGAAACGCAAATGATCAATGCTTATTTAATCGAAAATAGTAATAATTGTAACATTAAAATATTTACGTATTTTGCTAATACAAAAATTTGGTCAAAAAAGGATTAATGCCACACATAGAAGCTTTAGAAATTTTACTGAAGAACTAAAGCATCTTTTGAAACCATCTTTTAAAAATGATTCGTTCTTTATTTTGGAAGAATTTTTAATAAGTTAATAAATAAATGTAATCAATTCTTGAATAATTTATTTTAAAATTTTTCAAATATAAGTTGAAAAAACACTTAATTTGTTAAAATTTTTATTGTTTTCTACTTTTGGATTTCCATAAGTTTTTAAAAGTACAGTAAAGTACAGTAAAAGTAAAATTTCGGTTCCTACTTGTATGTTAACCAAATACAATCTGGATTTCTTTTAATTCAGTATAAAATTTAAAAATCCTTAGAAACCAATTTGATAAATATTATTTAAGTGAAGGATTAAAATTTGTGTTTTAACGTAAACGTAGATGCTATGTATATATTGTTTTAAATAATCAGAAACATTCAGAGAAATTTCGGTTTATTGTCGAACACCAATAATATTTTGCATATAATCTGTTTCAACAGTTTAAAATAAATTTCAAATCATTACAAACATTCAAGCTCGAAATGAGATCGAATTCACGAACTATTAAGTCGAAGACCAGAACAGTAACCATTCGGCTGATAGTCAGGTCCTCAGAGAGAGAAAAATAAGGGCTTAAAATGTCTTAAATAGTAATAAAATAAAAGTAATTATAAAACATATTTAACGAATTCTGCATGAGAGACACAAAAATGAGAGTAAGCCACATGCTTCCAAATTCTCTTTGACAATAATATCTTCTTTTTCCTCCAAATAATTTAATTTAAATCATTTTTCCAAAAACCTGAGAAACAATTTAAATATAAAAAATACTTACGTTTTCCATTTATAAATATGCAATACCTTATGAAAAAAATTCGCCAATTTAAAGAATAAACTAAAAGAAGGTTCTTTTAAGGACATTAAAAAGAGTATTTCCCACAACAGTATGGTGAATGCAAAAATCTTGTCAAATAGAAAAAATATTCCACATGATTAAATTAAATAAAATGTTAATATTTTAAGGAAAAACAATTCCAAAACAAATTTTTACAGAAACAATATTTTGAAATAAGTTTACTTAAAGGAAAAACGTATGACACTACTGCTTAACAATATTAAACAATCTCAACAATATATTCTTATTGTACCTAATTTTTAATACAATCTTTTAAGGAAAATTAATATCTACCCGACTCATTATTCTGGAAAGAAAAAGATTGCAGTTTTCACTATCATTTTAAAAATATTTAATAGATTTTACCCATAAAATTGAAGTTAAATACTTTCTAGTGCTCAAAAAATTCAACTTCACATCAAGAAACACTTTTAAAAATTATATTTGAAAAAAAAAAAGGCTCGTTCCTTTTTCCACTGGAAAAACAGACAAACATGTATGTACGCATGAAAAAGTTGTTTTTTAAATTTGTAGCAAAATAACACAATAAAAGAAAGTAAACACCCATTTGTTACAAAGGTGGCATAAATAGTGCAAAATTTCAAAAATTTTACATAAATTCATAAATGCATATTAAACAGTTAGCGATTTTCAGTACAGCATTATAAGTTACTATATTTATTAAAAATAATTTAATGATTCCATAAGCGGAAGCACACTGGGCATGAAGGACATCCCTTCATTTTATATCCTTTTAAGTGTCGAAAGGTATTAAAATGGCGTAAACAGACATTTATATATAAAAGTCTTTTCGCTAAACTTAGCATAAGTTCACTCATAATAAAAATAAAAATTACGATGTTAACAAAATGGAAAGTTTACATCATTTTCTTTAGTTCTATTCTGAAATCGACGCATTTTAAAAACAATAAATTTGAAGTCAGAAAATAGCATATTTGGAATCTAAAATAAATATTACGAAATAAATTCGACCCTAGTTAAAAAATTCAATATAAATACTTTCGAGTTTAATAGAGAAAAAGATCTGGTTTATAAATATTTGTGTGGAGAAAAATAATAAATACGCGAAATGGTAAGTATGTCAATCAACTTTTCCAAACTCCACAATTACCATATTAAAAGAAAAAAATACGAATGTAAAAATAATATATAAAACTAAATAATTACAGCCATCCACAGGTGAAGCAGTCACATAATAATAATGAAAGAAATAATGAGCTGTGCTGCAATCGGATTAAGGAGTGCAATTTAAGACTTACTTGCTGTTTTTATCGGCGTCGCTGTTCAGGTAATCTTCTAATTCGCTAAAATCTAAAGCTTCGTTATCGATTCCGCTGAAGTCTTCGCGGCCTGGAAAGAAAGAAAAATTAATGGCATTCATTTAGGCATAAAAATTATTTGATTATATTTTAACTCTCTCTCTCTCTCACACACACACACATATATATACATACATACATACATATCTATCTATCTATATATATAATATTATAAGAAAAATAGCCAAGATAATACTATTTCATGCCATTTTTCTAATGCTTCATAAAAAAATAAAGTGCAATCATGTATTCAAATAAACACAGATGTGATAAAATTGCGAATCACGTGATCTCAAAACTTAATTATTATGAACTGATGGGGAGTGACTACAAGAAAAGTTTAAAAATTAAAAAAAGTATGGCTAATTAACACTTTGTTGCATTTAAACAGAAGAATAATTGGGGCCACATCGTGATAAGGTGGGTGACTCTTTTTTTAAAGCACGCGAGAATCGACGGAAATAATGTATTCCAGTTTTAGAAATATTTTCAATGAATTTTTTTTAATGTAAACGTGAAACTAAAGATTTAATGGATCATGATAAATGAGAGGTCTACACAATAAATTAAATAAAAATTCTGATTATATGCATAGTCGATGGTTGAGCAGACAGAATACATCATTCTAGCCTGGAGTTAGAATTATAAGATTAGCATTTTAAAAGCAGGGTGGAGGAGTTAATTTTTTGATTACAGTTAAAGTTAAGGTTCTTAAATTGTATCAATTACGCAACTTGAAAAACCAAACTCTATTTAAAATATTCAAGAATTTTAAATATATGAACAGAAAACTGCTTAAGATATTTACTTTTATTAAAGATTTATAATGAATAAATCTGATATAATATTTTTCATGTTGGTTTGGTTAGCTTGTAGCCTTCCAATTACTCTTGGTGTGTAAGAGCTGATATGCTCACAGTCTACAGTTTAAAGCGGAACCGAACTCACGATCTGTAGAACTGAAGGTCAGAGCGATTGCCATTCAACTGCCGGCATTTTTCATGTTGGAAAGACATGCAAAATATTTAAATTCCATTTTCTTTAAGATCATAATATAATTTCAAATTTTGCAGTTTAACAAAATTATGTACAAATTCAATAAGTATATATAACAAAAAAATTATAAAGTAATAGCGTAGAAAAATAATTATAAATTTTTCTTAATAATAATAATTATTATAATTTTTCTATAATTTAATAACAATAATTTTTCTTGATAAAAATTAAGTATAACTTATTTCTTGTACACTATTACTAAGTCATTAACAAAGTCGCTATTACCATGTCGTTAAGAATTTAAGTTTAACTTAAGTTTGTTAACCTCTCTCCTTTCCTCTTTTTAAAATTAATTAAAACTTAAGTATCAATAAAAGCGTATTTTTTCTGTCATATGCATTTTGTGTGTTCAATTATTAATTTAAGCTGTATTACAATATTAATATTTTTTACATTATCCTCATTAATTAAACCTTAAATTAAATTTAAATGAGATAAAATACAGCTTAAATTTAAATAAGGAGATTGTAAAAAATATTGATATTTTATCCTCATATATAAGTATATTTAGAAGCATACATAAATTGTGAATATTTTATGATTTTAATGGTACTCTAAAATTTGATGTGATTGCTCATTAATTCCTTTCCATGTTGGTCCATTCTTTTCAGATAAATGTGTGATTAGTTTTATAATAACTTTTCATTTTGTTACTGACATATTTTTCCAGAATTATTTATCTTATCCTACATGAAAGCATGAAACGTGAAACCGTGTTCGTCTTAAATAGCAATATATACTCTCATTTAACTTTTACCACTCTTTCGAATTATTTACATTTATAACACGTTTTATTAATTTAAAAAAAGTTTTTCTACAACTTTTTTACATTAATATTTATTTATACCAGGAATTTGAAAAATCCAAGAAAAACGTAAACAGAAGTTCTTGTAGGAAATAAGGAATATTTCATGGTTTAATTTTTATTAAATAGATAAATTGTTTAGAAAAAATTCACTATTATAAATAACGGAATTTTTTATTAATGTGGATATTAAAAAAAAAAACATTTTTCATGTTCAAGAATATAATTATATAGGCATAATCTTTTGAATTTCATAATCATAAGAAAATTTATTTAATAATAAAAATTAGATAAACATTAAACATAACGAAACAAAAATTTGTTTATTATTCGTACATGATGCGAAAAGTATATATTTTTCTTCATATAATCTGATATCGTAAAATTAAATTTTCCTTCATATTTTTTGTAATTAATATAAAGATTTAAAGTAAAAATATTTTTTGAAATAGATAATTAAAAAACTTCTAGTTGAAAAAAAATTTCAAAAGGCAATCGAGTTAGATGACCTAATTATTAAATATACAACATTATCTAGAAATAAGCATAATTGTTAGTTTTACTACGGCGAAAAGTAACCATAATTCATTGTTTTACCCTTATTATCCACATTAAGTCATTCATATAAAATTTTGATGAAATTCTTAAAAGCTATTTGACTACTATACCCATTAAAATGTATGCAAGAAATATAAGTTCAATAAGTATAAGTGCAACTTAACTCTAATAAGTATTTACAAATAATTTGTTGTAATGTAAATTATGCATATTTATTTGAAAAGCATGAGTATGTTTATTTGTTTGATTTCTCTTCATATTAAGAAATCAATCTGCATGACGTAAAGGGATATTTTAATCTAAATTATTAAATCTTGTATAAAATTTGGTAAAAATTCTATCTCTTGACCTATAAATTACAGATTTAATTCCGAAATTCACACAGCTTAAGCAGATTTTAATCCAAAATAAAGCACAAATATTCCAACAGAACTATATAAAAAAACTTTAAACCAGTAAAACTTAATAATTTTTTGGTATGGTACAAAGACGTAAACAAGGCGTGTATTTATATGAATATACACGGCTCTGACTATAACTCTTTTAGTATGAATCAAAAACACCTTCTTGGGCAAATGAAGAGCAGTAAAAATAAACGCATATAAACGGGCACAATACAAAGTTAACCTATTCATTTTATTGATAGATAGATTCCAAAATTTGTTTCATAGAACCTATTCAAACCAGTAACGATTCTTTTCCGGATGTTTTGTGATTTGATAAATGAAACTAATTATTTTTCCTTGAACCAAAAGGGACTCATTCCGAATAATGCGTCACTGAAAGCCTTTCCAAATGCAAATTGTTTTACAAAAAAATGAACAAAGGGCCATCAGATACACACCAACAGCACGTGGGGCAAAACGATCCTAATTAGCGGGACTTCAAATATAAACGAAAGTAGAATGATTAAAAGATCATTAGACGAGTGTAAACGATAAATCAATGAAATGATAGGTAACATGTTAATGATTTCATGATTAGTTTATACAGTGTACATGTTAATTAACAGTTAAATTATGAAAGTGGTGCAGCGACAATCAAATAGAAAATTAACTATTATCATCGTATTTAATGAGCTTGAAATAGCACAAAAACTATTATTAATGTACTTAATAAGTTAATTCTATGTAACGCTTAAAAACTAAGCACTTAAAAAGGATTTTATACAATCGTACATTATATATGTTCATACTGGTGCATGATCAAGAGAATGAAGTATAAAAAGTACTGTGGGTGATCGGTTAACGAACATAATCCGTTGCAAGACTATGTTCGCTATTCGAATGGTTCGTTAAACGATCATCTATTTGCCATAGATTTTTTTGCGAAATCGATTCATTCATAATTGATATCTTAAAAAGGAAATTAAAAAAAAGGGTGTATAATTTCATATTAAGAGTTTATTAAAAAGTAATACATATGCGTAGTCTTGCATATTAAGTAGTCCTTTCCAGTGTTTGCTTATGGGGCATTCAAGAACATGTCTAATGTCGATTGCTTTTCTCTCTTTTTTAAGACTTTCTGGAAGTGATTGTGTCTGTAAAGATCTCTAACAATACTGATATCAACTTGGTTTGGGTGCTATTCTAAAACCATAGCTCTGACATCCTCCCACTCCTTCAACGAATAAACGACGGGGGGGGGTGCTCAAAATGAAATCAAAACTGAAACTGATGGTCTACTTTGGTTATTAATATTATGGAATATTTCTATTCCAGCAAAGAACTTTGGAGCTTAAAAGGCAAGCAACATAATTGAAGCGAGATGAAAAACGATTTTTGGTCCGATGGGTTTGGTAACTGGCTCTGAGAGCCGATGAAGTGTTCGTTAGAATTCGTTTTAGTTCGTCACCTGAACACAAAACACTTTCATGGAAGTGTTTGCAGTCCGAACTCTACGTTAACAGACCACCCACTATACTAAAAATTTTGAGTTTGGAGACACAAGTAATAGTTATTTTAATAACAGGCGCATTAACTTAAAAATAGAATCAGAAGTTGATATTATATTCTTTAAGCACATCAAAACTGATGCTCAACTATTATATAAAGCCATAGTAATAATGGAGTAATTCGTTCTATTTTTATGATTTCAGGTACACAATAAATACGTATGGAGGTTCATAAACAATTGATAATCAGATAAATATCAGGTAAATTCACTTTTAAAAACTTCGATATATGCTAAAATTTGTTGAGCCGATTGATGTTATAGTGAGGATTTTAAATATTTATATATATCGAAATCCGTATCTTAATATTCTTAAAAGTAATGGGAAATGCATTGTGTCTAAATAGATAAAATTTAGATTTTATTCAAAACTACATAAATACAAGTCTATTAATATTACATTTTTAAATGTGATAGAAATTATTAATCTTCAGCAAATTTTAGATTTATGAAAAAAGTGCAAATTTAATGTGTTTTTTATTTGCTTAGATCTAATATTATGAAAAGTTACATGATAGAATCATTGGTTTTATATTTTCCACGATACGAAAAAAATACACAGAAAAATTAATATTACCTACGTAAATTTTTTATGAAAGCGTAAAAGAAAAATTTAAATTATGAAAATTATTATCAATCGCTTCGCTTGACTTGGATATCCCTTATTGGTGAAAATGACATTTTTACAGTCAAATGAAAAAATGATAATGAGATAAATAATTATAAAACTTTTTATTAACAAACTAATACTTAAAAATAAGGTTTTAAATTAATTTGTGTAGCAAATTGCATAAACATCTTTAAAAAAATCCATATGTGATTACTATTCAATGCGAGATCAAATCTTTTATAAATACAGTTGCAGACATTCACTGAACAGTCGTAGTTATTAAGTATTATTTTTCCTATCAATAGACATGGGAACACTGAAAAGGAATAAGAGAAGTAATGGATATGTTGAACAGACTTCTGCAGTTGCAGTGATATGTAAATACACATCATGTGCCAGCAGGAAATTAAGATGCTTATCTCTGCACAGTTTGAAAAAGCAAAGCTGTGAAAATAACAGGATCGATTGTGTGAGTGAAACAAATCGGTGGGGAAATAATACACCTAGCAGGGTGTGTCCTTCGCGAGGACTGATCAATCTAAAAGAGATAAAACTTATGCGGTATCACATTCAGAAGAATGATTTAGTTTAAGAGTCAATTATTGTCATATGTGATAGGATAATATTTTTGCTAACTTGATTTTCCTTAATTAGAGAGGTACAAACAAAAAATACATTTGAATACCAATAAAATTAATTAGAAATTTTTGACTCCTCCCCAAAATTTTTCATAATGACCGTCTAGTTAAGTTATTCTAGATTTTTAAGTTTAGTTAAAGTTATTCTAGATTTTTAGCACGGCGAAAAGCCGAAGTGACGGCAACTTATATAATCAAGCACCTAGTGGGTGTGCCATCGCTGTCCCTAAAGTGGGTGGGTTTTCATAATTTTAGAAGCAGGGACCAAGCCGAACATCCCCAGACTTAGCCTGTCACAATCAAGGTAATATTTCGCATGGAAGACATTGCAACACGACATATTTTACGAGCTCCAGCCGCTATTAATGAACACGACGGATTTTTTGATTGAGTCCAGATTCGAACTCACTACCTTCCGATAACGAGAGCGAACGCCCAAAGCAGCCAGGCCACCGCGATTACAATTTCCTTTCAAGAATAGAGAAAATAATACAAATGAGTTTTGAAATAAAGATTGTAGTCATGTAGTATAAAAATAAATGACACGATTTCTTAAGAACATCAATGAATACAAATAATCACTCAACTAAAACAAGAATGGGAGTTTGTAAATTTTCCGTGTTCCCTCAAATTAATCCATCAATAAGGCCCATTAAAAATTACGGAATCTTCCCTAGAAGTTAAAATGCAAAGTATGGCAAAAAATTTCTTAGGTTTTAGCTGTTAGAGTTTCTTCTTCTTCTTAGAGTTGGGTTTGTATGTCATTGGGAACCCCTGCTTTTATCAGCATTTTGTACTTTAACTCCCAACCCAATGTTTCCTAGTTCCAGTTGCTCGGGTCACCCACTTTATAAATAAAGTCCGATAACCCTTTAACGGAGTCTAGGTGTAACTGTCTAGTATGGATGATGCCTAAAGAAGTTAATCTAGGGAGGGCAAGGGCCTCGCATTCGTCAATGATATGCTTGGCCGTTTCCTCTTGCGTATGACATTTCCTGCAGATAGGGTCTTGCTGAAACAGTCCCATTTTATGGAGGTGTTTTCTGAAATAGTAGTGCTCAATTATGAAGCCTACGATTAAACGTATCTTCTGCCTAGAACATCTTAGAATTTCAGAGTCAATTCTCACTGATGATCCACAGATCATACTTTTAGCGTGGGTTTGACCAGGAGTGTTGAGCCAAGCTTCATACATCTTCCCATCTAAGAGATATTATATATATATATGCGACGGCTTTTGCGGTCTTCAAATGGATCCCACAAAAAGGTTCTGTACCGATGGGAGCAAAAGACGATTCTTGTTTAGCAAAGTTCATCAGCCCTTTCATTACCTTCGATACCTTTGTGCCCTGGCACCCATACAAGGATCACCTTGTTTCTAGTTGCCAGGATGTTAGAGTTTAGTGTTGTTTTTCAGTTTTCAATACAAAAATTTGAAACATAACAACAGTGCTGTTTCAATATATAAGCACATTAGAAAGAAATAGAGAATATGACATTTGAGATTTTCTGTCGGGGGGGGGGCATGAAGAGCTAAAACTTGTTAGCGCCTCATCACACAGATATCTTTCAATACTCCAATATTTTAATCCTTTTCCGAATTGTTTTTCTGATAATGAAGAAAGAGTTTGCCTATATGATGCATTTATCATGAGATGAAGTAAAAAAAAAAAATAATAATTGACATAATTTGTAATCGGTTTTGCAGTTAAGTGAGAATGTATTATTTTTCATACCCAGAAAGTATTCAAATAAAATTTTATTGGTTTATTAATTGATTAGATGACAAATGGGGAAAAAACCCCGATACTATAACATTTTTTTGGATGAAAAAGCAAAATTTTGGGTTTACTAATTCTTGAAAGGAAAAAATTCTCAAATAATATGGTGTCCTTCTTTTTGATATAAAATCTAGAATCATAAACTCATGAAAAAAATTATTTCAGAATTGTTTTCTTCAGTGAATTCTGAAGTATATTTATGATTTTATGGAATTGAAATTATTACCTAAGACTTTAACTTTGTGTTATAAAACAATAAATATCAATATTTAATTATGAATTTTATACGATTGCAGCTGCAACTTGGAAATTAACTTTTTTGACTGACACATTATATATTTATATATTATGAAATATATATTTATATAATATTTTAATTTTATAAAATAATAATCTGCTAATCCCCAAAATTTATAAAAAATGATATAATTCCATATATTTCATATTCTTATTCAACACAAATATAGACAGAACTTTTTTTTAAGTATAAACCGTCGAAAATCTTAATTGACTTCCGTTTTTCGGTACTTTCATAGCAATTTCCATGTACTAAAAATTCACAAATACCTGAGATATAACTATAAAGATTTGAAGACTCATTAATAAGTACAATGAATTAAATTTAGCGATTAATAAATAAGCAAGATATAGCCAATTTTTTTATTCTCAATTCTAAAATACGATTTACAAAAAATAAATATTTTTAACATAAAATATATGATAGAGCTAAATGTTCACATTAAAGCAGAATTTATAGTTGCAAGCTTTGGCAACACCACATCACATAGAACACTTTCCCCTTTACGTAAACTGCCAAGGAAAAAATAAAATCGGACAGCGTGGCTCGTGATATCCAACGCCCATAATTGTTAATTACAGGTGTCAACTAATCACCAAAGCGAGGGACTATCGAGGCGTAGTGGGTAATTGAGCCCGTTACGCAATTTCGGCAAGGATTGAAGGGAGTCCATTCATCTTCCAATATGGGAGGCGGCATCGAGATACTTCCAGCGGCTGCGACTAAAGATACGGTATTTCACAACCAGGCAGAAACAACAGAAAGATGAGTCAGATAACTGAATCCAGCTTCAGTTACAAAACATGCGCACACCAATCTGACTTCGTGAGTTCGCCAATATATATGATGATAGCTTGTCTTCTATGGTATGGATTTAAGAATGGACGGAAAGTTTCTTATCTAAAAGCAGATTTACGAATATAATATGTGATACACTTGTACAAAATTTACATCATTTCAGATTTTTTGGAAAATAAATGAATGATAAGGAAAAAGACTAAACGAAGAGTTATAAATTTCAGGCAACACATATGAAATTCTGAATAATTCAAGTTTTCAGTTTTCAAAATTAGTGTTGCCTACAATTACGCTGTAAAGACGCAATGGTTAATGTAAATTAATTGTTAATTTGTTTTTAATTTTCGCGATACAGGCGTTTGCTATTTTTCACTTAAAAACTAAAAACTTTTCTTGCAAGAATCATACTATTTAAATATATTGAAATTAAAAAATGTTTATTATATATGCATGGTGATCTTTTTGCAGTTACAATTATGATTAATGCCCATTATATCCATAAGACAATATCTGATATTAATGATTTTAGTATAGGTTCAAGGAATGTTTCAAATTTATAAAAATATAATTATACGTTGTACAAAAAGTTATACTAGAAATTTAAATAATATAGTAGATTTGATAAAAATGACGCTACTCCAAGAAAAAGTTTGAAATTTGCCTTATGGTATCCAGAAACTGCACAGAATATGTTCTAGACAGGCGATCATAGCCTTGATGTACGGTTACAGTGTCAAAATATCTACACAAAATGATGATGCAATGCATCTGTAAATTTTTTTAGTTCATCTTAAAATATGTCGCAAAACAAAAAAATTTCTAATTTATAAATTATCTAGAGTTATAAATAATGAAATACAGTAATTAGATTTATAGCTTATTCATTTTTACTTGACATATTATGAATTTGATATCGTTACTTTTTTAACATATACTTAATTATTTTTAATTATGTTGTGTTTCATATAAAATATTTTTTATTATTCAAATGAATTTTAAATTAGTAACGAAAATATATTTTTTTAAAAAAAATACAGAAACAAAATTTATTTGTTTCTGTTTATTCAAATAATCAATAACAAAGATTATAATAACAAAGTTAATAATCACAAAGGTTAACTTAAACATCATTTTAATTTCGAAAAAAAAAGTAGAGTGTTTGTCGTTAAAAGAATTTTTATTGTAACTGTAAAAAAATAAGAGGTTTTAAAAAATTATAACATAGCAATTTCGAATAATGTTTTAAAAAAATTATATAATATTTTTTATTCTCTGGAAATAGAAAATATCAAGAGAGAGTTTTAGGCAAGATTGCACAGCATATTTTTAGCTAATTGGTTCATGATATTAAAATAAAAATTACCTAGAGTATTTCATAAATAACATTAACTAAACATTTATAATTCTAGCAATTGAATCTCAACTCTTTTCAGGTTATTCTGAACCTGGAAAAAGAAATTAAAATACATTTTACTCGTTTTTCTCTGTATTTGTGATCACACGTATAGGTTCGGCAAAACTAAAAAAAATATTTTTTCTCGCTGTCAAGATTTCTTTTAAAACCAAAGAAATTATAGAGTGAAAATAATTTATTAAAATAATATTCTCAGCATTCAAATATTTATTACTAGCATTCTATCATCTCAACATGAAGCTGAATCAGCATCTTGCACCTTTTTATCAACAAATTAGAAGCACCAACTAGCACTTCTTGTCTATTCACTTCAATTCACATGCCACAAGATGCAAAAGAAATCAATAATTTCTTATTTTTCTCTTGAAAAACAACCGAGTCACGGAATCGGGCGTGGGAAATCTAGTAACGCCCAACATCTTTCACGCATCAAAATTAAAAGCTGCAAGATATAAACGGAAAAGAATGTGTGAGAGCGATAGAGAAACGAGAAGACTGGACCAAGGTTGCCAAATTTTATTTACAAAAAAAAAAAAAAAAAAAAAAAAAAAAAGCAAAACGAAAACTGTTTTCTTGAGAAATTAAATTGAAAAAAAAAGTCAATCATCTTTTAACCAACACCCAAGCTTCAATTAAATATTTCTCAAAACTGAATATACGTGATATATTGATATTAGTCAGAGAAATAAATAACATTCATTTATGCAGTCGATCAGAAATTTCGCAATCCAAAGAGCCATGACTTCAAGGTGTCGAGAGTTCCGCGGGGTATTTGAGTACGCTTAAATATTGTTGAAATATATACACATATAATGATAAGAAACGAAAATGAGAGCTCCGGGTGGAAATAAACAAAAAACAATTTCTACTGGCAGAGAATACATTCTTCTTTTTAGAATTAACTGATTACGAAATGAGTCGATTTAAAAACAATCTAGGACAAGAAAACTAGAAGCATGCATAAAAATAAGAGATAAAATATTTTTATAATTTATTTTAAAGTATACATTGCGAATATAGAATGGTTTAACCCAAAATTTCAATAAAATAATATTACTGACATACAAACACATTAAATTTATTTTTCATTTCAACAATTATAAATTAAATTTAATGTTACTTTTAACTTTAAACTCCTTAAAAGTAATTTTAAAAGTTAATTTTTAAGCATGATTCAAACATAACATATTAATTTAAGATGATCTTGCAGTATAATTTTACATAATTATATACTTGCTTTAATAACTAAATATAAATCTTCTGAAACATCTAAAAAAGCTGATGTACCTATTTTCTTGAAAATCTAATTCACGTACCACTTTATTTATGTTCGTAACTATTTTTCAGTGAAATAAGCACTTTGTTGTTGTTTTTAATCTCCCAGCAGCTATGGCGGAGTCAGACCACATCCATAAAACTGTTGACATGAATGAAGTCCGGTACAACAAGAAGAGGACAGTTAAGGATATTCCGGTCAAAGACAATCCAAGATGTGGCCTGTGGCAAAGAGAAAATCTCAAGCGACATCTGGAATGAGTGGGCCCACTGACAAGTCGGGACAGGTGGGGAAAATCCTGGTTTTTTGGTGCATGAACCTCCGCCCAAACCTCGACAGCGTCCCTGGTTATTCTGCGAGATGCAGCATCAAGCTCACTTGAAATATTTCGCAACAGCATTTACGCCTGAATCTGAATTATGTTTGCATCTTTTTTAGGGAAATATTTAACGTGAGTATTTCAAGATGCATATTTTTTTTCTGAAATAGATTCTGAAAATTTAAGTTATGATTCTTATGACATTTAAGATTTATCAGTTATCAATAAAAAATAAATAAAAAAAAGTAAATATCATGCAATAATAAGGTACAAGTTTATATTTTAAGTTTCAATTATACGATTTTATTTTGTTTCTCGGAACTGAAAGAAAGTCTTATGTTTCTCATTCTTCTTTTTTAGTTAAGTTTGCTAAACCAGAGTAAAAATTTAAAAGGAACGATGTTCTTCAGTGCAGTTAAAAGTATTTAAACATTAAGATAAGACAATATCATATTATCTAGGAAATAATTTAAATTTTCATAATGAATTTTCTTTACAGCCACTATTTTAGCTTGATTTTCTAAATAATGTATAAAATTTAGTTTTTAAAAATCTAAAAGAAATAATACTTCGTTACAGTTCTTTAATGGATTTTTGAAGCGATAACACAAGAACATTTGTTTCAAATGAAATAACATTTCTTTGCTATACTTTTCGCGTGATTAGGTGATATCTCTTCAAAATTTTTATTTAAAGAAGTAATTTTATTTAGCAAAACTTCAATGGACTTTTAAAATGATGAATAGTATTTTTTGCTCGTATAAAATAAACGTTCTCGCTTTGGACACACACATAGATGGCGGTGCAGGCGAGTCCCGAACAGTATTTTAAGGTTCATGGGTTTGGAATACTCGCCCATCACCAAAATACCTTGCAATTTTGAACCAAGATCAGGTCACAACTGAGCTGGCACACTCCTCTCCACATCCAGTGGAAGGACTTTGTATTGATGAACGTCCCCAATCCCCGAAGCTCCAGCGTGAGGGAGGGAACGTGGTCACCCTCCCAATTACTGCCCGCGGCAAATGATGCTCCACTTTGCAAGTCTTAGGCAGGCCCCACACTGAGGCTACAGCAGACGAGCAGCACGACATCACGCCGTTAAAACTGGTTTTCCCTATGCTGCGCACACACACTGGAGCAGTATTTATCGAGAGCGCGTCAGCTTCACTCAAGTGACAGGTGTCTACCATTTGTGACTTGCGCTATTTTTATCGCTTGTCGCTTACGTGTACATATCTTTGTGTTTGATTTCATTTCTTCAAAAGTGAATTTCCATTGTTCAAAAATGAGAGAATATGCTGAATTTAACCAGTTTTATTATTTTTGTGAAAAAATATTTCCTGCATTATATGTTTTTAGCGAAGATTATTCTAATCAAAATAGTAGTATTTAAGTAAAAAAAAAAAAAAAAAAAAAAAAAAAAACTTTGACGGAAATATTTATTGAAATGAAATTTCCTGGTTATTTTTATTCTAATTTTTAATGATTTGTAGTTTATTTAATTGTAAATTTAAAATTTGTAATATAAAAATTTTACGAAATTTACATAAAATTAATAAGTTTCCCGTGCAAAACATTTTTAAACGATAAGTGTTTGCAGTTGAAATAAATCATCTTATGAAGTAAATTTTATACAAGTTTTTTTTAAATTTCTTGTTTAAACGCATAGATGTTTCTGAACTATTAATTTCTAAATTTTAAAAAATTATCAAATTAAAATAATCTTATTAAAAAACTAGTTTAAATACTATAGTACTATTAAGAACCTCTATCGATATGAGTTGCTATGGGTTTTAGTATTCACATATCTTCTTGTACATTATTATAATATTGTTCAAATTAATTTTTAACTAACATAAAACATTATAAGAGTTACTATTTGGATTGCTCAGTTATTTTACATTTAAAATAATTTTTATATAATTTTTTAAGAATTTCCATTGACATGTATAATTTTTAATTACTTTTAGTTTTGAACTGATTCATATTGAACTAATTTGTTACAATGCATAAATATGTATTAATTTTTACTTAGGTATCAAAACAAATTTTAAATATCATTAAAAAGTAACTAAAATATATATAAAAAAATCTAATATATTTAAAATAACTTTAGCAAAATATTTCTAATGTTATTTTTGAGTCCATGAATTGAAGAAACATTAAAATAACACCTATTGTGAACTAGGCAGAAATATCAGAAAGTTACCAGGTAAAAAGAACATTTTTTGCTCCTTTAAAAAACGTATTGTTCTCTAGTTAGTATTTAATACTTATGGTTTTAGTTTTAAAAGCATTTATAAAATTATTAGCATTTACAATTAACATATCCCAGCAAGAGATGATTACGATCTTATTCACAACAGAAGTATTGGAAAGTACATCGTATTTAATATTTTTATGTTAATGTTACATAAAGAAATGAAACTTAGTTTCAATTTATACTTTTAAATCAAACAATAAATTTACAACCTTTGCAAATTTACCTATTTTTTATAAAAAAAAAATTTCCCATTTGTGTATTTTAATGCCATTTTAGTCGGACTTAAACCTGAAGTATGAACCAGTGTAAATTTAGTGTTGTGTTAATTAATAAATTGGAAGAATGCGCCTTTGTTCTGAAAGTACAGTAAATAATATTCAATAGAAATCAGTTGTGACTTGAAATAACAATCAAACATTTTCTCAAGTTTTATACCTTGCCTATTGCGATAATTTTGTGTTTACAATTTAAGTCCCATTAATATCATTTTTTAATAAAGTATTTTCTTTTCTTTTTAAAACTTCTAATATTAAAAACAATGTCAACGATTTATAGGCCATGTAAATTCTCAGGCAAACGCAGAGACAGCGAAACAGACAAGTAAACGCCGGAACAGAAGAGCAGAAATGTAAACAATATCCGCATCGATGTACTGCGCATGCGTGAGATCTTGGATCCATCGCTTCAGTGTGTGGTACTTTTCGACATGCCACTCGTGTGTAGCAGCACTATCGGGAAGCTAGCTATAGGTGCGCGTTGAAGACATGCTCCCTCAGTGTGCCTTTATGGGAAGCCACTGGAGCTTCGCTTTGAGTACGCACATGAGTACGGTCTATTGCTTTGGACACACATGAGTATAAAACAAAATGATTATACACATTGGATATTCAAATGCTTTAAAGCTATAAGCAATTTCTGAAAACAACTTCCATAATTCGTTTAATTTTTTTCCAAAATAGACAGAATCCGATCGATATAAGAATTGTTGGTTTGTTTCATGATAATTTCAATTTTATTTATGATTATGACAGTTTAATGAAATGACACACAAGTTAGTTAACTATATCATTAAATTAATACAAAAGATTTGATTCTGAAAATACTAAAAATGAATATACCCAAAGGGAAGTTCAACAAAACATGTAATAACTAGAACGAATTCTTGTTATTAAAATATCACATATAAATGTGGAAAAAAAAATGCATAAAAGTTTAATGTATGTAATATAAGATGCTGGAATAAGAAAAATGATTTTAACTTACAAAAAAGAACTGTAAATAACATTTGTGCTTAATTTTCATTTAGAAATACAAACTCATATTATGTATGAATCTGACAAACAATAGACATGAAATCGAATCATTGCAAATATTTTCGAAATCTCGCGCAATTCATTACACAGACAAGTTAAATATTCCTTGATAGGAAGAATGGCAACTGCTTGCTGCTGCCTCCGTAAGGACGGAAAATAGAAAATAATTGACAATTCGAAAGATTTATACGTCCACCCGTTCAACACGTGACCCACAAGGGGACGTGCTCACGTGAGATATAAATGATGGTTTTCATGTGGAAGAAATTACATGGCAGGTTTGGAGCTGAATCCGTTTAAGTGTGCCACCGAGGCGGAGCACCTCCAGTCTTCCCAAAATTGCCTTTTACTTTGCTTGTTAGACTTTTCCAGATAACAATGGTGCACCACCCGCGTTATTCCAACTTCCAATTAAGAGAGGGTTGGGTGCTCATAAGAAAACGAAACCAAATTGTTTAGTAGATCAAACAATTTTTTTGGTCAGTGATAAGTCCTTTTCGTTCATTTCTTAATTCTAGTGCGGCAAAAATGTTTTGTTAATTTGTACATATTTTATATTATACTTCAACTAATGACACACACACACACACACACACACACAATACACACACACACACACACACACACACACACACACACACACACACACACACACACACACACACACACACACACACACACACACACACACACACACACACATATATATATATATATATATATACAGTAAGACCCCGCTTAACGCGGGGGATACTTTCCATCAAAGTAGAGCGTAATGCGAAACAGCGCTAAACGAGGCTATCTTTACATGTAAATATTGGGGTAAGGGGAAGATGGCTAGGAAATTGGTTAGGTATTAAATTTAAAAAGTTTGTTTTTTTAATAAAAATAAAACCAAACATTTATTTCTTAAAGCCCAAATTAATACCACATTATTATTTCTTGCAAAAATAAAAACAAAATATAAATAACAAAACGAATATTCTTGAAAAAAAAAAAAAAAAACAAATAAAATTCTAAGTCAGTCATATTTAGTTAGCCTTCCGCGTTTTCAGTGTTCTGCCTTTTTGTGACAAAAGCATCTAATGTTGTTTGCCTTTTTCTTTTGCGTTGTTCTCTTAAAAGTTCTTCATAAACGGATAGAGCATCTCTAACACCACGCCTTACTTTTGAGCTCCTGTCAAAATTCGGATCATTTTCAACGAATTGATCCATTATTTCAGTTATGGTAGACAAACTCCTTTTTACAAACGCCATCGAAAGTTCTTTTTGCTCTTCTTCTGAATCACTGCTGTTAACATTTTTGTTTTCTTCTTGTTCAGTTAATTCCTTGAGCTCATCATTAGAAAGACTAGCCGCTGCTTCTTGAATTATTTCTTCGACATCTTCCACATTTACCCCTTGAAAACCGGTTTGCTTCGTTAATTTCACTATCTCTTCCACTATTTCATCCACATCGACAGAGTGTCCAACGTCATTGCTCTTACTTAAATCCGGCCAAATATTCTTCCATACTCCTTTCAAAGATCTTTCTGTTACCTCATTCCAAGAAAGGCCTATGTTTTCTACAACATCCACGATGTTGTAGTTTTTCCAAAATTCTCTTATGGACTGGTTCTCTTCTCCGTCTGTTTTTTCAAACATTTGCTTAAAGGTTCGCCGCAAGTAATAAGCCTTAAAATTTGATATAACGCCTTGGTCCATTGGTTGAATTAAGGCAGTTGTATTAGGCGGCAAGAAAACCGCTTCGACTGGAATGCATGTTGTTAAGTCTGATAAATTTGTTGGGTGGCTTGGAGCATTATCAATTAACAGAAGTGCTTTTTGTTCAAGTTTTTTAATTTCGCAATAACGTTTAACAGACGGGCAGAAATGTTCAGTGAACCAATCCTAGAAAGTTTTCGCAGTTATCCATGATATTTTATTAGACTCCCAAATTACAGGTAAAGTTGATTTAGATATGCCTTTCATCGCTCTTGGGTTTTTGGAATGGTAAATTAGTAATGGTTTTAATTTAAAATCTCCGCTTGCGTTAACACCTAGTAGAAGGGTTAAGCTATCTTTCGCAGTTAAATCCTGGTGCCCGTTTCTCTTCACGGGATAGAAATGTTCGTTTCGGCATTCTTTTCCAAAACTAGCCTGTTTCATCAACATTAGAAACCAATTCTGGAGGATAGTTTCCTTCTTCAATTATTTTTTTTAATATCGCTGGAAATTCAGCCGCCGCTTTTGTATCACCACTTGCTGCTTCTCCTGTAATCTTTATGTTGTGAAGGTTATTTCGATGTTTAAATCTATTAAACCATCCTCGACTAGCAACGAAAGTTTCACTTGTGTCAATTGTCTCAGCCTGAATGTATTTAAAAATTCTTCTAGCTTTTTCCATTATGATAGATTGGCTTAATGGCATATTGCGGTCAATTTCGTCGTCAATCCATATAGACAGTCGTTTTTCCATTTCCTCTATGATATTATTTCGAGAACGGGTAATTCTAGTTGCAGAGCTTGACGTAGTTGTAGTTGCCGATGACAGTATTTTTTCTTTATTCTTCATGATGGTCCTTATTGTTGAAGTTGGCAAATTCAATGAAGCACTAATTAGAGTTTGACGTTCACCAGAATCTAATCTTCTAATCACTTCCATTTTAGTTTTGAGGGAAATGCTTTTTCTGGTTGCTTTCTTTTTCATTATCACCCATAGTAAAAACTAAAGATCAAAATATCTGACACTGTAATATAGTATTAAATATGTAAATTAATACCTACTTACAATAATGTCAACAAATGTCTCCAATAATAAAAATATGTCTATACAATACCGCACCAAACAAGAAACACAAGTACACTCTTTCGGATATGTATTTGAAACCTATCGCTGCATATATGCTTTAAGTGTAATATTTCGGGGAATCCCCGTATGCTGCGAGCGATTTCGTGGAATCCCCGGGTTGAAATAAAAGAGCGCTGAGCCGAAACAGCGCAAAACGAAACAGCGTTAAGCGGGGTCTTACTGTATATATATATATACATATATATATATATATATATATATATATATATATATATATATATATATATATATATATATATATATATATATATAGTAAATCTCTTAATTTACTAAAAACCATTATAAAAATGACAGAGAGTGCTTGCATTTTTCACCGATTTAATCATTATAAAAATTGTCTTCCAGAAAAAATAAAAAAGGAATTCACACAATGAGTTTTGTATGTCTTAAAATTATTAATAATTTAAAGTGCATCTTTCTATGATGAACATGTTTAGTATGATATACTGTGATTAATTCGATCGTCGGTTTCATTTTATGTCACACTGATATTCTTTTAATAATAAAATTTAAATTCTCCGCGATCAACGTGACCTTTATATCAGTAAATTTCTGAATTGAGATTACATGAAAGAATATGAAATTTTTACGCTGGATGATCCATCCAAAACAGAGATTGAAATCTTGGAGATGACTTTAATAAATTGATCATCAATTATTTATTATTAAGTCTATAAGAGACCCAACTTTTCTGTAGGGTAGTTTTTTGGTATGAAATAAGAATTCTTTTTCAATAATTATTACATTTTAACACATTGATTTCAGTAAATTGAAAAACCACTCAATTGACTTTTTAAGAAATACTCGTCTCAAAAAATGTTAATCTCTTATTTTATTTATTTACTTATTTTAAAACATCCTATCTTCCTCAAACCGGATTTTCAAATTTAATCAATCTAACTGAAATATGTTTTTTTTTTTATAATATCTTTATGGAGATCGAAAAATAACTTTACACATTTAAATAGGGAAATTTACCTTTTCAATCATTAAGACTTTTGGTTACAGTAACTATTTCAAAAGTAAAATTATCTGAAAAATAAAATACAATATCTTAAAAAAAATTAATGAAAAGTTGTATGTGCCTGCTATAGTTTGAATTTGGAATTTTCTTTAAAATATTCTGCATACATTTTCAATTTTGTGAGAATTTTTTAAATGAGTGTGAAAATATAATTAAATGTCTGCACGCAGTAATTATTTCCTTCATGATAGTTTTCATTTAAATTCTAAATTGTAAAAAAAATCACATTTTATTATAAATTATTGTCTATATAGATGGTGGTATTAAAAAAGTTTTAGGGCTTTTTATAAATGCATCAAGCCCCTTTTGTTTAAAAATTTTTTTTAATTTTGTTATATTGTTTTGTTTTTTTTCAACATAAGTTTGTTATAAAATTCAACTTCTTTTTCCCCTAAAGGAATTTCAATTAATTTTTTGTTCAGATTTTTAGCTTGTATTTGATTAATCTACATTTAGTACAAAATAACATTCCTGGAGACATCAGAATTATAAAAAATTAAGTAGAAATTTGCAGAAAGAAGGTTCCACAAGGGAGAAGGTCCTGTTCTTTATCTCATCTGTACTCATGACTTCTCAACTGATAATGCAAATTTTATGAGTCCTACAGCACTCAATGTAGATGACGAGCATAATAATCAAATCGGCAACACAAATTATGTAATAGTAAGTCAACAAAACAAGATGGAAACAATAGAAACTGTTGTATTTTCTGAAACATATAAATATACCAATTTTTTATTTTTAAATACACAAAGTGCGAATTTCTTGCAAGTAATTTTATCCTAATCAATGTAAAAGTTCCCATTAAAAACAAAGCAAAAACCTTATCTTAACAACAATCGAAAGTAAACTAACTTGGGAACATCTCAATTCCATTATAAGAAGAGCATACACAGTCTGTAACAAACTTTTAATCAGACCACATTTAAAAAACTCTCTCAAAACTAAAAAAAATAATCTACATTACCATTATTCGACCTATTATCCGTTAAGCCAAATCTCTAAATCGTATATGAAAAACTTAGCAGGATTTAACAAAATTCATCCAGACAATATTTTTATTAAATAATTTTTTACAAGCGATTTGTTGATGTGATATTCATTTTCCTGAAGTTTAAACTACTAAAATAATTATCAATGAAATAACTTTTTCTTAATTTTAAAATCTTTTAAATATATAAAAAATGAGTATAATGGTGATTTCATTTCACAAACTTATTTTATCAGGCTAAAAATTATTATATGTCAATTAAATATAAACCTTATTTTACTAAAATCCGTTACATCAATGTTTTCAAGTATATTATGAATATTTTGTATTCCCTTTTCCGATTATTTGCAGCGTAAGAGCGTAAATGAACTTTGTTCTGTTAATGAATCATTTTAATTAAAATTTAGTGATTAAATAATAATAATTATTGTTTTAATTTGATAGTTTTTTTAGAAAAGCAGCATAAAAATAAATTTGTGATTTTTCAAAAATATTTTTATGTTTAATGCCGTTACATGAAAATATAAACAAATTATAATTTGTACTCTTAATTAAAAAGTTACATAAAATTAAATTTTAATCTCAGATTTCTATATAAAAAATAAGAGAAGGTTGTAAAAATACTGATATGATTTTGATAAGATGTATGAGTTAAGTATTTGGTTCGTTTTTGTTTACAAGGGAGATATGAGGTAACAAGCAGGCAAAAACTTAGCAAATTTTTGGCCTTATTTTTTAATCTTTGCTCGAACGACCGAGCAGATCTTGCGACAATCTCCTATAACTATAAAGCATTTCTGCATAAAGAAAAAAAAATAAGACGCTTTTTATGCTCTATAAAGTTAAAAGAAAAATATTTGTAAAGACCAATAAAAATAACTGAGCGTCAACATAATAAATCTTAACATGATACACTTAAATAAAAAATTATATAGAGAGACTAATTAAAAACGCATTAATTAAATATTATTAGTTCAAATTTTTTTTACGAAATTTTTGAAAGTTTTTTAGTTACACAAGCTTTTTATGTAACAGTTAAAATAAAACAGGCTTGAATAATCTTAGAAGCAAGTAATATAACTATAACCCTTCGAGCTATATAGGATAAATTTATTGACTATTTATATTTATAATGTTTAATAAATAGAATTTCTCAAAAATATTTTTTTAAAAGATGGCATATAACAAAATATTGGGTGAAAAGCTTTCTTCACATGTATACTGTCTTTGAAAGTTCGATTACACTATCGAACACATTTATTATACAAATGTCTCATTCATGGGGACTAAGAAATGCGCAGAAATGAATTACATCATTCATGATGAAATCAAAATCAAAGATTCCTCAGAATGTTTTACTAAGAGATCAACAGTAGAAGTAAAGAAATGCATTAGAGAAATATTTGTTAAAAAAAGGGAGAAAAAAGAAAATGAATCTACTCTAGAAAACTTCTTCCTGAAACGAATCCTAAAGCAGCCTCCAACAATGGAATAATATCGCGTTTGGAAGAAGGTGGGGAAGTAAAAATCGTATCTATTTTTTCCATCAGTAGGTGCTAATTGCAGCTATTATGGTCGAATAGATCTAACCTTCAAAATATCTTTCAATATCTCGCCGTTTGAAGAATACACAATGAGGGGAGCTGAAATAACCTTGAGGAAGAGGAAAGAAAGAAAAAAACTATTTACATAAACCCGTGGCTCATAGTGGCATTTTAATGAGAGTGTTCGCATTTTCACACGAAATTTTGTTTTTGATCGAGTCTGAGAAGAAGACAGAAATAAATTCGTTTTCAATGAACCTGTGGACTCTTCATCCATCAGGAAAGACAGCTTCCGAAATGGAGACGGAACAATTGCTGGTGAATTTTGAATAGCTGCAGCCACTCCTACGGCATCAACCGCTCGCAATTGAAATTACATAATTTATTATTTCAAGCATTCCAATAGAAATAGTTATTAAGTATTTATTCTAATGCTATTAAAAAAATTTAAGATAAAAGTATTGAAATAGATTTCTTTAAAGATACTAAAATAGCTTATTTATTATGAAATGTGAAAGTGGCAATTGTATCCGCACTAATTTCTGGAAAATGGATCATTTCGCAAGAAAATATTATTTAAATGGCTAATTTTTGATTTTTTTACATAGAGCCCAAGAAAATAAGAAAACATCTTTTAGATCAAAAAATTCATTTAACATTAATCTAATTTGCTTTAAGGAAAAACACTTGTTTTTTGATTGGTCCAACAGTTTAAAAACATTTTTTATGCCCAAGAAATTAATTGGAAATTAAAATTTTCCTTAATATATCAATGTAATAAAAGAAAAAAATTCTAGACAAGTTTTTTCTTCCTTTTTACTTAAAATTTTATAAGATATTTTTTTATATATAAAATAAAAAAATTACTTGGAGACGTGAAATAATTGTTGAGAAAAATTAAAATGAAGCACGTGTTTTCTGTTTAAACTATACTTTCACATAGTGTATTGCTGAAGATTATAAGATACTAAACATAAGAATTAAAAACAAAAAAATTCTATATGCTATTTTTTGCAGCGATTTTAAAAATAAAATTAAAAAAAAACTTAGTTTTGATAACTTAAAACTTAGTTAAGTATAAATAACTTCCTTCCTATTCAGATAAGATATACTTACCTGCTAATTTACAAATTAACATAAAAAGTAAATATGACAACGAATTTAAAATTCTATGTACTTAAAAAAATGTACTCTTAATCTTATTTTTCACAAAAAAAGTCCGTAATAATTTTAAAAGACGATTCTTGAAAGTTACCTTATAAAATCCAAGGAAACTGGTTCTAACCTAACAAAGACAAATTTTAAGAAATTAGTTTGAAAAATTACAAGGCCTTTTATAGTTTTTTTTTTCAATTTAATGATGAAATAAAATACAAGAAAAATTAACACATGTCTAGATAATTTATTGCTTTTATTAAATGTTCACACAAGATAATAATTAGCTAATTCTGAGAATTCACAAATTACAATTATTATTTACTAATTTTTATTTTTATACTTTAAATTTTTGTTCTAAAAATATTTGAAAAACATTCATAAATACAATTTTAGAAGCGAATAAAAATTAAATTTATAGTCATTAAAATAATTTAACTGCATTATCTCGATTAAAATGTCTTTCCATTAAAAAATGAATTGTTATTTTAATTTGGTCCAAGCTTTTTTCTTCATATATTCCTATCAGTTACATGACATTAGTATTATCACTAATATTAGCGTTAATAGTGACAAATTTTTAAAGTTCAATATAAGCTACTGCCAGAGAAATGGAAGCTTTAAGTTCTTCCATCTACTAAAGATTAAAACATTTCACTTTTCCTTGGATCAACGATGAATTTATAATTGTAACAAATTGAGAATTATAAAATATTTCAAATTTAGGATTATTTTGAAAGACAGAAATAAGTAATAAGTATGTAACAATTTGACAAAAAATTTTTTTTTCTAAATTATTCTCAACAGTTTTAATTTCATTTAATTTATATAAATATATTTTTTGAAAACAGCAACAAGTATTTTAATCTATTTTTTATGAATTAAATTAAATATTTACAACGTAACTAAAACATTGCAATAAATCTGATGCTGAAATTAAAGTAATAAATAAAAAAGTACTTTTAATAAGTACCGTGCATTATAAAAGTGAAACATTTATCGTAAATAATTATCTATCTTTCTTAACCACACACACGCACAACATAAACTCATTTCAAAACATTAACTAAATCAAATGCATCAGCAAAGAGTGAAAGCAAATAGATTGCAAAATATCTAATTCACGTTATTTCGCAGTTTTATGAATTGTAAAAAAATAAAGTACATTTAATTAGAATTCAGTTTACATTTTACAGAAAGAAACATTTTGGACACTTCAAAACGAACATAAGCCAAATTTTATAAGCAATTTGAAAAATATCACTAAATTCAAAATATAAATAAATAAAAAATAAAAGTTCGGAAATTTCATTTATCAACGGATAAGAAGTAATAAATCAATTGAGTTAATAAACTTATTTTGAATAGTCAATTTCTGTTAATTAAGTGGAACATTTTGTCTCGCATTTTGGTTTTTAAATATAATTCCGCAAAATTTTTAAACGAATCAAACAATTATTTGACCTGAAATAGTCTCCAAACTAAAAAGCGGAAGAAAAGAGTTGCAAAGCAGAAATCTAAGAGAACTATCTCAATATCCTAACGTGGAAATAACAAACATAACTATTAAATCCTATTATAACACAATTTAATACAAAAGAAATCTCAATGCATCAATTCAGCGAATTTTTTGTTTTAAAAATTTTTCAAATAAAAATACATTTGTACATTAAAAAGCGTAAGTGTAAAAGATTTCTCGATTCCACCCAAACATTACGAAATTCGATCAATTGAAATATTTATACGAGTTCCAAATACAATCAAAGACATTGGATGTCTTTGAACAATTGACAATTAATGTTAAACAGAAATAAAGATTTTTAATACTATTAAATCTCCAAAGTTAGGACAAACTTTGATAAACACCAGTTTTTTCCCCAGCTAAATATTAATGACAATAAAATAAACTCTTTCATTGACACTAACACATAACAACTCAATTTGAAAATCTTTACATTTGTTTCCATACTGACAGGTTATTGACATTGCAATAAATTGTTCAAAGCTTTCATATATATATTCTTTTAATTGATTAGTTAAGGAGTCAAATCACGATCCAATATGAAATTGTGACAGGAAAAAATGGTAAAACGCCTATTTTTCGTCACACATCTGCATGCAAAAAGCTATAATTTATTAAAACCTTCAATTCCAGTGTAGTTTTGTAATTGTGAAAACATGTAATCAAAATCATTATTGACATTTTGCAATTGACATATTTTAGTTATATTTGTGAAAATGAATAAGTTTAAGAGAAGTTTATGAGCTATATCAAAAGTTAATAAAAGTAAATGCCTTTAAAGCATTTTCCAATACGCTACGTTATATCGGAAAGAAAATGTTTTCATTTTTAAGCTATAATTTGTTATCTATGATTTTTTTTGATATGTTATCTATGAGTTATTGTAGTAAAGGGATCAAAACTTATTTTCATAGCCACAATTATTTTAAATATAGTATAAAATATTTCCTCGTGTATATTAGTAAATATTTTTCTCCCATTTGAAGAAAACTGTCGACATTTTATTCAAAACAGGCCAGTAAATTTTAACTATGAATTTAAATTTAAAATCAATATCATAAAAATAAATATATCATTTAAATTACAGATATAATTTAATTTTTAAACAAAGTTAACCTCTAAATATTTACACTACACAGCCAATTTTATTTAATTTAGCACTTTGTTAAATTATATATTTCAACAAATTATAATATTTAAATTAGTTAGTTTATCTACAGTAATTTATTTCATGGAATATAAAAGCTGAGCAGCTAGAGTCTTATAAGCATGTTCTTACGAGCAATACATTCTAAATGAAAATGAAGAATTTTACTAAAATTTTGAAATAATATTCAAACACTTCAAGACTTCCAAGTAACAAATAGTATAAATAAATTAATAATAAAAATAACTAAAATAAGATAAAATAATTGAAATTTTAATCATTAAATTATTAAAATAATAAAATTTTTTAACAATAGTAATTAATAATTAAAAGGATTAGCGCACCCACTATATTGCCAGCCTAGCTGGCACAAAACCACAATAATTAATAATTAAAATTTTAAAAATTTTAACTACATGCCGGTCATTTTTTTGTGTAACTACAATAAAATGTGTACATTACATATATAAATATATTTTTGAAATATTTAAAAAATTTCGAGTCTTTTCTAGAGGCATATTTTTTCGACAGGGGGATAGTTAGATAAATTTAAGAAAAAATGAGTGCTCAAGTTTAAAAGTAAATTAAAATCTTAATCATTTATTATATATATCATTTATCATATATTTAAATATATTAATGAAACTAGAATAAGATGCAGTAATAGACCATTTTATCATAAACGAAAGCAAAACACAAAGCTACTTGATATTGAAATTATATGTGCTAAATTTTAAGTTCAGAAAAACACCCATAAAATTGAGATATTTAATTTTTTTAAAAAAAAAAAACCTATTAAATAATAACAAAACTAACAGAAATGCAATTAAAGAAATAGTAAGTATTATTATAAATTATGAAGCAAATCTTAAGCGCATGAGTTTTGCCTGCCAAATATCTGAACACGAAGAGCTTTATTAATAAATCCGATATTTACGAGTGACGTTTAATTCAAATTTTCTGCAATCAACTTTTGCGTGAACGAAAGTGATAAAGGATGTATTTTATTATTATGACACGTGGTTCACGCAGTTAGATTAATCATTTTAGATTATTTCGGCAAGCTATTTGGCTTGAAGTGAAAGTATTACAACCAGAGAGAGAGAGAGAACATTGAGGAACTAATGTTTTAAATAAGAACTGAATAGAATGAAAAGGCGAATTTTTGTACATAAATTATATTTATTTAATAACAAATAGTTTCATTTGTCAAAATGGAAACTGATATTTTATAAACCAGTTACTTATTTTGCTTTGGGTTGATTTGTCGGCCGACAATAATCAATGATTTCCATAATTCAGTTATAACTGAATCTAGGTCAAATTAAACAGTTTATTTATTTAGGTTTTATAGCATTAAAACTTATACAATGTTCAGAAATTTTCAATAACACTACACAGCAGTATAACGCAAGGACTTTCCTCAACAAATGTAAAAGCTCATTCTTAAAATCACCTGGGAGCTGAGCTGCGACTTGCAGGCATTTACTTTCAGGAGACTCTTTTGACTAGTGTACTGAGAATCTGTCTCTCATCATGCAATTAGCCCTGGAGGCTATAAATGGGATCCCGCAATCTTCTTTCACGGATGGTAATAGAGGTGATGAGAGAGCCTCTGGCAGTGAAGTGCACATTCCATTTTGTACTGGTTCTGCGGAATATAAAATAAAGAATCCAGACTTTTGTTCGGTTTATAGATCCAGAGCTTATTGCGATCAGAACACGGGCTTACAGTACGCATATCAAATACAGAGACAACTACATGATGTCTATTTTGATTGACAGTCATGCCTCAATAGAACACCTTTTTTACTGGATTGAGATAAGGGATAAGACAAGCCTGGGCATTTTAGATCTTGTCCAGCTTTCATCTGGTCACTCTATCTATTTTCACTGGATCTCATCTCATGTTGGAGTCGACAGAAATCAAAGGGCAGACTATCTGGCCAGGACTACTGATGAATAGCCCTTGTGGGGTTCTCACATTTAGCGAGATCTCCTCCCTTAGGAAGAAGAAATTAAACCGACTTGGAAGAATTTCTCCCAACCAACTGATATACTTTGGAAGAAGGCCGGGCAGGTCTTTTCGGCTTACGTCAAGAAAACATCAAGCTACTTTCTCCAGCTTCATGAGTGGCCATGTCAGATACTCACTTTCCGGCAGGGACAAAAGATCTTTTCTGTGTGGCTGACACCTGCCCATATTTTAGTTTTTTGGATTTTAAAAAGGAAGAGGTCCTTTAGAATCCTGTATTTTTATAGACTTTTTGTATATTTTTGGATTTTTAGATATTGTCCAGCTTTGCCAGAAAATCTGTGATTCCTAACAACAAGAACACTTAGTATATTATTTCCTTTATGTACATAGTTTTTTTCCTTTTTCAGATACAGTGATAATATACAACGCATTTTGATTTACAGTGTAAACCAGGAAATATCACTGTGTAGATTCTACACAGTGACATTTCCTGGTTTATAACTGAGTTGATAAATTTCAGCAATGTAATTAACAGTACTTGTTTCAAGGGCTTTCCTCTTTTACATGAATGGTTCCTTGATTTCTCCTCCTAATAAAATTATCCAATAAATGCATTTTTTGAAATCTACGTTTTTGAAATTCGGAAATAATTTGGTATGCCAAAATCCGGTCTATTATTTTATCATTCTTTACAGAGAATCTACTTTGCTATCAAAAGCATATTTTTTTCGCCATCAACTTCAAACCTTATTCGTTGGATAATTTTCTCTTTTGTTCGATTAGTTTTTTGCGTTGACACTGGCATTGTCAGTAAAAGTGGGCATCTAGTCGATACCACAGATTAATAACCAAGTTCGATTCCTATGCAGATTTATTCAAATATAAATTTAACATAACTGGGATCGTGAGCCGCGCCCTGGGAAGCTGGGCACGGTTTTTCAGCAGGTGTTAACAGTGGTAATGACAAAATTAATATATACTTGATTAAAAACTCAGATAAGACATTAAAATGACTCAATCCTAGTTACAATACTCATCTTCATTCTCGGGTTATTATTTTGATGTGCTAAGATTCTGAGTAGTGACTCTGAACGTGATAAATGATCAGTCACATGACGCTTCTATTTTCATCTTTTTTATTATTTGAATTCGGAGCTATTATTTCTAATCATGATACTAAAATATTTGAAAGTAATTCGATGCTTTGGCGGACACAGCAATGTTGCATGCTGGCCGGAGCAGAATATTCGGCCAGTAGTTAGTGATCACTTATCACCATCTGATCATGTATCCCCACAGCAAATTTAGACATTATTTTACAGTTTGGAAAATGAATCATTGATTTAAAAAAAGGTAAATATCACTTCGAATTGTGTGATTTTGACTTTTTTTTAAAATTAAAATACTGAACTAAGAAATAATGAATCGTTTATTGTTTTTTTTTAACTTTATTTCTAATTATTAACATATTTTTGGTAAAATCTCATAAGGACATTTAGAGCTAATTTACGAACTTTCGTTAAATAAATTGGTCAGAGAATATTAATAAAGATAATTGCATTTAATAAATAGGAAAAGAGATGTAACATTCGGATATACGAATCCCAAGGAAGATTCAGAATTCCGGAATTTAGAGTTCATTCTTTAGATATATATTACTCAAAATCTTAGAAATTAATCTACGTTTGTTGCTTAGACGAAAATATTGTTATCAAAATATTTAATATCTTCTTTATGATTTAAATAATAATTTTTATTGCAAATATAAAACAATGTATGTAACTAACTGTACATAATTAATATTTAACTAAAACACTTGAAATCAATTCTTAATTCAATTTTCACAAAGACTAGCATCATTGATCAAATGCAAGAATATCGATATTGATAGATGCACGGTGAAGATAAAAAAAATAATTTGTGCATAAAATTTAAATTTCTGTATGAAACAGACATTTACGGCTGTAATTCGTGTAAAGAAAGATCGCAGCAAAAAGAATTGGTATTGAAAAGGGTAGTCTTAGAGAGGAGGAATTGAAAAGGTATGTGAAACTTTTTTTCAAATTATGATTATAACATTAGATGGCTTTCACGTAATTCTCAATGATTAATAGTACATTTATAATAGTCACCACTATATTTTCCATTGAAATATAGCCAGTCGAAGTTTATTTTCAAGGAGTATCTTTTCATCCAACTTTTAAAAAAAACTAACAACTTTTGAAAAACAATTGCTTAACTTCTCAAAATACATAAAAATGAGAATTGTTAAGAAATTTTGCTAAACACGATTCACCTACTTTGTTGAATCCCTTTTACTATATTTGCTTCACTAAGTCAAATATATAACATATTTAAACAAATAGGAAATAAGAATAAGGATATAAGTAGAAAAATAGTAAGCAATTAAAACTTTGCAAAAGTATTTGGGTAATTTACAGTCTGGGATTTTATACTAGGTTTTTATTATCTCATAACACTAGTTAGTTTATAAACAATTCCTTTATTAGTCACTGTTAAAAAAGCACACAAGCACATACAAATATCTTACTACTGACAAAACGTTTTGAATTTCAAATAGTTATATTTTCATTTCCACATACTCATACTAACACTGTTCTTATCTGAAAATTTCAAAGAATAGCGTAAAATCATTATAAAAGCACACTGTTTACATAAGATCGAATTACATTTTTTTTACATATAAATACAACGTGACATGCATAGATATATCGCGTTGCAAAATCTGTCTACAAAAACGAATCCACCAGATAAAAGATTATTGATATATAAAAAGGAATAATTGATTGCATATATATTTCTCTATTTAAAAAATACAGACGTATGCGATTAATTAAAACTTATCCTTAACTAACTTGAAAATAAGTTAACATTTCTTATAAGCTATTCAAAAATGTTAACTAATTCTCAAGTTAGCATTTTTGAATAGCTTATTTAAAACCATGAGAAGAAAAAGACAGCAGTATAGCAGCATGGTTTCTTTCTACCCATTTTTCAATCAAAACTATCCGTCTTTCTCGTAAGTCAAGAATTGTCAGGTGAAAATTTAATTCCTTGAGCAAGAGACTGGCGATAAAATTATAATAAATAGCTCATCACTCAACTTACTACATCGATCAAAAAAATAAATGCTTAGTTAAAGCACAAGAAATAATTTAAGCTATTGGTTGGCAAGAGATATTAACATTTCACAAAGTGCCGAAAATGGAAATTTTAATCAGGTATGATTAATTATGACTTGCATAATAGTTAAATGAAATAAAACTGATCTGCGTGAAAATAATCAGATATTTTCACAGCAAAGTTTATCTAAAAGCAAGTTACATGAAACTCCTATACGACAGGAAAAAAGCGAAAGTGTATCGCTTTCGCACGAGAATTTTTGTAATAGTTTAAGGATGAATTAATGTAAGAGGGAAAATACAATTCACTTGATTCACATAACAGTTTTTCATACTATAAATAATTTGTCATGCCTTCATGAAAACAACATGTTGCATACAAAAGAAGAAACTTCAACTGCCTTTTAAGGAAGTTAATCAAATATTTTATAAATCTGAAAAAGAATATATAAAGTATTTCAAACAAAAGGAAATGAATTGGCAATTGCATTTTATAAAATACAAAAGCGCAATATAAATTAAGTAATAAAATAAAATTAAATAAACTAAAAATCCATGTTAATATCTTTAAATTTCTTTTAAAAATATAATTCTAAGATATAGTGCATTCTTATATGTAATTTAAGTATCTTAGCAAATAAAATAAATAAATTTTATTTTATACAAATGCACTAAATAAAATGCTTAATACAGTATGTGATAATGCATAGAGTATAGTTGTTACTATTAAAGGTCATTTTATTGTTCATGTGCTAACTTATACCAATTTAAAAATAGATAAACGATTTTCTTTTTCATGTTCATTCAGCAAAACAGGGACAACAGAAACCAAGTTCCTCATTAGAATTGCCTTTTAAAATATGTGTTGTAATTAAAAAATTTTGATAAGAATATTTTACTAGCGAACAATAAACCTTTTTATTGAAACCATAAATAAAGTTTCATAATTTTTAATTATAAAGTTTAATAACTATAAATTAAATAATAATTAAAGCAGTTAAAACGATACATTTAAAATTTCGTAAATTTGAATCTCGCTGTTTAATATTTTAATTCATGTAACCTCATTTAAAATGAATTTTCAACAGACCTAGTTGCATAACGTCCACACTATATTTTGCAGAATATTTTGTTATTTGGCAAAAAAATCCACAGAAATTAATGGAAAAATTTATTGCAACAAAAGTACAAAAACGAAACAGAAATGTTGCGATATAAAAATACTTTTACTTACAACAGAGGATAAAACATACATAAGGTCTTGAATTTTAGCAAATAAAAGTTTCTCAAAATAAATGTGTCTTCGCAATTGTTTGAAAGGGTATGTGATCTCTTTTTATAATATTAAATACATTATTAATAATAGAAATGATAATCAAAGACGGATGATATCGAATATTGTGTGATAGAGGATAAATTAGGAATGAATATTTTGTGCATGATAAGCAATTCTATGGTCGATTTTGTTTCAACTAATATGAAAAACGGTTTAATGTGAGAGAACTCGAAATGGATATTTCAATTTTAAATTTCTTATATACGTTAACTGTAACTGTCACTGATTCATATTTTTTTGTTAATGATATGCAACTAAAGTCTGTGCCATGTAAATCTCTTAATTCATCCAGACACAGCAACGGAATATAGTTCTCAATTGACATTTGAAAAAGGAAGTAAGCAAACCCACATGATAATATTTATCTTCTTTCTATTAAGGCAAAAAAAAAATAAATAAATAAATAATTAAAAAAAATAAATAAAAAAAATAAAAATAAAAAAAATTGAGTAATACTTTTAATTTCTTTTTGCTTTATCAAAACTTATCTTAATAATGGAACAATTCTATCCTAATGAACACTTCAGCAACTCATTTTCCTTAATGTAGGGCATTTCATGGTTTTTTTTTATCACCGATTAAAAATATTTTCAAGCAGCAAACAAAGGTGGAACAGATGGGAGTAGCTGAAAATTGTCAAAAGCTGCGAAGGCGATTTATGATTACACAAAACTATTTGGCGTTTAAATAAATTAAAAAAAGAAAAAAATCGATGCGTCTTTTCAAGGTATTCGATAAATAAAAAAAAAATACCCAAAGGGAAAATAAATGGCAGTGTCAAAAAGGTGAGTATATTTCGACTGACGTAAAACTCGCATGGAAAAGAAGTCATCATACCAGAAAATTTATTCATGTTGTCAACTGAGCAAAAGTTGGCAGAATATTTAACGAAATAATATTCGTGAAGAATAAATACAGAACAATAAAAAAATTGCACTTGACAAACTATTACAGCGAAATAAAAATGTGAGTATCTAACGGAAAAAAAGAAGGAAAAAAAAACAATACAAATATATATTAATCCATTGAATAGAAATTTATTAATAGTTTAGAAAATTTGCAATTTATGAGTAAATTGTATATACAAATGAAAAGATTCTTCGTTTGCTTCTATTGTTGCCAACTGCAACTTTTTTACTAAGCACACAAACAAAACTTCTTTGTCACACTAATATTTATTTAACATTCAAAATCTGTTATGTAGTGTGAACAAAAAAAAAAAAAAAATTCAGCATAACAAAAGTTTAAAAGAGGATAAAGTGAAACTAAGAGAATTTATACATAGGGGATATTACAAATTATATTAAGAAATTCAGTGCATTCATGAGAAAGCTAACATAACAAATCCAAATATCTATCATAGGTCAATTCAGAGTCCATGCATCACATTTGACAACATCTGATGTCGACATAAAAGTCAGATACGATACGATAAAGGCTATCCCTATCGCCATGTAATAAGCAGAACACGCTATAACATAATTAAAAAAATATTTTCTCACGTTATACGCAATACCAATCAAATTTTCAAATGTAATATTAAATATTTTAATTCAAGAAAGATAATTTTATAATGAATGATAAAGACTTTAAATCAATTTCTACCTATCCAGAGGAAGATAAAAATTCACACTGTTATTTAATAATATTAATTTAATGGATAAATATCTGTGATTTAAGCCTATGGATGATTTAATTACTGAATAATATTTAGTCCAAAAATTCATTAAAATGCTTGAAAAGTTTTATACATGCACTTTTCTATTCAATAAATGCAAATTTTGGCATATCTAAATAAAAAAATAAATGTGTGTTTGCGCAAAACATCTCGGATACCATTTTAAAATCTCACCAATCGAATATTAGCAGATTCATGAATGAAAAGCAAAAATAGACGCACAGTACATTTTTGATGCTTTATAATGTCCATATATTTCGTAGGTAGGTAACAAGACTTCGAACAGTATTAATGAAATTATAAGAAATGATCCAAAAATACTTTTAGGGATAAACCTTTTCAGTTCAAAATGTACAGCTAACTGCTTAGAGAATAGTCGTTATTAGTAAGAGTCATATCATATATATGCTAATTTCACGGAATATCTTTGTTGATTTCAAGGAATATCTATGTTAATTTCAAGGAATATATATGTTAATTTCATGGAATATACATATTAATTTCATAATATATATATATATATATATATATATATATATATACATATATATATATATATATATATATATATATATATATATATATATATATATATATATATATATATATATATATATATATATATATATATATTTTACCTTCATAGCATGGTCCTCAAAGTATGGCATTATCGATAAATGAATTTGAATAAGTTTTTAAAGTTCTCAACTGACAAATCTTTAAATTTTTTAGCGTAGTGGTTTACAACTGCACTGTTAATTGAAGGCACGAAGAAAGTATTTGCTTTTAATGCAATAAAATGTGTGTACAGCTCATACACATATAATAAAAGGTAGAGATAATACAGTTTGAATGTTGGTGGAATCCCCTTCTAGCGGCGATACATGCTTGAATGTCAGAGTATCAGTATCCCACCTGAGCAAAACGCCGTGAAATGGCAGAAGGTACCACGGCGGCATGGTACTGTTAATTAGATCGGGCCTCTGTCGAGCAATCATTCCATCCATTTGGGAACATTGGCCATCCAGAGCCTTCCTTTCGTCGATGAGATCCTCGCAGCAAACATTGCTGCCAACACCTTTGCACAACCGTGTCTGATCGTTGCAAGTGACGACCCACTGCTTGCCATGACCACTCACCTGCACGCACTCCGACCACGTTCCAAGTCATTCAGTTTTCTATAAGGCCTTCGTGATGGCATCATTCATAATTTCTTTAGGGAATCGCAATGGTGAAACGAAAAAAAATGTATAAAACAAAATAAATCCACTTCTCTCTGTCACAGCTACTTTACCACTTCTCTACTTTGCGAATTGCTGAGCAAAAACGCGCGATCTCACGGCAATTCATGTACCCTGAAATTTCAAAATTTGCCGATTCGATTAAGATATCTTTGCCAGTGAAATTTCATCACAATCGGACAAATCCTTCTTGGTGTTCCTATCTATCTTCCTTTTTTTTGCAAAAACGTGTATATTTGTATTTACTTTTTAAGCAGTTAAGGTTACATTATAAAATGATCACCTTTTTATAGCTTATTCCAGATATGATTATATTTAAGAGCTATTTTTTAGGTATTAAAGGCATCATTTTATATAAGTCGTACAATAAAATATAAAAAATTTAGTATAGTATTTTCAGAGTATAATTTTCTTACCAATTTATATATTTAAGAAAAATTCATAATACGGAATCGTTATTATTTAATGCCAAAGCATGTAATGTCTTTGCATAAACTGATCGTTTTAAGATAATAATCAAAAACCTTACAAAAACTAATATGTTTTGAGATTTAAAATTCCAAGCATTTACATACACACAATACAACAGATTATTGAGCAATATATAGCGATAACACGCAATTCTTCTTCGGAGATTTACAGCGTTTTAAAGCAAGTAAAAAAATGTCTTTAATTATGAGGAAAAAAAATTGGCGAAAATAGTTTTAAATATTTTATTGAGAAACAATTACATAATTAACTTCTCTATTTAAAATTTTAATAAGCAATTTTTTTTTCAGATTTTGGGCTTTTTCACACAAATACGCGTAATTTTTAAATATATTACATGCCAGTTTGCATATTTGGGAGAATCGAAAAAATATCCAGAAAGAATAGATCAAACAACTTAAATCTCGCATCATGCATTTATTGCGAAAGGATATGCAAATCATTACAATTTAAACTAAGCGGAGACAGAACAATTTATATAAAGAGCGAGGACATTGCTATTTCGAAGAACATGCACACAATGTTTGGCTACAAGAGTGAACAGGAGAAGCAACATTCTACACAAAATAAGTATTTTCAAAATAAAATACATAAACAAGAGTTTGTAAGCAAAATGCATTGAATCCTTTAGAAATAATATATTTTTCACGTTTTCTCCCATTGTCTGTTTAATTCGAACTAAGTAATCAAAAACTTACAGAATTTATACTTTGATCAAATAGCACAAGCAGAATTTTTAACCAAATTAAGAAGCGCTTATAGTTTGCCGTTGTACCAATGTAATTGATGCCAGAATAAAAAATAACCACTAGGTCCCAATGAGAATCCATAATGTTCATTAAACTAACTTGCTCTTTTAATCTTAAGATCTTAATCTTATATTTAAGAGTAAAAACGGATTCTATTTTAAATTTACAAAAAGTTATTTAGATAAAAGGACAATCGCAATAATTGCTTAACCTGCACAAAATATGGCATTCTTCCAAAACCATTTGACATTTTGTTATCATATTTTTTAAATATAAGTGAGAAAACATTTCGATATAAACAGTGGAAAGCATGCAAGAAATTTAAAAGTTCTGCAAATTTGTACTCAACTATTATCATGTATGTCTTTAATAAAGTTCTCTTTCTTGATTTTCTTTCAATAAAATTCTTCCGAATAATAAACAGTATACACTATTTTCACAATCACCGTAAACAGGTTTGGCGATCTGCAGAAACCATCTCGGAATACAATAAAAAAAATAGTAGCCCGATTTCCATGTGACGTTTTGAGAGGTAATCACAACGAGGGCGTGAAGGGTTGAGTCTCCCTAATTATATTTCATTAGCACCACCGCACAGCCGGGGATTTTCTTCTCATTAGTAATCAAAGGAAGTAACTCTGGAAAGGAACAATTCCAAGAGAATGGATTGAGGACACGGTGTTTTCCCACAAGGGAGGAGTCGCCAAGGATGGGAACGCGGTGCTTTTGCGTAGGAAATTCGGTCAAGATTTTATTTTTTTATATTCTGACATGTTCCAACCTAAACAATGCAAAATTGTTTCAATGAAAGGAAGGCATCCATTCCTCTTCCAGAGGATGGACGCCAATCGTATTCCATCGGAACAAGCAGCAAAACATTAAATGCTAAGCGTTGTTGTAAAATTTTCATAAGAACAAATGGATTTTATGATGAATATCTAGTCTCTAAATTTCACTGCAACTGATACGATTCAAAATGAGTATCGTACATGAAAATGGAATCGATTTTGGGAGCCAAAGAGATCCTTCAAGTCAAAATGAAAATAGAGTGATCTGACGAGCCACTCCTTTTCTGACTATGTCTTCAAAAGAACCCGCAAAACGAATCGAAATATAATGTTAAACAGGTTATAAGATTTACATGAGTATACTTGACAGAATTTCTAATTATGTAATGATGAGGAAAGAAATAATTTCCGATTTTACAATGTTTCAAAATATTACAGTGTTTTTTTTAAATTATTTTTTCTGTATTTAAATTTAAACTTTTTACCATCATAATAATGGTAAAAAGCCAAAAATCAAGTCAAACTACAATTCAATTGAATATAATCTTTCATTTTTACTGCCATTTTTTTTAATATACATAGCGGCATTTTATAAATGCGTATTTTAGCTGACACGAGAATTTGCAAAACTACTTTAGGTTAATGAGATTTTTTTTTTACAGTAAATTCATATTATACAATAATTGTCTGTAATTGTAACTAGGTGAAGCAAAATAATTTTCCGAAATTCTAAGATCTTTTCATGTGTTTGTCATGTGCCAGCTAAGTTCTCGTTTCCGTTAAGTGTTTGATTTTCACAGGTTGTTGTCGTGTGCCAGCTAGGCTGGCTCCACTTTTCCAACTGAACCATTTTAGGTGTGGAGTCCGACTTCCTCAGTGCACACATGCCATAAGGACCCGTTTATAGGGTAGGCAACCCTTCACACCTCATTCATACAAGGAAAGGACAAAGACAGGATAGACAGAGAGAGAAAGTACATCCATACCCGAACTGGGATTCGAATCCAGGACCTCCCTATCCGCAGTCAGGCACGCTGACCACTAAGACAGGATAGACGGCTGATCTTTTCTTGTAAAAAAAGTATAAGCAATGACACTTTTGCTGATTTCTGAATGGCGATGAATTTCAGCAAATTATCAGACGTCATCAAAAGCTTTTAATTTAGGTTATATAAATGAGACACTTAGATGGGTTTTTTTGTTAAATGTTATTAGATTTTATTTTAAGTATATAGATAAATCGCAAAAAATATCCATTCAAAAAATTTGGTTGAATATATGAGTTAAATATTTAAAAACTTTTAATACTTTGAAAAGAATGCACTTTCAAATGAAAAATATTGACTCGCTTTATGTTTATCCAATATAAAGTATCATAATAAATTAGTGGAGAGCGCTGCCAGTAAATTAACAATCGAAAATAAAACATGGTGCAAAATACGTTACATAAATGAAATTATTATTTTAAGAAAAACCTGTATGGTGATATTCGAATTCTCACTTCATAATGTCAAGTTTAGAAATGAAAGAAATCAATAAGTTTATTGGAGAATTTCAAAAGGCTAACATCAAAGTAATTTAATGCCAAGGAATTAAATAAAACTATTGTGTGAATACACAACGACAATAAATTAAGCTGAGATTAATTTTCAGGTTTAAAAAAGAAACATGAAAATGAACCTCCGCGGTACTCTTTTGATTTCTTTTATTCAAAGCCTATTTTCCCCTATGAGAGAATATAATATTTTTAATGAGAAAATTGCATATGTTCTTGTTCGCACATACTACCTACGATTCATGTAATCAAAATATATTTGATGAATCACTTTTTTGCATAAGCTGATGGATTCGTAGATCCGTTCGTGATAATGGCTATTCTGCTTCTCAATTATTCGCTGCATAACTTGAGAAATCATTAGCTCATTGGAAAGACACGCTTTTCGCTTCAAGTAATCCATCAAAGTTTCAGCACCACCCAGCTATCTTTCAGACAGTTCATCTATCTCAGTTAGAGCATACCTCATTGTTGTTCCCCAATGAGAAATTGAAACTCACAAATGCCAGCAGGAAGAATGACAGGGAGGTGGGGAAGTTTCCACCGTTTGAAAAAGGGCTTTACATCATACTTCCAATTTCAGAATCGGCAGAAAGGCGGGTTTAAATCAAAGAATAGCAAAAAAAAAGGGATATAATTCGAATGAAAAAATAAAATAAGCAATTAAATTATAAAATTTTTAGAAATACAACCAGATATCTTTTAAGCAAATAATATGGCACAAAAATAGAAATTGACACCAGAACTTTTGAAAAATGATTTAAAAGTAAATAAAGCAACAAACACAGCTGCTAAAGTGTATGACTTCGGGAAGTAATCCATCATATTTATAATGAATTTATCACAATAGTTGCTCTTTTAGTCATTCGTTACCTGATATTTATTTGATGATCTATGTGTGCAACTATTTTATAATAATTTATTATGATATTCACATTATTCTTTGTAAGTCATATTTTGGCACCACTCTCTAGCTGCTAAAGCATTGACAAAAGAAAAATACACTTTTTACGAAGCAGAGGGGAAAAAATTAGCTAATTTTCGAACACTGAATTTTTAGTACTTAAATCGTTCACACGTATAGGAAAACAGCTGTCTTCTCTTTGGACAACCTAGGTTCCAACTAAATGGCGTCATAAAAATTTTTATAAACAATAAAAACTGTAAGTAAAGAAACATTTGCAACAGGTCTACAAATGTTTTCTCGAGACACTTGCATTCCAAAGAAAAAAATATAAATATCAATAGCAGTTAATATTTAAACTGCTCAATGATGACGTCATTGTGATGTGATGCCGCGCGAATATGTTGTAATTGTGACGTAATAAAATCATTTTCGAAAAACTTTTACATATCTAAATATTAAATTTAAACCTGATAAATAAGGACCGGGAATATATATTATTGAAATAATAAGATTTTAAAAAAATGAAACATTAGAACAGAAAGTGAAACATTATAAAATACGAATATTTTCCTTATTCGTATTCGTTTCGAAATTACTTCGGAAACGAATGCGAATAAGGAAAATATGGGAACTTCGAAAAAGTAAATATCAGTTCTCAGAAAATCGAAATACGAATTCTAACGAAATTTCCAGAAGTATCCAGAATAATAATGAAAAATAAAGCAACATTCGGAAAAGAATTAATATAAATTATTAAGCACAAATTAAACTGTTAAATAGAATATCTTTAAAAAATTAAATACAGAAACAATAATTTTAAAAATACAAATTATATAGTGTTTTATAGTAATAATATAAGTTATAAAAATGTCATACATAAACTAAAGAAAGAATATGTCAACACAATTTTAAAAAGTAACTTTAAATTCATCCCAATTAATTTTTCCAACTATTTCCCAAAAAAATATTAAATGGGTCCAATTTCTTTTCTTCACAGGATTTATGGAATAAATAAAATGCTAAATAAAATTTAAAATCCGTTTGGTGATGTGTGTAGGCAATTTACTCTCAACTTGTCTTTATGTGCTTTCAATAGTATTTGTATGGCATCCTGTAGTTTCATCCACGAAAGTGACACTGTGATTAACAGTTAAATGTTCCTAGCCCTCGCTTCCTAATGAATCGGAATAAATGGCTGTGCCTGGCTCACAATCCACTGTTTAATAATATTAACTAAAGTTTCCCTTGTTCTATCATGTACTGCTACCAAAAATAATTTTCCGCTACCTCTCTCGACACCCACTGACATTCTATCGCATGCCCTTTATGGTACTTTCCAAATTTTGATTCGTCAACTTCAACAATTTTACCTATCTTCTCTGGAGATGACTCAACTGAGTAAAGCATTGTTTCATTTATGAACTACCGCCAGTCTCCTAAAAGAATATTCCCTTTGAATATCAGTTGTTTTACTACCACGAAGAAAGTCAAAAGAAAAATCTCCTCTATCTTCAATTTGCTGCAAGAACCATACTTAATAGACTTCTGGGAACTACAAGACTCTCCTTCAAAACTTTTGCTGCAGTAAAAAACATATCCAACTGAGTATTTTCTAATGTTTCATTATAAATTTTCTAATGTTTCATTTTTTAAAAAAATCTTATTATTTCAAAAATATATATTCACGCTCTTTTTTTCATCAGGTTTAAATTTAATATTTAGATATTTAAAGCTTTCAAAAGCGAATTTATTATGTCCCAATTACAACATATTCGCGCGGCATTACTTCACAATTACGTCATCATGGCAACATTTCGTCGTCGCCAAAAAAATTCAAAATGTGAGACCCTGAATTATACGACACTTGTGTCCTGGCTCGAATCAATAGAAAACAGCTTTTTAAACCGATGCTTTGCTCTTATATAAGAAATCGTTTTATTAACATAATGAAATCCGACACTATTCTCAGACATTCGATGGTGTTAGTTTGCTGCCGCTCGAAGAATGTGATTTGAAGGCAGGCAGCATATTCATCGACAAGTCGGATTTTCAACGCCGTCTCAATTTAATGTGACGCGGACGGAATGTTATCTGAGGTTATGAATATTTAAAACCAATGAGAATCGTAATTAAAATGGCGTACTCACACAGGATCTCAACTATAACAAAAGAAAAAAGCATTTTATGGTTTTTTTAAAAAGAAGAAGAAACAACGACATGGCCTAGTAAAATGAAAAGCAATAATGTGTCAGAATAAAGCATATCAGATTGCAAATGCAACGTGTATCTTTCACAACACAGTCAAATGTCAGATAAAAATGAGATTTATATGTTATATGAGTCATTAGTTAAGAATGTAAGCGTGAAATATGCGTACATGAGAAATGAAGTGTTAATTAAATATTACTTGAATAGTAATTTTTGAAATTATAAACTTGTTTAGTTTAATAACACTCTATAATAACATTACAATAAATAATTTTTGAAGCACAATAGCATATTCATTTAAAAACCTACATCCCTTAACTTAATTTAAGGAATATCAAGCCTTTCAACGGGATTTGAAAGTGTGTCAGAAAAATAGCATTAAAAATACAATCGATCATAAGTGAGTGCGTATCATATCAATAAGCTAAATTTTCTACGACAGGTAAACTCGAATTAACTCTACTAAGTGTTAAAACTAGCATTAAATGATGACAATCAATTAAGTGATACTTAATATACTCTCATATACTCTTATTATTATGATTATTATCATGCTTATTTACAATCTAAAAATTTGTAAAATGAAACGTATTACATGAATACGAATAATGAAACGTAATACGATGAAACGTATTACATTTTTTTAAAATTACATTTCTTATTAATTACAAAAATTCATACAAAAAAAAATTGATCTAAATAATAAATTTTAATTTAAAACATAAATTAAGGTAGAAAAAAGAAAGAAATTTATTTTATACTAATATTGATATTATATAAGTCAGAAGCAATTATGTTGCAAACAAAATGAAGGAACAGTAAAGAAGACAAGAGTCCTGAAAATCTAAAGCAGTATGATGATTTATAATCAATTACACAGTTCAGTTTATTCAGATTAAAATTTTACTTAACAAAAATAACAGAAACGAAGAAAATGCTGAATGCAATTTGAGTAGTTTCCTGTGATCTAGGTGCGGTGCACCAAATAGCGCCAAAATGATGAATGTAGGCAATTAAAAGAGACCCCAATTAAAAGCTCATGCATTTTTCAAGATAGAAAGGAGAAAACCCCTTTTTTTCTTCCCTTTCTTTTCAATATCTTATTAATGGGACAACATTAAAAGATTTTAGTAGGCACAAAAAAAGAAGAAATTTTTAAATGAATGAAGGTTCATTAGAAAAGAGCAGCCTTTCCGATGACAATGCCAGGGAAATGTTTACTTCAAGATAGATCGGATGCAATCAATTACTCCCATTCAAAGCAGTTACAAGAACATTTGACAAGCTCAATTCATATGAAAAGAGTATTCTCAAAAATTGATTATTGTTCGTATATCAACGCCGCAGAGTTCAATTTCCCTAGTTTTTTAATTTGAAAGAGACATGGTGTATTTGAGAAGATAAATTGAAGAGCACTTCTGAACGCTTTTGTATTTTCATATAATATTATTTCTAAATAATAATGTTCTTGCATTTTTTTTACTATATTTTCATGTTTTTGCCTCATACTTTGATTTTTACAATAGTCAATACAAAAGAAAATGGTATAAAATTCTATGTTAGATACACTGACTAACATATTTTAAAAGTATCAAGAAGTATGATTATAATCATGATCTATTTGTGTTGTATCAATAATATCAAATTTACAACTAAATATCAGTTTATTGAAAAATATATAGCCTTGTGTTTACGAAATTTTCAAATCCACTCGAAACTTTTGTAAAATACTTTATTTTATAGGGAATGTTGTTAAAAAGAACACAAAGGAAAACATTGATAAAAAACATTCTGCATTGCAATTTGCATATATAATATCATCTCTGATATGTTTTCAATATATAAACACAATTTTAAAAACATAAAAAGCAAAATTATTTGAAAGCATTCATTTTAGAATAAATTTTTGAAGTATTTAAATTTAGAATAATCAAGGCTAGATATTAAGCAGTTTGTTTAGAGCAAAGGATATGCCGATAACTAATATATGAAATGAATGAGAATTTTCAGACATCGGCAATTTGTGTCTGCATGTCAAGTTTTATATGGCCTTGTTTAGAAAAAGAAGGAAGTTCTCAGGGCTTATTTGTTGATGACTTCGAGTTATATGAGAGATGATCAAATGAAAAGGTACGAAACGACACGGTGAGTACAAACGTAGACTTTATTCAAAATATACACCAAAGGCTTGAGCATAAGAATCCCACTGATGAACAAGCCGCAGGATTCCTTGTTCCCAGAATTCCTGTGGCTGTGACGAGATCTTCACAGCGTCCTTGAGTACGTCGTCCGAATGGAAGCGCTTCCCTTTCAGGTGTTGCTTCAGTGGACCAAACACATGGAAATCGCAGGGTGATATGTCCGGCCTGTAGGTCGGATGGTCCAACGTCTCCCACTTGAACTTGGCCAGTTCACTGTGTGTGACTCTGGAGACGTGTGAACACGCGTTATCATGGACCAGACCCACACCCTTCGTGAGCAGCCCACTCTTTTGTTTTTGATTGACCTGCGTAGGCTCACATCGGAGTTTATGGTTTTTCTGTGCTCGTGGAATTCCACAAGTATCGGACGTCGAAAAAGAGCAAGCACCTTTCCTGCTGACGGTACGGTTTTGAACATTTTAAGGGGAGGTGACGACTCCTGCATCCACTGGTTTCCCACCTTCTGCTGTCAGAAATGGGATAACACCTCGCTGCTCCTCAGTCGTCGAATATTGCAACGGCATCCTGTCCTCATACGGAATGCCGCATCATTTGGACGCCGCTTTAGATAAGACCCGCAAGAGCCTCTGTTCTCCCTTGTGCACGCGGGCACCCGCGTATGCTCCGATCCCAGTCAGAGAGTCTAATCACATCCTGAGATGTGTCGCTACGTTCTCCCATGGCGCAATATGCAAATATTTAACTATTGCGTTTTTACGTCGTTTCGTACCTTTTCATTTGATTACCCCTTATACACAACACGCATACAGGTGACAAAATTCTACACTGAAAATAGCATAGTGATGACGTTTTGATTCAACTTTACTGGAGTATAAAATATAGTGGTCTATTACTGTGAGAATATAACAAACAAATTCGTTACAAATGCTGTATTAAATAAAATGAAATGGCATTAGATTTGAGAGAAATGCAATGAATTAACTGTCCTTATTAGAAAATAGCATTACCAATTTATAACATCAGAAATATAAAGCAAGATTAGGTTCCCTCTCATACCCTGGATGATTTTAAGTTCATGGTCTTTTAACAAACAAGTACCACGAAAAAATGTTTGAATTTTTAGAGAATTACTTAGTATATTCAAAGCTTAAACTTTACGGTATTTCATCATTACACTTCTATACGATAATCATCGAAATGCGAAAGAAAACCATTGTAAATAACTGTCATAAGTATTCCATTTGCCATCATCATGTATTATTTAAAATGTTCTACTTTTTTAGAAACTACTAAAAATAATAGAAATATTTTATATTTACATTTTATAAACTAAATAATAGTCACTAATTGACAAAAATTATTCAAACGGCAATGTTTATTTCTAGCGTAAACTGTTTAGCAATCGCATTGGTGATCAACTGCATAAATGTAATGTAACTGTACCTTTTTTCAATGAAACAGAATTAAATTTTTTGCTGCATTTAGCTGTTTTTTTCTTTGGTGATTTGTAACTATAATGTTCCTTTTAAACGACAAAAATATCAATTAACAATCTTTTGCACCAGTTAGCTTTAACTTTGATTAGCATTTACCTTGTTTAACATCGTTTATCACTCACTCTTTTGTTAATTTTTGAAAAAAAAAAATAAAATAAATAAATAAAAAAATTAAAAAAAAAGATTCGAATATATTAGATTTAAGATTAAATTTTGAGACATTAAAATTATCATACCTAAGTTATATTATTTTCTCTTCTCCATAAGCTATTTCTTAAGGTTAATAAGCGGGGGTATAATGGAAAAGTACCAACTTTACAACTAAAAAAGCTGATTATTATTTAAGTATACATCAAATGTACTACAATTTAGTATAAATCAGCCATAGCAAATTATTTATTTAAAAGAAATGATTAAAGATTTTCGTGGTAACAAGATAGGAAAACAAAAAGTAAAAAGTGGTTTAGAAAATAATATAATTTACAAATACAAGACAGAAAATGCTTTTAATAATACTAACAAACATTTTAATAGTTTTCAGCAAATTAATGAGATTTGATCCTAAGTTAAAAATGTGTTTTTAAACTAATTTATAACTAAGAATATTATCAATTTTTTTATTATCTAGATATTTTGATACAATTAATTTCATGAATTTAAGAAAAGGGAAAATTTTAGGATAATAAGTTAAAAACCTTACTTAATAGAATTCTTAATTTTATTATTATTAGTATTTTTTTTTTGCTTATTAAAATCTTTTTCAAATTTTTTTTTAATCTAATAAATAGATTTAAGCATTTTTGAATAAGATTTTAATTCCAGGAAAAAGAAAAGGAACTCAACACAAGTGTTGAACTCATTCATTGATTATGTCTCAAAATTTCAAATTAGAGATGCTTATTGTACTAAGCCAATAAAGAGTCGAAGCCAAAAACATGTCGTACTAACCTAAGAAAATCCAATGTAATAAATGAAGCAGAATATACTCTTTTGATATTTTTTAATTATATTTTATAATTTGAAAAAAATGATAGTAGAAAGACTTACTCATTAATACGCAATTAATAAATATTAATAAAAAATTCGAAAGTAATATCAATATTATTATCAAATTTATTTAATTTCTTAAAATAAATTATTTCAAGAAATATCAAAAAAAGATTTTAATTTTTTTCACTCCATTAAGACGTAGGCAAATCCTTTTCTCCTTCCACATATTATGCAAAAAAAATTCAATTCATCCAGGAGAAATTGTCTTTTTGTAAGTACTAAACCCCTATTCATGTGATCCTTTATGAAAAAGATAATTTTGGGACATGAATATAACAAAATTCCCATCATGAATCCTGGTGCTGAAATTTTTTTGAATTTCGGATATTACTTTATTTTTACTAAGCAACCTTCATTAAAATGAAACTATATCGTTTCCAGATAATGTGAACCACATTATTTGCCACCATTAATTTATAAAATTAATGTATGCATTAAAACTGGTCGCTGTTCAGAGAAATGGTGCGATAGAGTTGAATCTTAGACTCTTAATAGACATGTCGCTTAATAATCAGTTTTCCAAATAAGTTTTAATAATCATGAGAAATGCGAATAGAAGAATCCAACAGCCGGAAGCATGAGAGAACTATATTTAAGCTTAAAGCATTTTTTTTCTTACAAGTAGTAATTAAAGTACCAAACGTGTAAATAAAGTTCTTCTAAAATGTATCATAAAATAAGATGCCACGTTCATTGAAGTTGCTATAGCACCTGATTACAAAATAAGAAAAAAAAAATTATCGAGAAAGACGTTGGAAATACAGAATGATAAAAGTAATTGTGGGTTTTGAATAACAACGCAAGGTCTCCTCACAGAGGGAAGGAAGATGCCAATCATTATCCTTGCTGGATGTTTATCTTCGGTAACCCAGGATTAGGAAGAGATTTAAAAAGCTTTTATTTCAGGCTGTGAAACCGCCTTTCCCGAAACATATGCTTGGAATGTTAAATAACCGCAACACATTTTCTTCATGAAGGAAAAAAAAAACATTATACAAGCTAAGATTGGGAAAATAATTGTTATGAGGGAAAAAATAATAATCAAGCACGAAGAGATTGCATTTTCTGATAATTAAAATTTTATATACCACCATTTTTAAAAGTGTGTTAGGATACTCTAAGCAAATGCGTAGTGCAATCGGTACCCAATATTTATCAATTAAATTGATCCAATTTAATAAATTTTTTTGTATTCAAAAGAAAGCAAAATAAATATTTCTTCATATAGAAATAGAAAAAAACATCTTGAAAAGTGGTAAATATTAAGCATTTATTTAGACAACATTAATCCCTCTGGATCTTTTAGTTTTTCTTCCTTAAAACAAGAAACGAAATTTTTTGTTTCAAGTAATCATTGAAATTCGGTACCATAATAAACCAGCCAGTTTGACTAGACATAAAATATCATAGACACATTTTATTAGATATACATAAACAAATGGGAATAGTAGTAACATTAAAAATACATTCATCAAATTTAATTTCTTAATAGATGTCAAGGAAAATAAAAACCATTAAAAGAAAATACCACACTCACATAAACAAGAAAAATTATCTTTTCAGTAAGCTCAAAGAAATATATGCACAGCTACAATTCAATTGCTTTTATACATAGTTGATTGGATAGCATTTTTAAAAACATTTGTTAGTTAGAAAAATATCACTTCACAGAAAGTCTTTAAAAACAGGAAAAACACAAAAATAATTATTGACAATAAGTTGTTATAAAAATGGTATTCTGTAAAATTGAAAATTTTATAACAGTTCTATTGAGACATATTTTTTCTATCCATTATTCTCCAGACAAACAGATTTTGATATTATTTTGAAAAAATATCTTGAGAACGCCCAAATACACAAATCATATTCCCTAAGAAAAGCATACTGAAAAATTGATTAAGTCTATATTTGCGAATATAGCAAAGCAAAACATTGGAATATTGTTTTCTATAAATATTTTCAGCTATAATTTCAAAACGTTAATATTGTACATTCTAAGCTATTTTCAACAGAGAAGCATCATAACTAATAATATTTCGATCAAAACTCAATGATTTCATAAGGAATCTATCTATCTAAGATATAAACTTAATTTGAATCAATTTAATAGATGCAGTGAATCATAAAGGTGCGGAATCTCAGAATAATTATTTGTCTAATAAAGAGATGAATCGCAATTTACTCTAAAAAATATAGTTATTAGATGTTAATTAAAATTTTATAAATTTGTAATTACAAGGAAAAATATTGTAACTTTTAAGAATTCTGAAGTCAATAATAAGTTGAGAAGAATTTATAACGGGGTATTTAATATACACTTGTGCCAAACAAATTTTTCAAAATTCAAAATACATTTTATAAAATTGCACAACAGTCCATCATAATTCGCTTAAGACTGAACTTATTTTATTGACTTAACATATTTCCTCATCAACATGTATTACGAAATAAAACTTACGTAATTTTTTTCTATAAGGAAAAAAATTTTTAAATAATACGCATACTAATGTAGCAACAGATTTTCCATAAAAGTCGAAAATAAAAAAAATCCCATTTTATGTAATTAAATTTATGAGATTATTAAGATCATCTTATTACCCAGATCTGGGCTTAATAAACTCCAATCTTAGTTAACGAATGATGAACTGTGACACACAGAATTAAATAAAAACAAACAAATGAGTGAAAAAAAAGGAAATAATATTAGTACAAATATGACGATACAGCTTAAATAAGACGGGGAAATTAATCCTCTCATTTTTCAAGGAATCTGAATGACACACTTAAGTAAGCATCGACAATGATATCGGCCATAAAATGCTTCTTAGTTTTCGATTCTTTTAATGATATTAGCTATCTAGACGCAATTGGAATGTAACTGAGACCTCGCAAATGTCGCCCAGGAAGAATTTATCGCAATTAAATATGAACTTAATAAAAGAAAATGATAATTTGGTTATAAAAAATGTCCGGATTTAAAATGAAGTGTTTAATTATAAGGAACTTCAAGGAGGATAATTAATTAGGGAAAACTTTCTTGCAAAACTAATATTTTACGATTATTGATCTCTGACATCTTAGTACATGAGATAATGCTTCGCTACGTTTTTACGAGCGACGTGAAACAGAGCCACGCGTGGATTCTCAAAACATCCGTTCAGCATATCAATTAATCGTCCAGTACGCTTCAGCCTTCAGGTGCGGATCCTTTAATAGGCATTTCATTTCGTTTAGAAAGGCTGAAACACTCCCCTTCGCTGATTTTACGACTGAAAAAAGTTACTTAGTGTCACGCAATAGTGCCGTAAATAAGAAAGCGATTCAGTGTTATGTCCGCTCTTGTTCCCATTTCGGTAAAATAAACACTCTTGTTCACAGACATTACATGAAGGTTTAATATTTCACAAATTGTGTCCTAAGAAGTGTTACATGCATGAATATTAATGCATACTTGGAATTCTACATGGTTTTATTAATCACACAGAAAAATAGTTTAAGGAAGTACTTGCGATTAATTCTAAAAATCTGTATGATCATCTCTAATTTATAGTATTTTAAGCATGTTTTAAGAAAGAAATAAAGTCCTAAATCTTCGCAAATTATCTTCTACTCCAGTGTTTTTCAACCGCCGAACTATTTGCCAGTCTGCGAAATATTCAGCTGTATGTCCAAAATCCAAAGTGTCATCGGCTGACAACTGATATTAAAACAGTACCAACATTACAATAACAATAGTTTACTAGTTTAGAAAATAATACGCGCGCGCGATCGATGATGAAAAATGTAACAAACGGGTAACTAATCGCCTTTGATAAATTGCCGTGCCGTACACCAGTTAGTGTGTTCCTGTCTGCTTTCAGTATTGCTGATTTCTTGAATTCTGAATATCTAACGTAACATTTTATAAAATCATTTTAATTCTCTAATTGTTCTATAAAAATTATTTTTGTCTTCATGATTTATTTATGTGTAAAAATTGTGGCAATGATTTAAATTATAAAACTTACCGTTAGTGAGAACGTACCGAAGTATAATACCGGTTCATAGAGTAAATCCAGTTCAGAAACACTGTTCTACTCAATGCATTTTTATTTTAAAAATTAGTTCATAAGATTAATCTGAAATAGTGCTATATGAGATAAAAAAAAGCAAAAAGTAATTATATCGGTACCTTATAACCTGCCTTTCTTATCTTATAATCTTTGAGAAATGGTAGAAAAGTCTTTACTTAGAAATAAATAATAAAGACTAAATAATTCAAAACAGCCATCAGCTATTGTTTTATTTGTTACACAGTGATAATATATGATATGAAAATAAAAAACATTCAATTTAGATAACTAAAAATTAAAATTTTACATTTAAAATTAAAGTTTATTCTATATAGAACGGTTATATCCATATACTTTGAAAAGTTTCCAAGGGCAAAACAGTATAGTTGATGCTATTTGATAAATCCTTATTGCCTCAGCTGATGAATTGATTTCACTGTAAAATATGGTCATATTTGGGGATAAGTTATGGTATACGGGGAAAGTTTAATAGTTTTAAATCGAATTGTGAGCTAGAAGAATAAATTTATTATAACTCACACTTCAGTTTAAACCATAAATATCTAGAGCGAGTATTAAATAAATATACAAACACATACGAGGCTCAAAATAATTAGAAATGAAAGCAAAAAATTACAGAAAAGCTATGAGAGATAGTAAGGCAAGGCCAAGGCTAGAATGAATACATATAAAAAATGCAACTCTGAAAAAGAAAGATGCAGAAAATTTTGAATTTTAATTCTTCGGAAACAATAGATAATCAAGTAAAACAATGCTTTCAAGGGAACCATTTAGTTACATTAAAAAGGCACAAAAAGTATTGAGGAGTGATGCATATGTTCCTCTCGAACTTCTAAAGTTTCCGCATACTTACTTCGCATGGACACGATGAGGTTATCGATAATCGAAACTTGATTAGAAGAATATTGTTCCTCTCCTCAAAAAAGTCAACAAATCAAGGACAGTAAAAGAGAACCTTAGTATCGGAAAAGCGCAATATTAGATTGCAATCCTAACATGAACGATAGGAATTAGGACAGAAAGTACATGCTAGCTATTCCATGTGATGTGCTTTTTCAGTTATAGTCTCACCAAGGTTCTATCAGGATTTCCTTTCTATCAGGATTTAAAAGAAAGGTACCAGCAACGGGTCAGTGTAAATTTAATACATTTTTGTGCCAAATTTGCACACTTTCAAATTATAAAATCGATTTTCCAAAGTTTTTTGCGTATCATTTAGAAAATCAATTTGTCCATAGGTCTCCCTATGCTAATTTTAGATCATGACATCTTTTCCGGACGATTTCGAGTTATTCCTGAAGTTGTTTAAATTGTCTTTCCAATTCATAACAAAATTCATTTCGTGATTCAAACCACATTGATATCGGAATCAATACTAAACAGCAGTTGATCAACTACAAGCCGTTTGCATCCATTTTCGATGTTCTGCAGCCTATCTTATTTGCCCCGCAAGGTTTTCTGAGATATATGAAGTTCGCACAACAGGCTAACGTAAATAGAGACCATATTTATGAAGGCTATTTTGGATTGATTGAATTGAGACTCCTGTTGCATTTTGACAAATTGATAACGGGATGATTCACTCACTTGTTGAGGTAGCTCGCGGACTCAGTCAATGTTCTGATTTTGAAAACAATTCCACAGTTTTGAAATAGCACTCTTTCCAAGAGTATAAATCCGCACGTAGAACAAAATGCGAAGTCTTTGATGCCAGTACATTAGGTTGTCGAGGAACACTCAAGTCACATTTTCTCAATTAAACTAGCATTAGAGCAATTCTATACAGAATGCATGTAATCAAGCCAATGAAAGAAAAAACATGAATTTTCACCAGGTAAAATTTTATTATAATATAAGAGATTGTGTGTGTGTGCACATATATGTAATATATACATGAAACAAGTTTATTAATTTAAGAATGAATAATTTAAGTATTTTCTATTATTAAAAGTAAGAGGTCAGTACCAGTTTTCTTACATGTTAAAAATTTTAATGAAAATAATATTCATTTATTATCATCAATGACACGTCATATAAATAACGAAATTTAAATTAAATGTCTAATCAAAATTCTATTACTAAATTATTTGGTAATGAATTTTAAATGATCTAATTATTTAATAGGTTGAAAAGAAGGAAAATACACCGATGTATTTAATGTCTTTTAAATTTATATAAAGAAAAAATATTAACAATAGTCTTGGTTCAAAACTTTTGGCTATTTTGAATCAGAACATTTCTGCATCATAAAAACAACCGATGCATATTCAGAACGAAAACAATATCTCAAAGAAAAACTTTAACTACTGATTCGGATGGTTAATCACGAAAACAATCCCTGTTTTATAAAATAAATATCGATTTCCATGTAACAACAAACAGCATGTGAAGCGTTTGACACAATGTGAAAAGATGTCAAAATGTGCTAAGCACATAACAAAATAAAGAATTTACTTGTTTCTCGCTGAGAATACTTTCAAAATAATTATTGCTTTACTTTTTGTGCAAATGCGGTTTTTACGAGTTATTAAGAGTCTAGTGGTAAATAAATACATCGTTTTGTTTTAAATTTTAATCTAAATAAATTTTTTAATTTGAAGTTTGTGAATAAAAAAAATAATTGCTGCAAACACCTGAAAATGCAAAGACAAAATAATGCGAGCAGCTTTTATTTTTTTGTTTAAATTATTGCAGTTCTTTTCTCTTGTTGGAATTACTGCAGCTCTTCAGATAAGAATGGTTTTTAAGTTAGTATCTGTGAGAGAAAGGTGTGTAGTTAATAATAGTTATACAATAAACTACAGAATACATCAATCACCATTTTGCTAAATTGCTCGTAAAATTAAAAAACTAGCAAGATTAGTTGGGACATTAGTAGGAAATGCACAGATTACTTTTTTTAAAATCTAGTCTAAACAAATAAAAATTTTCTTCTGTAATTTTAATATTAAAAATCCCTAATCCTACACATAATCCTAAATTATATAATATACTTAAGAGTTCTGTAATAAACTACATTTCTATTTTACAAGGGTAACAATTTGAGACATATTAGCTGTTGAATTTTTTTGGACGTAACAAAGAATGTTGAAATTTTCTACAAAAAATAAAAACTGAATATAAGCTATGAAGTAAGCTTTATAACAATGCGAAAATAATAACTTTTCCTGAAATTCCATCAATGAATACGACCTTGATAACAAAAATAATCTTCTTAATGGAGAGATAAAATTGAAGCGCGTGCCATGTCTGGGTGCGAGAGTGTTGCCAGGGCACGAATCAACAAGCACCTTTCACTCCCACTTCAGCACATAGCTTAGGAGAGCATTGTTAATAATCCTACCTATCAAGACAAAAGAGGTCAAGACAAAATACACTCAGAAAAAAATCATTATCTTCATAACCCTGTCCCCAATGGGTAGCAAAATTCTTTTTCACAATACAACATAAGCTGTGATTACTCGTTTGATAGTTTCATATGCTTTAAATTACACTAAATCATTTTCTACGCTCCTACGAAAATGATAGTTTATGAAAACAAAAAATGAATTTTCTTCATTTCTCATATCTGATTTAAATAAAAAGTACACCAATTTATCTTTGTCATAAGATTCATTTTGTATAATCATTTTCATAGTAGTACTTATTCTTAATCGATTCACAAATAAGGCAAGATACACTCCAAATAGGATTTATTTACAGAAGAGATGAAATAAAGTTAAATAGTCCATCTATAACATAGGTGTGACTCTTACCGTGGTTAGCAAACATCTGTGTATTGTTTCTTACTGAAGGGGGTTTATGTAGGGGGTGCTAATGGGTTTTTAAATGTATAAGAAAGGTCTTAGGAATTCACTGGTATCGCTGTTTCAGGACTTCAGAATAGAGATAATATAAGGGAACATTCATAAATTTATTATATATATATATATATATATATATATATATATATATATATATATATATATATATATATATATATATATGGTAATGGAGAACGTCGTCGGACAGTAATCCTGGAGAGAACCCAGGCTCAGCACTTGGCCAGGCCGTGTGAGTAGAGCTCCTTAAGTGGTGGACTGTCCAAACCGAGGGGACAAAAGGGGTTCTATTGGGACTCACTGTAGCTGGAATGCCTTAATTCAGAAAGATACAGCACAAAACATATATATACAGATACAGGCAAGTTTACAGAGGGTATATATATATATATATATATATATATATATATATATATATATATATATATATATATATATATATATATATATATACATACAATAAAAAGACATAAAGCAGCTATTAAGCAGCGAGTACCAAATTTTAATATGGTCCGAAAGTTGGGATCAGTTTTTTGAGCAATTAATTTTTAAAAACAATAAAAATTCAAAAATTCAAAAATTTTAAAAATTCAAAATATTTCTGAAAACATACTATACGTTCATATTGAAAGCACGTTTTACCAAGATGCTGAATATTGTTTATTTCCTTTCCAGAACCACGTGTACCATAAGGTTTAAAATTAAATCCAGTTATATAGATCATTTCCAATAATATTTTTACCATTTTTTTAATCAATTTTTTACATTTTAAAACAAGGAATTATATAAATAGATTACGTTAATCAATATTTTGAGAGCATCAAATCGACGTAATAAAAATACCTTGCTTTCTGAATGTTTCACCTTAGGGTATAGAGAAAAGAAGAACCCGGAGTCATTGAAATAATTTTCTTCAAGGATGGAATGATCACCTAATCTTGGTATTTTCTCGCATCAGTGGGTTTTGGAGATGTAATGGAAGAAAAAAAAATCATTTTTCAGTTTTGGAATTGAGGAATGGCAAACCTCTCTGCATATGTTATTTCCCTAAAATGTCCTAAATTCAGAAATAGGTTGAAGAAAATAATGTCTTTCATCGTAACATTGTATTTTCAATTTATTTATTTGTCACATTCCTGAAAAAATTATGGCAGTTATTCTCAATCTGATGCTTTAAATTTGATTTCTCGTCACAGAAATTATCCAGCTGGGAAGAGAAAGCAATGGAAAATCTAAATAGAGCCATTCCCTACTTCCTCCCACTTTAAAATAAATGCCAACTATGGAAAACATAACATAAATTACAATTGTTGTCCATTGTTTAAACGAGGAATACCAATTCAGTACACAATATGATGTTTTTGATAAAGGTGAGATGCCTTTTGTTTACTTCACGTACTGTACGTTATGTTTTCATAAAATGACCCGAATGGATATTTCAATTGCAGTTGAGATTTTTGTTTTTTCATTAAATATATAATTGTATGGCAACGCTTTCGAGTTGCAAAAGCAATTTTGTATAGAGCTTGTCACTCTGACAGAGCATGATTTCATTAGGTTGCATTTCCTGTTTAAAATTTGTTTCAAACTTGCAGTTGCGTGGGTGTATCCCTGAAGAGACAGCAGGAAAGAGTGAAATGAAATTCTTCAAATCATGAGAAGGATCACACAGAGATGATTATTAAGCGTTGCGTTTGCCAAAACTTTTCTATTAAAGTCAAAAAGAGAAAAAACCTTTGCGAGTTTTTAAATGCACAAGAAATTAATATGCATTATAGGTTATCACTATTAACCGGACATTCTACATCATTATACTTTGTGGCAATTACACATTTAAAAAATTACAGTTACAGTTGATTATGTAAAGCTGCATGAATAATTACAATAGAAATATTTCTATTATAAAGTAATAACAACTAAAAAAATTTAAAATTTTAAAAATAAATGCAGATGTTTACATATCTATTCGAAAATTACTGATTATGACGAACAAACAAGTTATAAAAAAGAAATATCTCTTTTATTATTATCATCATAAGCGAGTACGAATAATACAACATGTTAAGTCATGATGAATGGAGCTTTTTATTTTCCAAAATGACAAAAATTTAGTTTCAGCGACATTCCAATAATTTACTAATATCTCAAATGATCTTCAATCATTTTACGATTCTCTTTTCTTTTCGTGGTTTCTGTATTCATTTCAACAAAAATAATGATTTCATAAATTCTTCAGTCTTTATTTTTATATGAGAAAATTTTCCTCTTCCAAGATTATGGAGATGCAAATAATTGTACAATGTTTGCTTCACATTTGTATTATGAGATCTTTTTGACAAATTTGACTAATATATATGCGAATGATATGTTATTGATGCTGAACTCGTAAATAGTGAGATCTGAAAATCGCAATCACTAACAGAAAAATTCTGTTGTACAATTTATATCACAAGAATATTTTTTGCTCTTTTCTTTTTACACTTTTAAAGTATTTAATGAATTTAGCATTTTGTTCCGTTATATATCATATTATCAATTTTATATCGTTTTTTCGAAAATAAAATATTAATTGTCCTTAAAAATAAATTGAAATTTACGTGATTTTTCAGTATAACTTTTGTTTTCACACAAAATAAATATTGGTTTTCCATAAGTAATATAAATCAAAAGGTACAATAAAATAATAAAAAAAAACTTTAAGGTCGTTTAAAAAATAATATCTGAGATATTAAATAAAAATTAGAAAATTTTCTTCTAGTTGGTTTTTATCAGATATTAAGCACCTCTGCTTTTGGTAGTATAGATATTTATCGCCAAAAAATTACTTAAAATTTGAAATACAAACATACAGTACCAACGCAAATACACTCTTCCTTGAATTAATGCGACAGGTATAAATTTCAGTTTTTTTATTCAGGAAGAATTTCTTTCTTAATAAAGAATTTAGAGACGAATATTGATTTTTTATTAAAATTTAAACCAGAATAGTAATACACAAGTACCTTCAAATGGATACGAATAACGAGAATACGCCTTATCATAGAGAGAGGATCAATCACATAGAATAAAAAATTAGCAATCATTTTTTAAAACTAATTTTATTTATGTAAATTACAGTTAGAGAATTGGTTTAAAAAGATCTAACATTGCAATTAAAATTTCATAAAGAATTTTAAATATTTGCATTTCAATTAAGATACGTTTTCCAGAATATCCTGCATGCCGTGCATTGAGTCAGAACTGTTTGAGGGGTAGAAATGTTTTGCGTGAATGCAATATTGACAATAGACCTTCATTTCCAAGTTGCTGGAATGCTAACCACCAATAGCACTGAATGACCGAAAATGAATATACGTTTTCAAAATATTATATATAAATACTTCTTTATTTTGACAAATTAAAGCCATTCGTAGCCATTGATCACTAATTCAAATGCAAGGCACAAGCAAATTGAGGTTGCATTAAAATTATTTTATTTGTACATTATTCTTCTTTCAAAATTTACATTTTACGTATGTGTTAGAGTATTGAAATTAACCTTTCATTTCATAATTTTGAATAAAATTGTCAAATATTTCATTAATATAATTATTCGAATAGCAAGAATATTAAATTAAAAAGAAATAATAAATTCAAATTAAGTACTTAAAAATGAGTTACATATGAACAATATGAGTAATTATATTAATAAAACTAAAATGCTAACCACAGTATTTTAATGATGTTACAGTTCATATATAAACTAAATTTAATGTTTTTATTGACTTTGTTATTTTAAATAAAGTATTTAATCATTTATTTCATTGTAATGCATGTTCATCATTTTAGCAAATATATAACTTTTTAAATATTTTTGAAATATTTAGTGTTTTATTATCACTAAAATTGATTAAATTTTATATAAGTTACATTATAAAAAATAAAGGCTAAACAGCAAACAAGGATCAGTTTACACAAGTATTATAATTTCATGTAAATTATTGACAAACAATTGAAAATTATGGGGACACGGATATGTTATTCATGTTTCAGTCAAAAAATTGGGCATTATTGCGTAATACGTATTGCATTCAGAATTATAAAACAGCAAAAGAAATACTTAAAATAACTCCTATTAAAATTTAAATAACACATAATGTAAAATTCTTACATGCACTGCAGCTTAAGATTTGCTCATTTTAATCCATGAATTTCATGCAATTATATTTAAATATATAAACATAATTGATGATAAGTTTTCAACGATGCACGATTTTATACAAAGCTTGCTGGAAAATATTATATTGCCCTTAACCACTCATCATCTGATATATTTATAAAATGGAGCAAAAATAATAAGTTAATTTAATGAAAATGTATATAATATACAGAATATGTTCAGAAAAAAATAATGAAACAAACTTTTCCATACTAATTAAAGTATACCATGCTGTTATTAAAGTTTATACGTTTTCTAAACTATAAGGTAAACATGTGCTATGCAATGCGAAGTGAGATTACAGGTGTGAAATCGTGACAGAATGTGATGGTGAATTCGCATACAAAGCAATAATTTCCAATCAATTACATTTCCAAATTTCTAGGAAGAAAGCAATTTAATTAATTCGTTAATAAATGGCTACTAATTAATACTTCAAAATAACATCCCTGTATCACGACCGATTCTTTTACGACAATCTGGCAACATGCAATTACATCGGTGTTCAACCTCGAGAAAATCGCCGTTATTTATTGCCGAAGAGTTAAGCACCAATTAGTTGCTCTGTTTCAGGATCAAAAGATTGCAAGTGTGAATTTTAATAAAGATCAGATAATCTCTTTTAAAATACACACATTAATTGAAAACGTGCTGTTTTCTTTCCTCTATACCAATTTTTGATGTTCCAAAGGTCATATACATCTTTTAAACACTACGAAAACATTCCACAGACGCAAGGTTTAATTCAGCAAATAGGTAATTTAGTAATCATAAGAAATGTCAAAAAGATTTATCATTGGAATTAAAAATGGCTGCTGAAGTATAGAAAACTACTTCGAATTTTGATGTTTGCAAAAGCTGGGTTAATTCAGGAACTTGTTTGATTTATTGTCATTTCAAGGGCATTGTCACTCGTCTTTTCGGCACAAATTCATCGGAAGATGTGTCGATAGATCAGATTGAAGCAAGGGACCAGGGAAAAGCACTGCAGTATAATTATAGCCAAATTTATGGAATAACAAGATTCATGCTGTAAAAATTCAAATCGAAATTAATTATACAGATTAAATGGTATGCAAATCAAAAAAGAGGAAAACATTTCATTACAGAAATTATAATGCGTTTTAAAAATGAATTTTATAACAGAAATTAGAATACAAATTAATTTTGAAGTATCAAATAAATAAAAAATTATAATTATAAATGCAACTGTAGACAGCGAATCAAGCTTATAATATAGATAAAAATTCAAAACACTTAAAAAAATAGATGAAAAGGAGTAAGTTTTTACGAGTTTTTTTTATCCCATTTGAAACATAAGAACGATCAAATACCAAAAGTGAAGAAGGATTAAAATATAAAAAAATTTCTATATAGCAGATAGATAAAGATGTTTAGGATATTATTCAAATAAATGATAAATATGAGAAATCCCATCGCAAATATACAGCTGAAACCAATATATATTTAAAATATTTTTAATTTTCGAAAGTTTGAAGTGACGTTGATAAATTGGTCACGCTGTGAACATTCTTTGTTGCCAAATAAACGAGTTCTTTATTTTGGCTTTTTTTTAAGAAGAAAATATTCATTACTATTATAAAGATAGGACACAAAGTTTAACGACACATGAAAAATAATTTTTAATGAAAAAATGAATTTGTGGATTGTGCAGAGCAACTATTTTTCACAATTAACATACACGTAAGATTAATTGTTTATCGCACTACTTGTGCATAATTTAATAAGGAAAAACCATTAATGTGAGGTGGCGAATGTGGCTAAAAAAATTCCAAGTTCTCTCAGCCATTAACAATATTTTTATTTTGATGATAGATTTGAGTCATGTCGTTCTATAGTTTTTAAATGATGATTGCTTTTAGATGTATCATATTTTCTTTATTTATTTTTCTTAGTTAAATATTTTTGACGAATCTATTTTCAAATGTTTTTCACTTTGATGATTTTTTATTTTCGAACAAGTATTTCAAATTGAATATTTTAACTGGGGATCAGCTTTTCTACTTAAAAAAAAAAAATAAAAAAAAAATAAATAAATTCAGAATTTATTATACGAAGACATTTAGAAATACGAAACTTTGAATTTAAATTTTAGGAAAAATTTTCGTAGAATAAAAATTAGGAAAAGAAAGTAACTGAATGCATAGCTCTGAATAGACATACCAGTTTATTTAATTTATTTAGAAATATTGGATTAATAATTTAAGAATTATGCATTTAAGAAAACGTACGAGTCGTTCATTCAGAAGAATGAAAAAATAGTACGCTTCAAATAAAAGAAATATTTTTCTCTTCTCGCGCAACATTTAAGAGATTTTTGAATAAAACCACAGAAATATAAAACTCAATATCTCTTTACCTCCTCCAACCAGGTATTCAAGGTTTTTCCTAACAATTTATAATCAATATTCTAACTTTTCTCTTAATTAAAAAAATGCAATGACGTTTTTAATGAAAAATCTAACTATCATCTAGATCGCTATCCTTTTTAATATCTAAAGTATTACAAACAGTCGATAGAATAATATCAAATGTTCTATAGACTGAAATAGTTAAAAATAGAAAGCAGTTAATGTCCAATGAAATGATTATTAATTATGATAAGGAATAGAATGTTACCAGTTTTATAAATATTACGAATTTCAACTGTAAATATATGAAATAAAAGGCGGAAAGGCAAATTACTCAAATGAAATATATTAAAAAAACATATGTTTGTATTTTTAAAAAAAATTAAAAAAAAATCAGAATTCTTAATCAACTGTATATTATTGTAAAACATTTTTTTCAAACTTAAAAAATTTCTTTTTGCTGCGTTCACAATTTTAATGATTTTCTTTTTATTCTAAATTTTTTACAAGACAGTTCAATATTGATTTCTTTCTATCTGGTTTTACTAAGTACTTCTTAAATACCCAAATGATATTCTATTCACAGGAGTCAGGACGGCAGCTGTACATTTTCGGTGTCCAAGAACACTAGGGACAACATACGGTTGAGCTTTATCCTGATGAAATACAGCGTTTCACAGGGTTCGAATAAAGGGTAGATGTAAGTGTTACCAGCTTTTTAACGGTAATGCCTTGATAAGCTACTCTATTGTATGTCATAGCAACTTTTTTCTGTTGCGTAAGTTTCATATATGTGGCATGGTGTCTCCTTGGAGTAGCAATTTTAACGAACTACTTTGTAAAATGTAGTTTCATACATGCATTAAAATGGGATGAAATTTAATACTGCACATTTAGGATCAATTTTACTTTGACGTTAGGATAGATACATAAATATTCTGTGACATATAGACATATATGCATTTAAAAATACAAACAAATTTCCTGACAATTTACAATATCCTTGACAACCTGACTTTAAGATTTTTATATATAGAATCTCTGTAAATTATATTACGAAGAAGAATATTTATCGATATGGGAAATCTCCAGACTGGTTAAAAATTCAACCAAACTATAGATTTGTGACATTTTAGCAACACAGTGTTTCAAATAAATAGATGTTCAAGAAGAATAAAAGTAAGATTTGTTTTTTGTGTTTATATATATATATATATATATATATATATATATATATATATATATATATATATATATATATATATATATATATCATACTATGAGCAAGGATAAAGAAAATAATTTGTAAAATATTTATTTTTGAATTTAGAACGCTGCTGTCTCCAAAAACTACTCAAATCAGCATGATGTGAATGGTATCAAAATTTTTCGCTTTTTCAGTTTATTTTAAAATATATAAAATTAAAACATGCAAATCTAAGAAGATCAACACGCGCGATTAAACAGGATCAATACTTCACTTTGAGGAAATATTTCCCTAAAGTTTCGGATACAAACATATTCATAAAAAAAATTTTCATCTGAAAAATCTAGAAAAATGGAATCAGAGCTATAAATAATACAATAATTTCACTGGCGAAAAGTTATTTTTTTCTATCCTTTTTAATATTTTGAAACACGTTTTTCCTCTTTTTAAAGTATAAACTGCATCAGATATAATAAATTACAATGGCATTTTATTAAAGTTTTATTCATTACTGGATATTAGATAAAAAAATAGATTTATACTAGATTTATTCATTATTAGATAAAAAATCAGATTTATTAGATGTATTCTTTACTATATATTAAGTAAAGAATTATATTTATTCAATCATTAGATAAGAATTTAAGAACAAAATATTTTGATAAAGAAATTAATTTCCGAGATCCACTTTTTAAATTGTTTAACAGTCGAATTGATTTTTTTAATTTTTAAAAACTGCATTAAACTTTATAATCTATGCTACATTTTGAATTTATGTTACAGTAAAACCGTATTATAAAGTCACGTCCTGCTTGTCTCTTCCATGATTCGATTGATACTTCTTTTACAAAGATATTTTTTAAATATTCTGCTTCACTAGGCCCACTCCTGCATGCAGCGCAGAAAGAGAAAATTATGTGTCCTCGTATCAAAGGAATTATAACAAATGGTCGACAGAGAGGCAAACTCCTTTCATGCGTGTTTTTACGGCATTTTGATGGACGGTCTATTGAGGAAGCCGAAAATACGTTCACTGCAACAGGTAAAATAATTTTCTGAAAAATGAAATTGAAAGCAGATCTCGTTGATTTAAAAAGTGTAGGAATTTATTAAAGAAAAGATAATTCGATACAATAGATATTATTATTTAATAGCCTCACTATTACGTACAGCTTTAAAAAGAAAGAAAGAATGAAACATTTCTGTTCTTTGAAGCGAACATAGTCCCGGAATGATCTGAATGGAATTATAAGCAATTTTGCTGAGAATTCCTGTCAGCTTTAATGACGGATTAGATCGCTGTAATCAAAGTTTTGAAACGAAACATAATCTAGTTAAAGACCAGCAAACACCCCGGCAAATGCTTCATACCATTCCGTGTGATTCTGCAACTGTCATCAATTCAACCCCAAATAAAAATTCAACGAGCATCAAAAAATATTTTTAGATAAATAATTTTTATATCGTGTTGTATATTGTTTAACTGATAAGAAAGCAGCTTTATTTACTTTATTTATTAATTTGTTGGATATGCAGTATCCATTTCTTTTGTGAAACAGTTGCTAAGATGATATAAATCTGGAATTGTATACTCAAACAAATCCGATTTTATTACTAGGATATTGTAATCATGAGTAATGAAATTGTTATTATTTATATGTAAATCGATTAGATGCATCATTGCTGAACATATATATCATATTTAGACCAAAATATCAGAAACGAAATATTCCTATGGCTATAACTTAATTCTTTATATCCATATCTATCTATCTATCTATCTATCTATCTATCTATCTATCTATCTATCTATCTATATATATATATATATATATATATATATATATATATATATATATATATATATATATATATATATATATATATATATATATATAGGCAGAAAATTCATTAAATTTATTTTCTTATTTAAGAATGATGATAGTCAACCTTAAATGTTCACCTTCCAAGAAGTATATGAAAAAATAATATTCATACTTAAATTGAGAATCAAATTAGGTGCTCTTTTATAATAGCCCCGCTTTTGATCCTAATGTTTAATGCATGTTTTTTTTTAAGGAAAAGAAAAAAAAATAACGTAGATACGATGATTTTTTTTGGCTCAAAATTTCATTTTAAATTTAATATAAACTAAAGCGAATATTTTGTGTGCAAAAATTGACTAAAAAGGGATAAGCAAGCTAAATGCTAATCAAAGCTAGTTAGTGGGTGCATAAGATGGCTTGGTGATAATTTTGTCGGTTAAAAGGAGTATTACGGTCCCAAATCACACCATGGGTTAAAAACAACCAAATAAAGCAAAATTTAATTTTGTTTCATTGAAAAAAAGACATTTTACTTAGCGCAGTCGATCACCGATGTGATTGCTAAACTGTTTCCGTCAGAAACAAAGATTGACCTTTCAATAAGTTTTGTCAATAAGTGATAATTATTTAATTCATAAAATGTAAATATAAAACGTTTGTATTATTTTTTAGTAGTTTCTAAAAAGGTAGATATTTTTAAGCAATACATGATACAAACGAAATATTTAGGACACTAATTCACAATTTTTTTCTTTCCAATTGTGGCGATTATCAAAAGCGGGGGCATAATGGAAAAGTACCTCACAATATTACATAGAAACACCAGAGAACAAAGAATTTTAGGAAAAAGATTATTCAATATTATTTGTTTGCCCAGAAACGGCTTTATTTCAGGCAAAAACAAGAGGAAAACTTAATGAGGAGATACTTAAGAAATAAAAAAATCAACCTCCTCACTGAGTATTCAGACACTCGCCATCATTCATCGGATGGAAAAAGATATTATTGTCCAGAGACACGTTTATATCAAAAGTTAATAAGAAGGAAATGAAAAAAAAAAAAAAAAAGATTGAAAGGCAGCAACACACGCCCATGTAATTTCAACACGATACCAAAATTAATAAATTATGATGACAGGCATCTGATGACGAGGCAGTCGTTCGACTATTACTGACCAGAAGTTTTCTGTTGGTGACAAATTTGATTATCGTGCTAGCCGAACATTTTCGATATCAAGGAAGGAAAATGAATACCGTCAACGTGCGAAGAAGCCTTCTCCTGCCGAAACGTAGCCTTCCATAGGGTTAGAATAAAAAGTAGACCGAAAGCCTCAGCACAACAGAAATGTAATGCTCACTGTACAATATGGCATCAATGGGAACAAGAGGTCGCTCTAAACCCTTTATTCAGCGGGTGGTCATGGAATCTCGACCGACGTGAGCAGCAATACTGCGAGACGATAAATTGCAAACTCATCCAACAAGTATTCGACCTCTATCAAAATCAGAAGTGTGCTGGTAAATAAGGTACTACAATTTTCAAGCAGTAACATTTTTCAATTGCAAATGATATACATATGACCTTTTACACAATTTCTTCTTTTAAATATATTGTAATTGTTACAACCACCGGCTATTTTACGTATATGCATTGGAAAAGTGATCATTTGCATATCACAGCATCTTCTTTTTACCATATACACGTCGCCTTCTTGATGCAACAATTTTAAGTTACTCTGAGTATTTATTTTAAAAAGGAATTAGTGCATGCCAACTTTTCATAGTGCATGCCAACGGGAGCCTCTTTTCTGTTTAATGTCACAATAATAGTGTAAAAAATGCATTAAAGTAAATCTTAAAATAGTTCATTCCACTATTCACATTTATTTGAATGCATAAATTATGAGAACTTTTTATTCATTGAGAAAAGTCCTCGAAGGAATTTGAAACCTAATGCATTCCCCCCCCCTATCGCAAGTACATTAAATTTGCTTCCGTACACATAATTACACAACAAAAAAATACGTAACATGTACTTTACAATATAATGAGGTATCGCGCACGCTTATAAGAATAATACAATTATTTAATTAAAAAAATGCACGTACACAAATTTAATTACTTCTGTAAAGACTGCTACTAAGTTGTAATCGCTTACTGAAGCCCTCACCATAAGATGCAGCATTAAAAGCAGAAATAATTAACGAGAGATTATACAGAGAATTAATATATCCACTACCGTTAAATAACATAAATTTTGTGCAAAAAAGACTTTTTTCAATCCTATTTATCAAAATACGGCCACATAGAAAGCAATATAAGTAGAATAGCGTCTCAAAATCATAGAAAACATTTGTTAAGCAATAAAAATATTTATGATATAATAAACGTTTTCATATAATAGAAAATCATAAAAAGTCTCCTTTATTAATGATACAAGAGAAAATTTTAATGATTTTTATTTGGATAAAATTATCCTATATAAACGAAACTAGGTAAAGAAAAGTCCACTTAATCTTGCATTTTTCCTTTTTTTTTAATACAAAACTAACATACAAACAATTTTTTTTATATCCTAAAGTTATTAAAAAAATAGAAATATTTTCATATGAAAAATATCCTTCTAATAAAAAATAAGACTGGCGCGTTTAAAATTGACGATAACGAATTCTCTTATAAATTAATTTAAAAATAAAAACATTAAAAAAAATAACCTGGGGTTCTTTAATTCCTAAATTTTTTTTTATTTATTTTAACTTTTGCTTTGCGTGCCGGCACACCCTGAAAATGTTCTTAAGAAAAATTAGTGAATATACATACCTGAGAAAAACGTTTTTTCAAATAGGCATGTAAAAATATGATTAAATAGTTTTCGAGAATTGTATACTTTAATCATACCTTCTTATCAGCAAATTCAGCGCTTTAAGATAAGGGAAGAGTAATTTATCGATAATATCAGTGACGAAATAATTAATAAAGAAGTATTATAAATTTCAGTTATAGAAAAAATATTTAGAGATAATAAATAATAAAGCCTTCGTAATAATTGGATAATACACCCTATTAGCGTTAATATATCATTAACCATTACTATATGTGCTCTAAATTTTAAGTGAAAACCATTTTTTTTGCTGCTTATGGAAGCAAATTTGGGTAGTGTTTTTATAGAAAGGTTAAAAGTTTATAGTAAATTCGTCATAATTTCAAAGTTTATAATTGGTGCTTTCTGCACTTCTAATGCTATTTAATGATGGCAAAATTGAAGTAAAATTTATAAAAGCATTCTTTTTCTTAAATAAAAAATATTAATATGAGCTTTTATAAGGAGAAACGGGCATTTCAAAAATTATTTCATAGTAATTAAAATGTTATGCAATTTTTCTTTATAAATTAAATAATATTTACAACAATTTAACAGACAATTCACGGGACAATTAGCTTCTTTTCTTTTTCACCAAGAGCATTCAGGAAAATTGTTTTACAATAACTAAATTATAAAACATTAAAATACGAGTAAAAATTAATTTTTTTCAAATTCTAAAATATCTCATATAGATATTCTTGATAAGCCTATAACCTAAAAAAATGTTAAAATGTTAGTTAATTAATTGAAAAAAAAATAATTTTAAAAAGCAAAAGTAAGGGAAAGAGTGCATAAAATTACACAACAAATTCAATAATTTAGCTTTCATGGCTTTGATACAAATAATTTTACTATAAAGAATCCGAAATAAATTATGGATTAATCATAATTAATATTTGTAAATTATTTAATACAAATAAGGCAGTATTTATAATATATAAATGTTTACACACAAAAAACAATCACAAACATATATTAACAGATTCGAAATCCTAAGTATAAAATGCCATTTTAAAAATATTCACACATAAAAAAAAGATAACAAATTAACTGAAATCATTTAATGTTTGTTATATAATAAAAAGAAAGTAAAAGAGAACGAAACAAGCAATTAGATTGAAAAATAAAAGGAGAGCACGATTAAAAAACTATATCAATTATATTTTCTTAAACAGATGTATTAAAACACATTTGGAACGACGAATAAAAATATTTATTTACAATTTTTCGTCTAAGAATTTATTACATGAAAAGAAAAATGTACAAAACAAATAAAAGTATTTGCATTGTTTACATAAGCAAAATGTTTACATCAATTTAAGAAAGAGGATTAGCTTAAAAAAGTTCGTGATAAGGCATAAAATTTTTTTACTGTACTCAAATTAAGGATTGCACGGAGTAAAACTTTTATTCATTTAATAAAATCAAATGATAGCGTGTACAGAATTTATTTTATAACAATAAAATATTTAGAAGATTTCTTATGATTCTTTTCTGATGACTGATTTAAAAATATAACAGTTAATAATTTAATTACAAGATGTATACTTTAACCAAAATTCCTATACTTTTTACATAGTAATGTAACTTAAAATAAAGACATTGCTTGTTTTAAAAATAAAAATTCCTTTCCAGTATGTACCCATTTCAATACAAAATATGCCGACTTATATCGCCTCTTTCTAGGAATACAAATTTATATAAATTCAAATAAGCAGATAATAGGAAAATTTATACAACGAAGAAAATAAGAATATCAATAAAAAATTATAAGATCGCATAAAATTTGAAACATTCAAACATGAAAGAAATTGACTGAATTCTTTACCGATACAAGATTAACAAAAGATACAATTCAAAGCGCTAAAATTCATTATCACTCACAAAAAATAAAAACAGAAATTTTTTTATAGATATTAAAAATTCAATCGAATTTGTCTCGGGAAAAAAATGATAGAAACGTTTACATTTATATCCATTAACATTTGCTGCAGAAAACTATATTTCGCAAAAAATATAATTTAAACTTACCGGCATGACTCATATCACACTACATGCTTCAAAGTTCTTTGAAGAAGATTCTGCTTTGAAAATTGTTCTTAAATATGAAATTAGTCCAAAAAATACTATCCACACACTTAATTCAGTGATTTGACTATATCACTTCTATAGGCAACAATCCGTAATGTACTTAAATTCTGTAAGGCTGAATCATCAAAGCTCTTCAATTATTATAGAGACTTGTTTCATGTGTAAGATTCTAACTGAATCAATTAAGGTGATATAATTTTTGGGAGCTTAAAAATATGATAGGACGTTCCTATTTAAAGTTCGCAATTGCTAATCAATTGCTTAGAATTTCAATAAAAATTTCTCGGACGAGAACAAAAATAGGAGTTAACTTTCCGTCAACTTTGTTGGTCGGGAGCGATGCACTTCCAATTCAAAGAATGAATCAAGAGCAGATATTGTGATCAAAACATTCGAAGTCAAACTCTGACCTGAGGATATTAGGAAAAGCTCATTTTCAACAGCGGGTTCCGGTCTTTCTCTTCTTTTATTATTTCTTACTCCTCACGAGTTGAAATGTTCCTTCCTCGCTCCTGCCCTAATTTCCATCGGTTGGAAAATAAACGAAGGTAAATCAGCTGACCATTCGGAGGTGGATCTAACCGTTAGGAAAGGGAAGGACCAATGGAACTGACCCTGCCCAAAAGAGATAACACAAGGCAGTGTGTTGTTTTATTTTTCGAGATAACTCTCGGCCCAAGAACTTTCGCAAGAAGCACGCAGTCCAACAACAAAAGGCACCCATTTAATTCCGCACAGGAAGGGGGGATTTGTAATAACGATATAGCAGGCATTGTTTTTTCGGAAAGGAAACGAAGAAAAACAGTAGTCCCGAGAGAAAGAAAAATTAAATCTAACCTAAACGTTTTATGTTTTCTAATTTAGCTTTCGAGCGATTGCGCCACTTCAACACCTACGTTATTCGAAATAAAATGATAGAGACAGTGATAATACCGATTTAAGGGGGTGGAATATGTGTCAGTATATAATGGGTGTATATTTCTTAGCGTGAGATTTATAACCAATGTTGAGATCACTTTCTTTTTGACAGAGTAACACCTTAATTACTTTAAATTAATTTGTCTTTTGATTATGACTTCACAATGAACCATGAGGAATTTCAAACATCAAAAGTCGCTGACGAATCTGAAGCAACTCGTAATAAAAAATCTGAAGGATTATTGAATCACTCATGCACTACAATGAGGCAAAATATAATAAAAATAAAACTAAGGCACGTTCACTTCATATTAAAGTTTTTTATTAATATGGAATAGTATTCAAAAAATGAAACTATTGGAAAAACTAACGAAAGAAAGTTTTAAAAAATATTACTCGAATTTAGCAAACGAGTAAAATGAAATATAGTATGAAATATTTAATATATACGCATACAACATGCGTTATTCAAAAGTTCTATTATTTGAATACTAGGTCCGGATGAAATAAATTAGACAGCTGAAGAGTTGAAAAAATTTTAAAAAGAAGTTGACACCAAAAATGAAAAGTTTTGCTAGACGCAAATAAAAAATTATAAGATGTAAATGCCCTGTCATGCTAACACGAAACAGAAGTCAATTAATATTAAGACAGGAGTAGCTTTAATTTAATTTAATTTCGAGCATTGGAAATTAAATTAATGCTTCTTTAAGACGATTAGAACCAATTTTAAGCATTGTATTCTTTTTTAAATAATGATTTTGATGAATGTGAATAATATTATTTTTAGAAGCTTTTACTTATAACTTAAGTAAATATTCAAATATTTTAAAAAACAAAGAGCATTAAGATTTACTTCTCGAATCTGAAGAATTTGAAAATCATTGGAAAGAGATGAGTGGACGCGATGGGATTTATGAATTCAAGTATTTCATTTTTACGCATATTAAAAATATTATTTTAGCCTTCAATTTGTACTTTTTACATCAATTTATTTCTACTAAATGCGTTATCATAAATTCATATAACCAAGAAATTTTATCAATAGAAAACTCAGTTAATTCTAATATACAAATTCAACCACATATTGATATAGCAAATTTTCGATCGTCTCGGATTAAAAATGATTTAACGTTTTTGAAACTGGAGCATCGACAATTTGTTATAACATACCACTTTTGTTTCTTAAATGAAAAGTTAAATTAAGAATCATTATGAAAAAGACAGTTAAAGTATGAAGCTTTCAAAGGAATTAACTGTTAACTTTTACTTTTATTTTCAAAACTCAAATCACAAACGTGAGTTTAAAAAAAAATCAACTGATTCGTCAAGACAAAAAATAATAGAACTGCAGAAATGTGTTTATCACATTACCACACACTACACAATATATTTATCTAACAACCAGAGTTGAATGCATTTTTGAATTTGATGTTTCTATTTCTAAGATCTTTTTCAGGTAAACAAGATATTACTGCACATTCAAAAATTGTTTTAAGTTTTCCTGAGCGAGAAAAGATAATATTATAAAAATATTGTATTCTAAATTACTGCTAACCTTTTTATGATGAAAAGAGAAGAAATTTAAATTTTTAGTGTGGTACCATTTGATATCTTATATCAAGAGGTTAGATTATACACCTTTAAACCAAGTGTAATGAAATTTCCGATTAAATATGGAACTACTAGACAGATTAAAAGTGGCTGCTTCTATTAAAAATATACTAGTATCTATTTTAAAAAATAATCCTTTTAGTATTCTCTGATCTGATTAAAAAGAAATACTTAAAAATAAATAAAGATTAACAAATTGATTTGGGCTATTCGTATGAACAGGGAACAATGCTTTCTAATTTATTCCATTGGACGAATTACATATAATTAAGGAAGCTAATGTTATTCTTAAATATTTGAAATTCAATTAAATTTTTAAATCCTATTTACGAAATTTTTGGGCCTCCTCCAACATCAGTGCACTTCAACAGGGGAATTTTTAAAGAAATAATACCTCCAGAAATTTTATTTTGTGGAATGAATTAAAAAATGCCATCCATTTCATTTTCTGCATAAAAATGTATTCACTAAGTTCTATAATATATTAAAAAATTGCCAAAAGTCACACACAGTCATCAAATCAAAATGAAGGAACATATGCGCTTTTGTCCAAGAAATTCAAGTATCAATCTTGATGACTGAGTGTTATGGTATAGAGTGATCCCTAAACAGCAACTTTTTGTTTCTGACGACATTTAGAAATTTACAAGTGTGACTGTCTTCAAAGGATGAAGACTGACTAGTCCTGTAATTCAAAAGATTGCTGCTTCAATAGCTTTTCTTTATCACTGTAGGTACAGGATCATCTTTAAAGACCCATATTTTATTTTTTTGGCGTGTTGATTTGACAAAAAATGTTTTATCATAAGTTACAATTTTCGAAGATCTCCATCTTAAAGTAATTTAAGGGTTGCTACTAATTCTCCGTTAAAAAATTATAAATACAGCGGCGTAGTTAAACTAGGGGTGCATTCAAATGCAAACTATTTTTCCTTAATAATTTTAAGCATGCCAGCGGATTCAATGTAAAATTCTTTTTCCATCATTTAAAGTAAATCGATTATTAGATTATCCATATGGCAGACATAGAGAATTGAACTAACATGAACCTCTTTCCGGGTGTTTATCAAAGAACTGCAGCCAGTCTGCAAGCCTTCTGAATAAAGAAGCTGGGTTTGGTTGGTTGGGATTGATGGCACAAGGTTCAAAAAGAGCGCCAGAATAGAGAAGCATGAGCGATGGATCTTGATTTCCAAATAATTACTAAAGACGTTGAAAGAGCCCCAGTGTCTCAGTGGCTTCCCATTAAGATCAGCCAAGTGAAGCATCATTTGCCGCGGGCAGTGGTTGGGAGTGTCCTTCACTGGGTTGCTGGAATTCCGTGGGTTGGGGACGTGTCCACGGTAATCTGTGACGTCCAAAGTCCTTCCGCTGGTATAGCTTGGAAGCGGAGAGGAGGGTGCCAGCTCGGGTGTGACCGCTTCATCTGATCGTGGTTCAAAATGACGAGGCGCTTGGTGGTGGGCGAGTATTCCGAACCCGTTTGTCTAAAGGTTCAGTCCGGGGCTCCCCTGCACCGCTAGGTATGGATGTAGACGTTGAAAGCCTTCCTCTTAATTTAATCCAAATAAATAAATAAAAAAAAAACATGTCACGAGAATGTCCTCATATCAATTTCTAAAACTTATTTTAATACAAAATTACTAGTAAACTAGTAAAGTATCATTTGCCACGATAAAATATTTGATATTTTCAAATCTAACAGTTAATTTTTTCCCTCTTCCAGATGCACTTATCACAAAATTTTCAGCTTCACTCGTATAAAAACATTTTTAGTTACTATGGATTTTAGTGCTGTTAGCTACACCGAATGGATGCTCTCCATCAAAACCTTAAGTGATTAAGATTTAGGTGTGTAAAGAATGAATATTTCATAATTCTCATTTGGTTTCTGAGAAAAACACATTTGAGAGAAGTCATTACTCTACATCGACTTTACAAGTCGCACAGAGGATTTCAGTTCTTTATTATACAGTATATAAAAACAAACTAACAAGCAGAAAGAGAGATAACATACATAATTTTACAGATGAAAAAAAAAAAACCCAGAAAAATTGACAATAACTGAATGCATAATATAAGCTTAAAATAACATGTTGAACAAATAAAAAAAATCAGAAACCATCAACAATGTTCTATTTTTTTTCCTACAATAAAGTTTACTTGAGTATAATTAAAAATTATTTGCAGTAAAGCAAGAATACTGATTATAACAAATATTGCAATGACTCAAGTGATCTCTTTTCTCGATCAGTCATTCGCTTTCTGTTTAATTCGTGAAACAAAAGTAAAATTTTCAATATTTAAAAAATTCGTTAAGCTCAAGGTAGATGGCAAGACATTACGACAGTTAAGCACATAAAGGTTTTAAATCCTGTATTTTAAAAGATACGGGGAAAATAAGGGAAAAAGAATAAAATAAGGGAAATTGAAAAAAAATTAAATTATTGAATAGTCACAAGAAATAATTTTCCATTGAAGTCTTCGCAGATAGAAACGGAAGATTTGAATACATATATTTCGGATAAGCATTTTACGCAGCAAAAAGTTAATAAAAATAGCTACAAACAAAAAAAATACTAAAACTGCATCTAGCTTAGTGCGATACCGTTTAAATTTAATAATACAAAAGTATTATTAATAGTAAAGCATAACATTCTTTTATGACATAAATAAATATAGTTATAATAAACTTTTCACATAGTTTAATAAAATAAAACTTGATACATAAATCGACTTAAAAATAACAATTTACTTATCAATAATTTTAAAAAGCAAATTTTGAATTTAAACTTAAAATTTATAAGTTCAGGTAAATTTTTTTATAAAACGAATTTTACTATAAATACATACATATCAGGATCAATCAATCAATCAATAAATAATCAAAAGAGAAACGAGGGTCAATCATTTTTTGTATGAATTACTAAGTGCTAAGAAATCTTTTCCCGAACTTGGGTGAGAAGAAAATTAGAAAAGTACTATTACAAAAAATAATTAATCTCATAACCATAGATATATATATCACTCAATACGATCAGAAATTTACTTGTAAATCAGAAACCATTTAAATTCTAAAACAATAACAGAAAAATAAAATCTGTGTAAATATCTACCTATAAACTGTTTATGGTAGCAAACTCGTTCCGTTTAATAAATAAAAATAACAAATGAAATATTTGCTGTGACCTTTACTTTTATTTATAACCGAAACAATTTCAACTGGTATTTACAAACTCAATTACAGCGAATTTTGAGAAATCGAAATGAGTCGAGTATGTATTTTAATGAACTGAATTTTATTTCACAGAAAATATATTTCAGAGGAATAATTCAATATTTATACACATAGTGTTTGATTCAAAATATATCTAGCCTCTAACATTAAAGAAAATTCCGATTTGAATTCAAAAAAGGAGAGTTCATTTACTTAAGCGGCATAAATTAAGATTAAATTAGAATGAGTTACGATTTTTTAACCCTATTCGCATAAAGTAAGAGCAATCACTTTAACCGCACCCGTCATTCCTTTATTTCATGGGAAAGAATACCAGCAATCAAGGTTGCACAAAGTATACAAAATGCTACATTATTTAAACAAGCTTGAACCATAAAAACTAATTGTGAAAAAAAAAATTAGGTGTTTAGATTCTAAAATGCATTTATCGGCGAGACGAAACTCTTTAATCGAGGTTGAATAGCTAGGAAACATTCCAATTAAGAACCAAACAATGACAATATACTTTCAGTTGAGTTGAGTGGTTTATGGTGCTAATTATAATTTCATGAATCTGAAAGTATAGCTTAATTCTAAATACAATAGTACCTTACTATGGCAATCACTTTGGTTTGAATGAAAGGGAGTAACTTATAAACGGTCTCTTCTAAGGTTTGCAAGAGATGATCAAGGAAAAGACATTTAGAAAACAGCTAATACAGGTCTATGTACAGGTTTTCCTTTCGAATTTCAAACGAGACCCATCAGAAAGAAAAAAAAAAACGTAAGCAGCAAATGTTACAGGAGAAATTTTTCAGACAAAGAAATAAAAGGCGAAAGAAAAGAAATGAATTTTTTTAAATTATATATTAGCGTTAAAAAATTATTTGTTGGACGAAGACTAATCTGACTTATATTGAACACACTATCAGGAAACTTAAGTTACAATAAAGGCCCATTTATTTGTTCGTTTATTTTATTTGAATGATTTATTTGTTAGTTTACTTGAAATGTTGTTAAGAATTTCATTTATTGTCCATTTTTTACGTTAACAAATAAACACATTTAAAATAGGATTAAATTTAAAGGAACTGCAATATAAATTACAGATAATAAATTACTATCAGTTCAAATAGTTAAAAAAGAGCAATAACTTTAAGAAATTCTATCATTTTTTTCACACATAATATAAGGAGTTAGTTTTCATCAAGTATATTATGACTGGTGACAGTAACATAGTGACAAATTGTAAGACCATCATTGGGCAGAAACTTGATTCTGGTGCAATATTAATTAAAATGGAAGATTAAAATAATAATATAAAACAAAAAATATCCTATTCCAAAAATATAGAAAAACACTGGCATATTTTTGCAACTGAAAGAAGGTTTTCAATAACAATCGCAAAACTTTACCAGTGCTTTTATTAGCAGTATATGCATTTAAAAAGGGATATCTAAATAGAAAATGTAATATAATTAGAATAAATAAATCCACAGCTAAAAATATCGTACAAAAAATTGTCCTTTGGGTGTGTCGTTATAAGGGTACAGATGAAAAATCTAAATTCTGTAATTATATTTACTTAATGGGAGTGGAAATTATTATTCATTTGATAGCGCAGCCTCAACTTAACAAACAACAGTTTTAAGTTTATTTAAATTTTACAGCTTCATATCAAATTTTTTTTTACTGTATAAATTATACGTTTATTTTCCTTTGGGCTATACCTGAATAAACTATAGAGAATTGATAAAGATTTTCATTTTATACTTTCTGTTTTGATATGTTAAAAAAAAATTATAACGCATACTTAAAGTACGCATAAAAATAACATTGATCTCTTTAACTTATGACTAAATGATCTTTACGATGATTGAGGATCTTTGTGATAGTCAAATTGTTATTTTCAGTCAATACAATATGAAAAAAATATGATTTTAAGGAACCACAGTATACCCAATATAATTTTGCAGCTTCTATTTAATTTATTTTAAATATATTTCCATGATGATGATCAATATAATTGTTCTTACTTGTGCGAATAAAGGAGAATTTCGTTTAGTAAAATATTGAATTCGAGACCAAAATTAACTGTTGATAAATAATGCGTAATCTTTAATGAGAAAATAAAGTGGGAAACAACCACGAATTGATTCTGATTGGCACATCGGGGAGTACAGAAAAAACATATATTTAATTCAATTTCATGCGTCTACAATCATGACTATAAAAGAGGCATTATTCAAGATTTAATGACGTTAACAGAAACACTACAGATATGCCAGGAAACAAGTTTCATATTTCAATCAAGTTGTCAGTTTAAAGAACTGACTGAACAAAATAAAAAAGGAAATATAATTAGACGCATTAGAGACAATTGAACTTGCTCACGCACGCACTAACACACGCATATGTATTAAATCTATCAATTTATTGGAAAAAGAAATTAAGAACCTTAATTATTGGCGAGTACACATATGTCTTTGAAGAATGTCAAAGCGAATATGCAATGACAAAGATTAATACCATATAATGATATAAAAATACATACATTAAAAATGTAATGCAATTGTAGAAAATGATGCAAAATAAATCTAATATTATGAATTAGGAATAAAATAAAGGTGTATATACAGTGAGTGTAAAAAGTATTCGTACAGTACGACAATTGATTTAAAAGAGATCCGTTTATAAAAATTATAAATATAAATTCCGTTTTAATTAATTAGAAATATATAATAGAACATATTTTCACTAGTTTCATGTGTAATTTACAAAAAAATAATTTTATACATGAATAAATATTTACAAAACTGAAACACTCCAACATCTTGTGGTGTAAAAAGTATTCGTACATCAGTCATATATTGGCCAACACAATCACAATATAACAGCTAATACCTTGCAGGATATCCTTTAGCTCGAATAACTGCCTTGATTGTTCTTTGGCATCGATTCCACCAATTTTGCTGTTATTGAGTTAGTTATGGCGTCACATTCTTGATTAAAAGCTGATTCTAAATCATTTTTATTAGAAATATGTCTGGATCGAATATTTTTATCAAGAACGTCCCATAAATTCTCGATGGGGTTGAGGTCCGGGGATTGAGGAGGAAGTTTCATGAACTTTGGGGTATTATATAGTATCCACAGAGCCTTGTGCTGAAGGCTGTCTGCTTGGGGTCATTATCTTGCATGAAAACGTAATCATCATTCAAGCCCATTCTTGTTGCACTAGGTCCTATATTATTGTTTAAAATGTCAATATAAAGTTGATTCATAATGCTTTTAATAAAGACTAATTTGCCCACCCCAGTAGCACTCATACACCCCCAAACAAGCAGACTTCCACTACCATGTTTCACTGTTGGCATTAAATTAATAGGAAGCATTTCTGTATTGCGCTTTCTCCATATCATTCGTCTCCCGTCCGATCCAAATATGTTGTATTTACTTTCGTCTGTAAAGATAATTTTTTTCCAGAAATCTGGAATTTCATAACGTATTGCTTGGCGAAAGACAATCGCAATTTCCGATTCTTCTCACTAACAAAGAATTTTCGTCTTGCTACACGGCCATGAATACCTTCATTTCTGCATGCATTTGGAACAGTACTTACGGAGACTGCTGTTCCCATGTTCTTCAGTTCTGATGTTAATGTAGGAGCCCTTATTTTGGGATCCTTCTTTAATGAACGTACCAGAAACCGTCTGTCAGATGATGTCAATAGACATGGTCGCTCAGTACGAGAACTGTTTTGAACCGTAGAGGGGCGGCAGAATGTTTTATGATTGACTGCACAGTTGAACGGGGTCTACCAACCAGATCAGAAAACTTATTGTACGATTTACCATTTTTACGGAGCTTTAAAATCAGTTCACTTTCGGAAACACTTGTCGCTTTACTTTTACAACCCATTACAGAATTTCTAGTTTCTCAGTACATTAAAATTTTCACTGAAAAACCTTTTAAGTAACTTACAAGATAACGTCAATTAACTACATATTAATGACTAAACCAATCACAAAATATAACAAAAAAAATTTGCATTTCTTTTAGTGTACGAATACTTTTTACACCACAAGATGTTGGATTGTTACAGTTTTATAAATATTTATTCATGTATAAAATTATTTTTCTGTAAATTTCGCATGAAGTTAGTGAAAATATGTTCTATTATGTATTTATTATTAATTAATATGGAATTTATGTTTATTTTTATGAATGGATCTTTTTTAAATCAATTGTCGTACTGTACGAATACTTTTTACACTCACTGTAGTTCACTGTAGATATATCTATTCATAGTTCAGGAGCATTTAAGAATACAAAGGAACTCATTATAGAATATTTTAACTTTCCAATAATAAAACTCCAGATGTGTGATTCAGAATATTCTAAAAATGACTTAGAATAGACTTCAATTTTTTAAAGAAAGTACAAGAAGTCGCATTTAAAGCTTTGAATTTTAAGAATCATTTAAAGATAGTAATTTATTTACAGTAAATGAATTTTTGTGAGACACGAGTTAAAAATTCATAAAATGTTAATAAATGATAATAGCTGTAGCATAACACGAAATACGTAATCTTTTACAAACATAAGGAATACATTTTTTCAGAAACTATTTCCAAATAAAGCAATAGATTCCATACTGCACAACGAATTTAATAACATTATTATCAATGTATTTGGAACTTGAAAATGTACAAAAATCATTAAATTTCATTTCAGAAGCATGAGAAAGATATATCCTCATAGTTGGGCAAAAGCCGGATAAGCATCAATACAAACACGGACTGAAAAGATCAGTGGCTTAGAGAAATTGATTGCACCATACGAAATCATCCAAGAATCATAGAAAAACTTAGAATATCACATAGTTTGGCCAAGAATGAAAAATAAAAATACACATCATAGAACAAAAATCATTTAACAGTTAAAATAAAAACACGAAATTAGGATCTCAAAAGCAAAATGTAACAAATTAAAAAAAAAAAAAAAACATTGTGATGACCTATTCCAAACTTATTTAGATCAATATTTTCGAAAACAATGGTTTTTACAATAAAAATACCTTGCGTCTTTAATAGTAAATTTTCCTATTGTCTTATAAATGAAAAAAAAATACATTCGTAAGAATTTATTTTTGACGCCAACTTTTCCTGTATATATAATGAGAAAATATAATCGAAAAAAAATTATTTTAATTTCTAATGCAAGAACAGGAGAAAGGACACTTAAAATATTTTAGCTGGATCACAGAATATTACGCAAAATAATCGAAGCAAATAATGCTGAAATAATTCGAAAGAATTGAGAAAATGCAAATTATTTACTTTTAGAAAATGGTCTGATGGATAATTACAAAAATAAAAAGTAAAATGTTATGAAAAGTACAACTTTATACCATTTTTTTTGTAAATATTAAACAATTTCACCAAGAAATTTATAAACAAGTTTGTTTCGAATATTATACTTAAAAAAAGGCATTCATTGGAATTCCCTATTTTTATGTTTCAAAAAACAAAGTTTTTCCTTCCTATTTTATGAGCAATATATTCAACTCGATTGAACAAATAATAACACATAATATCTTGCATTAAATTGCCGTTCCAACCAATTTTCCATTTATAGAAAATAAACACCTACCATAACACCTTTGAATACAAATTAAGGAGATTGAAATAGCAAATTACAACTATTGAATCCGGTTTGAATGTAGCCAGTAGAGTAAAAAGGAATCCATTGACAATTGTCGGTTATAACAGAAGCTAAAATAATGGGCTTTCTTTGAGAAAAGTATAAACAATAATTGGACCGATACTAAGTGTATGTATCGGTCATTAGAAAAAGGTCTGCTATAAAGTATCACTGTAAAAAGAGAAACAAGGCTTATAAAAGGAAATTCAGAAATGATGGCTGAAAACTGTTTTAAATTGTCGTATAGAAATAAAGTAAATGGGAAAACGAAATAATCTCAAGTGTAAACGATATTTAACAAACGATTTTAGTTCTTTAGAAAATAACTTGTAAATTTTATAGAGTAAAACTGATTACAAGTATTAAAATTTATTTCCCAGTGTAAATTTTAAAAAAACAGCAGAGAATATATTTTTTTATTATGTGAATCTTTCGTTAAAAATTCAGATTTCATCTAAAATATACTTAATTGTTTAGTATTTATTTTCACTTATAATACTTTAGTTTGCAAAATTCTAATCATTTAGATGGGATGCACAAAATTAAACTGAAATTCTTAAAATCACATTAATTATCACTTCATTTTTTATTGGATACTTTTCTACTTGAGAAAGTTTAATGACAAAATGAGTTTCATTTATTGGGTTGTTCGGAAAGTAATTTCGTTTTTCCTACATGGATCAGCTTTTTGCTAGTAAAAACCAACCATTTTATGACTGTGGAATCGTGCTACTACCAGAAAGATGGTAAAAGCTATTGGACTAGAATGAACAATGTGCAATGCAATACAATATTTATTTGCTGCAAGTTTTTTTATTTTCATGAAAAACGAAATGACTTTCCGAACAACCCAATAAAATACGCATCAAAACTACTGATAACATCTTCAGTGCATACAAATATATAGTAAACCAAACGCATGAAATGGGAAAAGAAATAAAAAAGGAAATTAAAACATTTTTCATTCATTAGTTTTAGCAAATTACAACTAATGACGAAAAAGAAGTATATCCATTAAATTTATTGCAAGCAACAATCGCATTATAATTTAATTGGATCTACAAATCACAAACTTAATTTATTTTACCTATCAATCCCACAACTAAAGCTTAATGAGCTTTGTGTTAAATGAGCTTTTAAGTCCGAACTCACCGAAATAAGGATGATTGGTCCAACAAGCCAAATTGCCAAGGACGGATTTTTATTTAAGATCTCATAATTGAGGGATTCATTGAAAGGCAAAGAAGTAGTTTTACTGGTTAAGTTACTAAGATGAGAGCTGTTTAAAAAAGAAATGTAATGGAAGTTTTGATTTTGATTTTTTTTAGAAATATTGATTTTTTTTCCTTCAGAAACACAGCAGAAATCTTTAGTTAGTAACACACTTAACAACAATGCACATTACATTTAATATTCCATTATTTAATGTGGTCGCATAAAATTGATACAAACATATTGAATTTCTCATATAAAGAGCTCTTTCCATTAAAGTTTAACTTCCAAAAGATTCGATGACTATATAAATTCTTTAAAGAATACAAGTCGAAAATATAATAAAACTTTTGATTTAAATTATATATTTTTTATATTTATAGAAAATTTTAGCTTCTTGCTTACTTTTAGAACGCATTACACCCACACAACATAGCATTATCAATAAAGATATTTGTTAAATAAACTTCAAAACTCTTACCAATCTTACTAATTGAATTTGTATGTATTACAACGGATTTCCTTCATTTCAAATCAAATGGCAATGGAATCATCCTCACTCTAATCACAATTACTTAATAATTTCTCTACATTTAAGTTTATGACAAACACGGAAAACATTTCTAATATCTCATTATGTATTTTTTTTTTTGCACGATAATTTTTGGCAACTGATCGTGATTCAAATTTATATATGAAATCACGTGCATGAAAAATTTTCCTAAACGAACATTTTGGATCCTCGTTCATCTCTAGAAATTTGTACATAAAGTAATTTGTCTTTTGTTGACAATATTTTACTTCAAGCATTTATATTGTTTTTTACTGTTCAGAAAATCTATATGATTAACGTTATATATTAACATTTGTGAGACTTGAACATTCATGATTGCATACCTGCCAACCTTGGAGGAAAAAAAAATCAGTAAATTCTACTGATTTTGAAGGAAACAAATCAAGAAACACTACTAGCGACATTTTTGCTTGAAAGAGAATATTTAAAACGGTAGTATCGCAAAAAGTCAGTTTTACTCTTTAGATTCCCAGAATGATTTATGCTGAACATATTTTGTGTTAATCTCCTTAATGAGGTTGATGAATATTTAAATAAAATATTCATCGACCTCATAAAGGAACTATGAAAAGTAAAAGAATATACTGCACGTAAAAAAGTAAAAACAAACGTTTATGTCCCGCTATTTATTTAACAGGGCAACTTTTACAACTATATTGCAATTTATAAATATTAAACTGACAAAATTACATAAAAATATAAAATTTAGTGATAAACTAATTGATTCGTGACAAATACTTCGTATGATGGAAATATTATTTTAACTCAATTACTAAAAACTAGTAATATTCCTCCTAATTGAACTGCTTATGTGAACAGGCCCTGAATGTTAATAATATGATTGCCAACTGATTGGAGTTCTTTGCACCCTAGTCACCCTGCCACAGCGGACAGGTGGGGATCGAAACTCAGACATTGAATATATATATTAATGTGCCATTTGTTGACTCTATTTAAACTATTAAAACAACTCAATAGACTTTTTTCCGGCAAAATTTCGGCTGCTTTTAAGTTTTTCACTGAAATTGTCAAAAATCAGTAGATTTTCATACATTATCGGGAAATCGGTTGAAATGATGAAAATATCAGGATTTTCCCGATAAAATCATTAGAGTTGGCAGCTATGTCTGATTGTCAAAATCGGCGATTCCATACTATCATGAATTCTTGGACAATATTGCTTTAAACTTTACAACCAATTTGAGTCTCTAGGATATTATGCATTTGGTGGTTACCAAACATATAAGTGCATTTAACCGTTTTGAAGACTACCAAAAGCCAAGAGGTTTACATCCTAAGCCCCCCCCCCAAACAAAAAATGTTAATATGACAAAGGCGATTACTTAAATTAAATTTCAATCGTTAGTAAAACAAGTAAACATTTTTTTCCTAGTTTAAAAACACATTTAGTGATTAAAAAAATGAAAAGGCAATGGGAATTCCCCATCAAATTTCATTAGAAATATCTTCGCTATAGAGAGGATGATATATAAATTAAATGATAATAGCCCCGCAAACCTTTCTCGGATGAGTCACGAGCATGTCCTGAACTTCAATTATTTGAAAATGAAATTTGTAAATCGTGATTCAACGTAACCTTATTAGCAAAGCATGAGAAAACAAAGAAGGGTAATCATCCAGTTATATTTTGTCTTGACGAAACGTTAAAAAGCGTCTCGAGATTACGGCTAGGTATCAGAAACAATTTATCAATTACGAATAAGATTCTGATAAGAGTCTAGAAAAAAGCATAATTGTATATTATATTTTGTAAAGATATCGTTTCATACAATTTACAATATAGGAAAATTCTTCTATCTTAAAGATAATTAATTATGTTATGCCACATAAAATATAGAATAGGTTACGCAAGATTGCAAAATTTCACCTGCTTTATAAATGTGGTTAGGAATTGAAAAAGAAAAATCAGTAAAGAAGTTTCATTAAATGGAATTGAACACATCAAAAAAGTCTCTCGCTCTTTCAACACAGTGAAAGTTATTTAAAATATCTGCAAAAAATCTAAGCCAGAGTTCATAAGTAGAAATTTAATTACAACACATTTTAGGATAAGGAAGGAAATTCAAAAAAAAAAAAGTTTCATAAGTTTTAAAGAAATTCTAGACAGGTGTCGAATTTTAAAATCATATTTGACATCTTTCTCTTCAACATTACACACTTGATAAAAATTATAGGAATTTTTAGGAATCTATGAAAAATATAACAAAATGAAAGATATTTTTGTATACTTATACAGTAATAAATTACTTGGAGGAAAAAAAAGCATTTAAAAATTGATACAATGGTGGAAATAAATACAGGAATTTTTTTTGCTAAGGAAACACCACGGCGTTCACGTGTTTAAAATTTCAATTTTTAACGGTGCAGTGTTTCTACCGATGCAGTAGCGTTCGCAATATATTATATTAATCTGCAAAGTTTAAAAGAAATCTGTACAAATCGGTGATAATATTGACATTTAGATCATGATTCGAAGACAATGAAATTATATCTTCAGAGATATTGAACAGGAAGAAAATGTGACGACCTGGCGGCATCGTATCATTTAATTTCTAATTTGAAGAAAAAATTATGAAGTCACGCACGCATACATATTTTAATCCGGTGACTAAAGAATCAGAGACTGCACGTGTCAATTGATTTGCTATGATCACTTTTGTTGGTACAAGTAAAATGTAAATTTCCTTTTTCATCTAATTTATATCAAAGTCACTTGCAATTTAACTTTTGTATATTCTTGGAAATATAATACAGCATACAAGTATTATGCAAACGGGCTTCTTTTAGAGAATAAATTTAAGTGTGCGCTCGCAAACATAATTTTATTTTACATTTTCCCACTGTAATCCATTTTTGACTTATGTTTTCATTTTATGCTTTTAAGTCCTTTCTGACAAGTGAGGAGTTTACACTGGAGTAGCTTTTTTATTTCTGGAAAATAGGATACTTGGAATCTAGTATAAAATATAGGTACTGTGATGTTTACATGAACCTGTCATTTCCAGGATCGTACAATAACACAAAATACCTTCATTTTGGAAGACACATTAATTTATACAACAGTAATTATTAGCACAAACATAAATTTAGAGGTTTCTTTCTCCATTATTCAAAACACATGCATTTTCCATTGCCCGGACTCTGCCACTCTTATTCACACTCCTCTCGCTCGACTCAGACTAACAAGGCTCTCTTCCGTCGACACATCGCAAAATCCCAAGTTCTCGTTTCCGTTAAGTGTTTGATTTTCACAGGTTGTTGTCGTGTGCCAGCTAGGCTGGCTCCACTTTTCCAACTAAACCATATTTTGGTGACTTCCTCAGTACACACATGCCATAGGGACCCGTTTATAGGGTGGGCAACCATTCACAACCCATTCATACAAGGAAGGGACAAAGACAGGATAGATAGAGAAAGTACATCCATGCCCACACCGGGATTCGAATCCAGGACCTCCTTATCCGCAGTCAGACACGCTGAACACAAGACAAGTTGGGCGGCAATTTTCACAGGTACTTAATCAAATACAATATTAACTTAAAATTAAGCGTATCATAAAAATTGTACTTATCAAAACTTTAACTCTTAATCAAAATATTAGAGTTACATCTCTATTCAACAGTTCTAATTTATAGCTTATATTAAATAGTTATATATTTCTATTGTATGGTGAAGCTTTTTTCAAATTTTAATTATTGTGTAGTCTCTCTCAAAATTTTTTAAAGCATTCTATCATTTTTGAAAAAGAATATAGCAGCATAAAAAGAACAAATTAGGTGGCAGTAATGAAATTTATCGGTAGTTAATTTATGTTCTATTATTTACTTCCAGTTAAAATTTAAAATTTTAAGCTACTTCATTGAAAATTGCATCACTTAAATGGGAAATTAGTCCTAATGTGAACTAAATATATTTTCAATTAGATACTTCATCGAATATGCGCGGACGAAAGGTTTGCTATTTTCTATAGGGAAATTGAAAGTAAACATGAGTTACGATTCATTTTGCGAAATGTACTCCGTAATCCTTAAAGAATTAGTATTAATCACTTGTGTACTAAATTGAAGAGAAAAAGAAATTAATATTGCACTTAAGTATAGATTTGTAGTTTAAAAAATAAAAATTCTATTTATGCGCCTAATTTTCGTGGGTCTCAAAAGGTGTACTAGAACGTATAGAAAACAACAGCCCCCTTCAGATCAATGCCAAAATTGTGAGAGTATATCCTCTGCTGCTGCCATCTATCGGAGGATTTGAAGAGCAAAAGTCGTACTTTCACCTTCATGGTGCTCTGATTAAACGAAAGACGCTCCCATTCGACTTAAATTCACTAAGCCAAGGCATAGCGAGCTTGGCTTGTCCAAGTGTCATTAGTAACAACAACAACAGCCACGTTTTCTGTCTTCAGTTGTCTTATTCTCGAAGTGAAAGTATCTAATTGAAATGAAAATGATTTTCTTTTTATGATATTTCATTATACTTTTTAACCAGACAACAATTTTACAATGAAATTTGTGCGGATGAGAAGCTTGATGAAAATCTTTTTTGCGTTTAAATACACTCATGTCCATAATTTAAGAATAATCCAGAAGCACACACGGAAGTCAAACGCTAAAGAAAAAAATGCCACCTGCAGAAATATCTCACGCATGGTAATTTGCATTATATGCAAATTACAAGAAAGCACTTGATGACGCCGATTGTACACTGCAATGACGTGAACGTAAAACATAAAGAAGATTTGATGGTAAATTTTTGTTAATCATGACGTTTCATTTCGCACTAACGATAGAACTTCCGCAGAACCTTTTCCTTTTTAAATTTTGTATTCAGGATCATATATTAATAAATTCGTAGTAAGATCATCTTTCCGGAGCAGAAAATTCCAGTTTCAATTTTTGACATTATCGTACAATGGAAGACGATATTCATTTCTGCGTGTGTTCTTTTTGAAGAGGGTGTTTGCGCGAGTTCTTGTAATTATGTATTACTATTTAAGAAAAGTCTCCCAAACAGTAAAATTTAGTGAAGGTCAGCCTATCTATTAGGCTTTCAAGTGCGTCTACTTTCTTTATTTACTATAATCCAAAGATAACGATCCCGTTTTTCAACTATAGGAGGTGGCTGTAATGGTTCTGTCTTCTGCATTTATTGAGTTTTCTCTTTCGTAACTTAGCATATGAATATGGCTTAGGAAATTTCCCCTGTGATTGATATATTTTCCAATAGACTTAAAATGTTTGTCTATCCGCTAGCTGATAGCCCGTTTTTGATCCCAGATAAGAGAGGGTTTCGTACAATCAGAGATAAAAGCCGTAATTTTACATTATCCATCCATGACTGTTGGAATAAGTACTCAAATTTTTTCGGGTGACTGAAGTCAAATTTTTTTTGGGTGAATATTAAATTAAAAATAAAAAACTCGCTTTCTAAACATAAATATGGCGCACAGCTTTAAAAAAACTCATAAGAAAACGATATGCAGTTGATACTTAAAAAATTTTAGGACTCAATTATTAAGCAGCAGCAACGCAATATTATGTATATCGTGTTACTAAACCAACCCTATATTAGAAATAAATTAGAATAAGATCACACTCAATGTTAATACTGCATCAAGGACCTTAAAGTTGCAGATTTAAAAACTGTGGATAAGTACGCAAATTTATAAGTGATTCAAAAATTTACTAATGGATTCCTTGTTATGGTTATTTATCATAATAAAAGATGTTTCTTTTTCACGATATTTTGAATAGTTTCTCAATTTAACATAACAATGAACAGTTTGATTCGATTTAGATAATCATTTGGTCTTGAATTAATGTTAATGACAATGGGTACACAAGTGAATAACATTGTATGCGAAACTAAATAGTTGTGAAAAAATTACTCTTGGATATTTTTTTTAAATGAAAAAAGACAAATAAGAGTCAAATGCCGTAACACTTCATTTTATAAATAACAAGTCGTACGAGAGAAAAAGAGAGCACTTCAACACAAAATTAAATATACATTTCAAAAATAATAAGAATTTAAATTATGATGATTAAGAATACAATGGGAATATTGATTTAAAAAAAACTCACGATTTTGATCATGCGTTGAAAAGGGAGGGAGGAATTTGAAAGTAAATTAGTAACTTGTTGAATACTCAGATTATATTTTTTTCTTGGACGCAGTAAAAATGTTACAATCCATGTAATTAAAATCCCAAGAATTTTACAAATTTTTCATCAGATTTCCCTATTAAATATTAAAAGTTTCTCATTTTGGGAATTTTGACTACTTGTTCATTTTTCAGTAAGATGTGATGACTGTCGTTATGATTCTTGCGCAAGAACTGATTCAAATATAAATCACATGTTAAAACGAATTCTGAATCACTACAAACATTTCTGCCCGAAACGTCGATTCAGGAACAGTTCAACTGAAAATAAAGGCCAACATTTAGATCTTAAACGCCATAAAAGACAATACGATAATATCTGAAAAGATGGTTCTAATTTATAGTTCAAAGGATTATGGGCTACTCATCAAAATACTCTTATGTATTTGAGAAGATGCTCGGATTCACGATTCAATTTAATTGTTTTTACGAGCAAAGAACAAAGTTTTGTTTATAACAATGAAGACATATTTGCTATTAATGTTTACAAATGCTATTTTGGCTCACATTTTAAGGACAGTAAATAGAGGGTAGTGTTGCATTGAAAGGATATGGCACACACAATTTAGATAATATCATCTAGATTACATGAAAATAATTATTTAAGAAGCGATGCAACAATAAAATTTTCTTAGCTAAGAAAATAATAGCTAAAAAATAAAACTTTCTTTGCTTAATGCTTGTACGCATTATATGTATTCTGATAATTTAAAATACAATTTTATCTTCATTATAAAATGAAATCAAATCACGTGTGTAACATATTTCTGATGAAACAATTTTAATGGTCGGCAGTATGCATATGTACATGATAACATAAATGCAAAGAAACATGAAATTCACGGTAAAGAAGATGCCGTATTTAATGATACAAAAGAACAAGAGCTACAGGAATTGCAGCCAACTGTAAATGCTCGAAGATCCCCTTGCGGTATAACTCGGGGGTTTTGAATGCAAACAAGTCCGTGAAGACTTGCCGCGAGTATGATTCACTGATGAAGGATTTTCCACGAACATGATTGTGCAGGGAAGGGAAGAGGTGGTAATCTGATGGTACAAGGTCAGACGAATAAGGAAGATGGCACAAAGTCTCCCAACCACTGTATGGTATTCTTGGCCACCCCCGCGACTTTCGGCCTCGCGTTTTCAGCCAAGAATAGTACACCCTTGCAGTGCTGGCTCCTTCTGTTGCAATGCCTGTTGCACACGTTCCAATTGTTGCCAGTACAGGTCCGCAGTGACCATTTGGCTCATTGGTAGTAGCTCATGGTGAACCACTTGACGATTTGTTCACCAGACATCAGCTTCATCACTGAGGGACACATCTCCCGACCTGAATTTCTGAAACCAATGGTTGACACATTCGGCGACTTGATGCAGCAGCTGATAAGCCTACTTTGAAGTCATACGGCAGACAACACCCAACGTCTTCACCAACAACACCAACGAAGAGACAAACCTTCGACATTTCTCTTCGCTACTGTACGAGTTACAACTGATGATTATGCACGATAATGACTGATATTCCTACACTAGACTGAGCGGTATCTCAATCACGTCATATACTCTTTTGCAAACTTTCTCTCACTCCATTAAAAGAAACGCGAAAACACCAAGAACTTTCTTGTTTACCTTATATTATTTCAAAAAATTATTCAGTTACTATGCTACATTTATAGTTTATATTAGAGTTAAATATTTCTTAATGATTATACTATTAAATAAGGGGTACATTATTTTAAAGTAAATGTTCGTAAGAAAATAACATTTCATATTAACAGTTTCTTATATTTTAATTAAAATAAATAACAGAAGAGCCATTAACTATAAAAAGTGTAGAGTAATTATTGGGATCCAAGAAATATCAATATTTAAATTTGTAGATATAATGAATATAATCACACAAATCCCGCAATTGATCCGTTTTACACAAAGCAATAAGATATGAAATATACTGACGTGCCTTAATTCATTTATACTTAATATAAGAATCGAAGACTGCTTCAAAATATTGTATATAATTTTTAAATTGACTTCAAAATGTTAAAAATACGTCAAATTTTTAGTTTTAGAATAAACCGTATAAAATTATAAATTATTTTCATTTAAAATTAAATTCCAATTTTGAAACATACTTTCCACAGGAGACAAGGAAGGTCATTGAAAATATTCCAGAAACAAGGAACTCACCTAAAAGAAAAATAAAAGTACAATTAATTTCAAATGTAAGACACATCCAATGAAATAAAAACAGAGAAACACAATTTCAGTTTAAGAAATATTAGGTTAATAAAAATGGAGCTTTGTTTTCATAGGAATAATTGAATTTGTTTATTTAAGCAACCTTCCTTCTTTATGATTGGGGGAACAGAAGAGAGGAATAGTTTTGGGAATAAAATAAGTAGCGAGAACCTGGACATTTGGTTAATTAAATCTGAGGCTCGAGATAAGATGAAGACTTGTGTCGTGCTTCATTTGAGAATGATACAGAAACAAATTAATCTTTCCTCATTTATTTTTATGTAAGCTGTGCAAAAGCCACAAGATCAAACAACAACAAATTTTAAGTAATTAATGTTATCAATTTTATAAAATATTTAATTTATTTTTGATTTTCGGTTTATCAGAAAACATATGAGATATTTTTTAAAGACAATCTCTGCAGCAAAACAATGCTTTAATAAGTAAAATAGTGTCTTAATAAAATTTACTACAATCAGAAAATACACAATAAGTAATCGACCGCTTTGGCTTTTGACCGATTCATAAATTAGCATATCGTTATATTTTACACTTTGTTTAAATATTAATGGTATTAGCAAGTCATTTTTAAAAATAAAAAATATTTGTATAATTTTGCTTTGAAATTTTAAACTAATGATAAGAAACATTTTATAGCAATGTACAATGACTTAAATAAAAATGAATAACATTTTATGCTCAACAAATTTATAGGATATTTCTCAATGGGAAAAAATGTCTGAGATTCTTTATACAAACATTTAAATAGTTTTAGCATATCAACGTTTTCACAAATGTTTAACTATAATAACAATATTAATTAATTTTTTGTAAATAATTCATAATTATTCACAACCGATTTCATTCATCGAAGAAAAATATTAAAAATTATTGATATACCTAAAAGCTATAACTATCGACAAACAATAAGTTTCAGTAAGCAATCGATTCTAGATTATCTGAATTCCGCGAAGGGAGGTAGCTCCCCTTAATCCAAACTTATCAAGGTCATCCAATAAGTTCATGCCGATCAGAAAGCCCAGATGCATGACGCCTTTCGTATTACAATTTGGGAATTAAGCTATCGAAGAATTGTTTTCAAAAATAATATATATATCCTTTTTCAAATTAGCTGTATTCGTAATAATGCAACTGATGCCATGATATTTTTAAAAAGAAGTAAAAAATAAATTATACTGCGTTGTGTTAATTTAAGGTAATAATTAACAAAAAATTTCAATCATGATACTTTTTTTTCTTTAGTAATTCACTAAATGTTGAGAATTATCCATCGATCATTGACGCATCAGTTGTTCCCGATAAAAAGGCACATCCAAAGACAACTTATGCACTAGATATTCGAAAAACGTAAAAAATTGCCATTTCTTAAAAATAAAAAAACGTGGGATCAACATCACACCGATTGGGATCTGGGCGACTAAGGGGGGAGAACAAAACAGCGTCATCATGTTTTCAGATCTTTTCCTGTTTTTATACGCAATGTGGTTTCGAAAATAAAATAAAATAAAAACCGCAGAAGAGACGACTGACTACTGTTTTGAGTAGTTCAGTTCCGCTGACAGGTAGTCATTATGAATCCAAGAGAAGAGACTACTGGAATGAGCAGCAGGAGAGGAGACCACCCACCTCTGTTGTGGTAGTTGACAAGAACTGCATGATTCTGGGATGAGAGTCCCTTCATCCAGCAGAAGATCAAGGAAAAGCTGTGCACTGACAACAGGCCTAACAAGTGGCAGCTGTTTTCTCCCCACTGCAGTCCGATAATTAGATCCGAGAATAATACATCTTGGAAAAGAATTCCATTCCTCATTTGCATACAACGACCGTTGAAAAAAGCAATTTTTATCAAGCGGGTCACTGAGAATATTTAAATAGATCTTTAAAAACAGAAAAGAAAATGGGGTTACATATAATTTCAAAAGTCCTTTTAAAACACTCATCTGAGAGAAAAATAAAGAAAATACATAATTAAAAAATTCAATTAAATTACACATTGTATTGATTTAGTTTACACATCATACTTTCATTATTTTTAAAACAAGAAATATGTGCTATAATACAACTAAATAAAATTGTAATGACAGATGAAGATTTGCTTTAAAAAACTAATAGGTAAAAATAAGGCCAAAATTTTTTCATTTATGTCTTATATTTAATATTTCATTTTCAAGTGTATCAAAATATCTCTCAATCACGATAAAAATAAAGAAAAATAATCTTTTTAGTCATTTATACATCGTAATTTAAAACAATGTTCTCACCGTGGATAAAAAATTCTTTTAATCGTTATTTAATTTTCTAAAACAATTCTTTTTAAGAAAATTTAAAAAAATGATTCACTACGCATAATTTTTAAATGCTTTGGAGTATTTATTATAAACGCATATGTTTGAACGAGTAAATGACAATCGAAAATTTTTCGCAAAAGTAAGCGAATGTCATTTATAGAATGTTTGAGTTTATCGAGCTATATCCATAACCTTTCTACAGTTTCAGTGCATACTGTCACTTCAATCAATGAGTCAAGGAAATATGGGGTTGTAACAAGTTTTTAAACCCAATGCTAAAATCGTTTGCTGTAAACTGTTTTTAACAGTTTACAGCAAACGTGTTCGTTATATTTTGTAAGGTGGTTTTTGGTATTTGAAGACAGATTTGCTTTAAAAAACTGTGTAGCGAGATCTGTAAAACATACCGTCATCTTTAAGTACAAGGTGAATGAAATGGAATTATCAAGCTACCAGATTAGAACCATCATTTTGTTATCGGTTTCATACTATTTGTCAGATGACGAGTGAGTAGCTTAGGAGGGGAAGGAAGAAGTTCTTATAAATTTACAAATAATTAAAGGTTTATTTACAGAATATTTACAGATTACTTTAAGGTAGCTCCTTCATAGTGAGCTCCTTCTTACAATCTCTCTTCTCTCTTACTTCTACACACCTCTCAACATGACCTCTTAAACACTGCCATCTAGTGGCCACTCATTTTATAAGTAATATATACAATTTGTTGCTAACATTCGGCCAGACTGACATTACAATTGTCCTCAATTTATGTAATAATACTAAATTACTAATTAATACAACAAATATTAACATTAAAAATTAAATTAAACACAGCAGATTAAATAAAATTATTAACTACATAACTAACATTTTTTCATTCACACAAACAAATACTGTAATTATAATCATTAATAATACACATCTTCCATTAAAAGTAGAAAATTATTATGTTAGATTACAAAAAAACTATAATAATATATAATACACTTTTTTCCACAAAAGTAATTCTTGATACAATTCTAATAAAACTACTTACAACAAAAGTTTAATAGAAAATAAATGAACTTAGGAATATTTAATCATTCACAGAATAAATTTAACAAATTTTCATAATACTTGATGAATACTTCAGTATACAGTAAATGATCTTTAAAGTTATTTATTTTTAGAGTCAATAGTTTATGATAAGTTCATTGTCTTTTAATTGCAACGTTTTCTTTAAATAAAATTGAAAAGATCTCACCATTTAGGATCCCTCATTCAGCTTTAGTCCTTGCGAGTGGATCTATGTGGATTGCGTCTAGGGCTATAGTCCTCATCATCACTATTGGCACTATCGGTATCATCTTCATCCGAATCTGGTTCATTTAGCCATGGTTTTAGTTGACTAATGTGAGCTGTTGTTGCGTAGAAGTGGCCTTTCTTTTTTCTTCTAGCTGAGTCACACGGTAGACATCGTTCGGCAATACCTCGGTAACAATAAGAGGGCCTCGGTACTTAAATTGTGTCTTCGTAGGTTGGCCTGAAGATTTCGGGGCTCTTTTCATTACGACAATTTCTCCTCGTTCAAACGTCATTGCTCTACATCTCTTTTTATCATAATACTGCTTCATTTTTTGTTGACTTTCTTCTATTTGTCTTCGAGATTCTTCCTGCACTATAGATGGATCTTGCCAACTCTGAGCTTCTTCATCAGCTAACTTTCTCAAAATTCCATCGTTGAATCGTGGAGAATAACCATGGAGCAATTCAAATGGTGTCTTGTTCGTTGACTTGTTTACAAAATTGTTCAAGTTTCTCTCAACTTCATGTATTTTAACATCCCAATCTTTGTGATTCTGATCTTCCATACCAGTTGTTATGGTAGACAATATTGTTCTATTAACTCTTTCAACCATTCCATTTGCACATGGTCGCTTCGTACAATTGAGTGTATGATGTATACCATTTTCAGTACAATATTGTTGAAATTGATGCGAAGTGAAACAAGTTCCTCGATCTGTTATTATTTTCTCAGGTAGACCATAAGTATTTACAAACTTTTTCAGAGCCTTCAGCACATGGGATGTTGACGTGCTCTTTACTGGAGTCAATTGGACAAATCTTGTGAAATTATCTATTATGACCAGAAGTTCTTGATTACCTTTAGAACTCTTAACAAAAGGTCCTAAATGATCCATATGTATAATTGAAAAAGGTTTACGACCTGCTTTAATTGGATTTAACAAGCCAGGCTGTTTTCCTGATGGCGTTTTGTTCATTAAACATTCAAAACATTTCGAAATGTGCCTTCGTACATAACGTTTCATGTAAGGAAACCAATACAATTCTCTTATCTTATTTACAGTTCTGTCAACAGAAAAATGTCCCATAAGATCATGGAATTTAATTACTGTACTCTTTCTCATATTCCTTGGAATAACATAGAGAAATTTTCCTTTTCCATTTTCATTTATGCACCTAAATAATCTATTTCTCTTAAAGATATAATTTCTTATAAGTTGTTTTTCTTCTTTTGTTCTATCCTGATCTTTTTTTCTGAATATTTCTATTAATTTTCGTATTTCTGGATCAGCCTGCTGTATCATCAATATTTGCTCATCTTCACTCAAGGTCAAACAAACTTCAAATTTTCTCTCAATAATACTGTGCAAAGTATCTTCTGGCTCTTCAACAGCTGCTCTGCTTAGTGCATCCACGTGTTTCATTCGTTCACCTGATCTATGCCGGATCTCAAAATCGTATTCTTGCATGAGGTTAAACCATCTTGCCATCTGAGGATTTGATGACTTTTTAGCGTTTAAATACACGAGTACTTGACAGTCTGTAACGATTGTGAACTTTATTCCTATCAGAAACTGCCTTAACCTTTCTAATGTCCACACAATTGACATCAACTCTAATTTACTCGAATGGTACTTTTGTTCAGTTTCTGTAGTTTTCTTGCTAACGCAATAAACCATCCTCCAATTCCCTTTACTATCTCTTTGAAACAATATTCCGGCCAATCCAACTGAACTTGCATCACAATGTACCTCAGTTTCACTTTGAGGATCATAATGAGCTAGGATCGGTGCTTTAATTAGATTACTTTTAAGTTCCTCGAAAGCCTCACTTTGCTCTTTTTCCCAAACAAACTTTGCATCTTTTTTCGTAAGTTCAGACAATGGTGCTGCCTTGAGAGAATACTTTGGAACAAATCTTCTAAAGAAACTAGTAAGCCCTAAAAATCTTTGGATGTCGTGCGTATTTTTCGGAATAGGAAATTTTTCAATAGCTGCTACTTTACGTGGTCCAGGTTTCAAACCATCTTTACTAAGTATGAAACCGAGAAACTCAGTCTCTAATTTTCCAAATTCACATTTTGGTAATTTTAAAGTTAAATTGGCTTTTATTAAGCATTCAAATACTTCAGTAAGTTTTTGTATCATTTCGGTCCATGTTTTAGCTGGAATCAATATATCATCTAAGTAGCACAGTACTTTTTTGTTGAATAATGGGCCCAAAACAAGATTCATGAGTCTTTGGAATTCTGCTGGAGCATTCGCCAATCCAAAGATCATTCGCTCAAATTGACCTGTATCGTCTGGAGTTATAAAAGCAGTTTTCAATTTTGCTTCTTCAGTCAATGGTAACTGTAAATAACCACTAGCTAAATCTAAAGTAGTATAAAATTGGCTTCCTCCCAGACATTCTAAAATGTCATCAATTTTAGGTAATGGAAATTTATCCTTTATTGTTTGAGAGTTTAATTTCCTATAATCTATAACCAATCGCTGTTCCCCTGTCTTTTTCTTAACTAATAATACAGGACTGGAATAAGGAGATCTTGTATCTGAAACTATTCCATACCTCTTCCATTCGGATACAATTTCTTTTATTTGTTTCCTCTCTTCAGAATTAGTTTTAAATGGTTTTTGAAAAATGGGCTTACTGCCCTCTATTTCTTTTATGTCCATTTTGCATAAATTCGTGCAGCCTAACTCGTTTAAGTTTAAAGCAAAACAATCACGATACTTATTTAATAAATTCAAAAGTTCCAATTTTTTATCACTTTCTAAGGATTTGTCAAAATTAATATCTTTCATTAAAATAGGAGACTTCTCTTTGTTAACTGTTATAACTTCAACTTTTTCATTATTACTTTTAACTTTATTAGATAGTATTAAGCTTTCCTCACTTACTTCCATTCCTCTACCTAAGCACTGTCCTTTCCTAATTTTTAAGTTAAATTCTTCTTTATTTATTACTGGTACAACTGTTTCACCGTTAACCACTTCAAGAATAGAATCGAAATTCTGTCCTATACTTTTGACTAAAACTGTTGCATTAACTATCGAATTTTCGGTTTCTTCAATTTTCGCTCTAATTAAATTAATTGAATTACTTTCGATTTCAGTTTCATTTAATGTTTTCAATTTAACTGTATTTTCCTTTAAATCTACTTGAATTTCTGAAAAAACATCGTCATTTGCGTATTTAAATTTTAGATTACCCCCAATACACGTAAAAGCAATGTATGGTAAATCTAACCATGTTCTACCTAAAATTAAATCGCATGGTTGGGAATTATCTTCGACAATTAATAAGGGAATAAATTTTCCAACTACATCATCTACACGAATATTTACTACAGCTTTTCCAAGAGCTTTAGTTACTGGGTTATTTTGATTTCCAAAACCGAATAAATTACTGCTATCTGGGGTTATATTCAGATTCATTTTTATTGCAATACTTTCTTTTAAGAGGCAACAGCTGCTTCCTGTATCAATTAATGCAACCATTTTATTTCCATAAATATAAGCATCTTTCAAGTAGTTCGTAGGCGCCAACAACGCACTTGAATCCGAATTGTTTTGACTGACAGATAAATTATTCCCCTCGCGCTTTTGATCTGTTTCAAACCTACACATTCTCTGCGAATGACCTACTTTTTTGCATTTCTTACAGTAATCTGAAGTCTTCGGCGCCGGGCATTCACGAGCTATATGACCATAATCATTACAATTAAAACATTTAAATTCCCCTTTTTCATTTCGAATATCCGAGCTAACTAGCTTTTTTCGATTAACACTTTTATTTTCACTAAACGGAAATGATTTCTTTTCTACCTGAAATTTACCATTACGAGAATTATAATTCGATGAGTTTCTTAATTTAAAACTGTTAATAGATCGAACATTATCATAATTATCCAATTTATCGGCTAACTGGTCTGGAGAATTAATTTTAGGCCATTCATCTACAAAATGCTCCCGAGTTGTTGAATTTACTTGTTTCTTTAATTGTTCAGTAATAATTAAATTTTTTAAGCTATTAAAATCTGAAATCTCGAGTCCCGTTATCCATTCCTCAAAATAATTTTGTAATTCGAATGAATAATCCTTCCATGTACTTTCTGCATTTTTAACATGATTTAAAAATTTTAATCTAAACTTATCAGCACTTAACTTATATCTTTTAAGCAATAAAGATTTTACATATTTATAATTATTTGCATTATCTTCGTCTTCACGCGCTATAAGTTGCGTAATTTCATATGGGAGCAGTCCCAATAATTGTGACACCCAATACTCTTCATTCAACCCAATTCGTCTTGCCTGCCGTTCAAATAAAACTAAATAAAAATTTATATCCCCATCTTTAATTTTATATTCGTGCATTAACTTTCGAAAATCTATGTGTACGTTTCTACTTTCATCGTTGCTACTTATATCTGAAATATTTACATTTTGAACTCTATTTTCGATACGCAAACGTTCAAGTTCATGCTCACGGTCAGCCAACGTTTTGGCGGCTATTTCTGATGCAATTCGATCTTCAGTAATCCTACTTAATAAGCTCTTACTAAACTCTTCATCATACGTCTCTGATTCCGTTATAATACGTTTTAAATCAATTATTTTAGCATCTTCAGGTACGGAGAGACCTAATTCTGTTGCTAATTCTATTAAATCTACTTTTTTAGCCTTCCCCCAAAATGCCATACTTTACAAATTATAATACTTAATTACTTTATACATAAAAATACTTTATCAATAACGAAATTACTTTTACTTCATCCAAAACGAAAATAATTGTTTCTTTAAAAACGAAATTACTTTTTGCAAACGAAATTAAGAAAATACTTTATACTTATACTCAAAATTCTTAAATATCGTTTACTACTTCATAAATACGTTACTTAATACGTTAATATACATTTCGAAACGAAACAATTAAAATTCGCCTACCTCAATTCCGAAAGCGTCGCGAGTTATATCCCTCTTCTGATTTGTTATCGGTTTCATACTATTTGTCAGATGACGAGTGAGTAGCTTAGGAGGGGAAGGAAGAAGTTCTTATAAATTTACAAATAATTAAAGGTTTATTTACAGAATATTTACAGATTACTTTAAGGTAGCTCCTTCATAGTGAGCTCCTTCTTACAATCTCTCTCTCTCTTACTTCTACACACCTCTCAACATGACCTCTTAAACACTGCCATCTAGTGGCCACTCATTTTATAAGTAATATATACAATTTGTTGCTAACAATTTACTCTTTCAGCTCTGTTCAAAGAGTCAGCTACAAAATGTTATCAAATCATGTGTACAGCTTTAGCTACTACTGTTTGTATCGTATGGCTTGGTACCAAAAGTTAAGAAACAAGGCGTTCAAGAAGCAGAGCACAGGCCTAGTGGTGTTGATGGGGACCGCCTGCAACAACTTGTGGAATAAAACCAGTATTTGACAGCTATCTAAGGAGTTAGACGTTAGTGCTACGTACATCAGTCGTGTTATGTTGACGTACAAAATCAATCACTGGATGTCGAATGAACAAGCAGATTATGACAGAAGTACTCAGGCTTACATGAATCTACTTGAATATAAACGCAAAAACAAAATTCTGGAACAATTAGTTACATGTGATGAAAAGTAGATTTATTTCAACAACATAACCCCGTGGTCTGCACTTCGTGAGTGCGTCGTTAGCGTTGCAACGGTAAATTTCACTAACCAAAAGATGTTGCTTTGTATCTGAATATTATTCACAAAGAATATCTGGAGAAAGGTAAAAGCGTCGAACCGCGCAAGAAGGTACAATTCCATAAAGATAATGCAAGACCTCATTCATCGGCGCAGTAAGGGCTCAAATAAGATCTTTTGGCGCATTCATCTTGACATGTCTCTTTCGGACTACTCTCTTTTTTCACCCTTCAAAGTACATCTTTTAGATCTTATTTTTAACTCAGCACAGGACGTACGCAATGAAGTTGATCTGTTTTTTGGACTTGCGTTCATCAAGTTTCTGTGGTCCGAAGGCTTTGAAAAACTACCAAAACGTTAGCAGAAAATCTTAGATTAGGATGGTGATTACTAACCGAACTTAAGGTACTGCTCTCATTAATACATTTACAATACAATTAATATATTAATTAGTATACTATTTTTAATGTAAGAAAGTGAAAATTTTTTGTCTAAATTAAAATTTTAAAAGTATATTGGAAATTTTACTTATAATTTAGTTATACTTTGGATATATTTCACAAAATATAAACAATAATCTGAAATGTATGTTAGAGAAATGAAAAAAAAATTCAATTGTTAAAATATAGAGTCATATTAATATAAATGATAATTATTAAAATCTACAAAAAAAGTGAGGTAAGTTAAAGATGACAGAATGAACACATGAGTATGAACGAAAAGGAATGATCAATAATTTAAAAAATAGTATCGAATAAATTGATATCTTATTAAACTAAAATGAAGTAATTGTTAAAAATACCTAAAAATTGTTATATGATTTTTAAAGCAATATTTCAATAGTTAATTTTAGAAATTTATAAAGCGTAGTAAAATTTCTGGGCAAAAATTTCTATAATTATGGTCAAGCTCTGCTTAGTCTTTTTAACACTCAACACTTTAATAAATTTATTTGACTTCATATGATCAGGATTTTTTTATAATTGGTAATTTGTTAATTAAATTACTTTAAAATAAATTAGTATTAATGGAATCATTCAATAGATCTTCATAGCGTTTATAGTTTATTTTGCTAGGATAAGATGTTTTAGAAATAAAAATTTTGAGATTATATTTAAAAGTATTGTGATGAAATTTATACATAAAAGCTGAATACGTTATGTTCAGGAACAATTGATTATTATATTTTAAATGTAATTAAAACATTATTATTATCATTTGGTTTTATTCGTTTATCTTTTTTTTTTTTTTTTTAAAGAAGTAATGTAGAAACGTTTTAATATAATAGTTTAGTTTGAAGAACTGGCTGATCGTGTGCAAATTTCATTCAAGAGTATTATTAAAAACTAAAATAAATGCATCGCTTATCGACTTGTAACAAATACTTTATACTATAACAAAAGTTTTATATACGAGAACAGTATAAATGATTTACACGGAGATAAGTCATACAGTAAGAAAAAGTGTTGTAGAAAAAAATAAACGAAAAGAGCGAGCGATATTAACTTTGTAAATGGTGACGATTATTATTTAAAAAAAAATGTCGAAGTAAACTGATTTTAGTGTTTTTAGGTGTGATAAAAAACTGGGTGTAAAAAGGCAAAAAAAAAAAAAAAAAGATCTGTTAGCAACCTGAGCAAGATTAGGAAAGCCCATAAAATTGAAAGTACTAAAATCATCGGTTCATTTTGTATTGAGGAAGATGTTATGAACACTGACAAATTGTGGCGTGATAGGAAAATAAACAAGCAAAAGTTTTTATGTTTTTATACTTCCAACATGATCATGGCAGGAAACACAGTAACCATCAGACAAAAGATTATTTCTAATGCAGTTGAGCACAGTTAAAAGCATCAACTACTAGTCACTCATGACTCATATGAGTCTTGTGACTTCGCGGAGTATGTATTGAACACCCCAACCAGTCCATCAAGCTTGAAAAAGAACTGCTGACCACACGTCCGTCTTCAGAACGGAACTCATCACCAGCCTGAGTGGACTTTCTTTGTTAGATAACAATACACAAAATGATTTCTCGGAGATATGGATCCTTACCGACAGTCGATCCAGCACCTTTTCAATTGGCAATCAATCCATCGGCAACAGTACTAGTAAAAGTATTCTACTCTTGTTGAAAAGCCTTTCAGTTCAACACCTAATCCACCTCCAGTGGGTCCCTTCGCATGTTGGTTTGCCTGGGAATGAAGTAGCCGACGACCTTGCAAAGGCTGCCGCCAGTAATCCTTTGAAGCCGGAAGATCGCATGGCACTAACACCATCAGAGATCTCTTCCATTGCTAAACAACTTACTTCTAAAACCTGGGCTGACCCTCCTGCTCACCCTTGGTACTTCCAAAGACATCCTGGAGCCGCCACAACATTTAAGGGCTCCAGAGTACACCAGACGACACAGTTTCGACTTTCTACTGGCCACTTGAAGTGTATGATTTTTGAAGACGGTGAAAGAAAATACCCATCATGCCTCAAGTGCGACAATACTCCGTTTTGCCCGCGACACATCTTGAAGTGCATGGGGTTTTCTCGTGAAGAGGCTGTGAAAAGTGCACATCTGCTTTTGGACTTTTTGGCTATCTATGATCTCATGGATCTGGTCTAACTCCACTAGACCAGATGGGGATTAGTCCCACCACCCCACCTTTAGTCACTAATTATCTAACAACTATATGGTAACAATTTGATTTAAAAGAACTCAAATTTTGCCTTAACATGAGAATGACAATGCATTCCTTTTGAAAGACACTATTCAATAGAAAAATGAAAACTTTGATTTCATTCATAAAGAGTTGATCAGAAAATGTAATAAAAGCAAAAGGAATGGATAATATTTTATCTCTTGCATTCATATTATTACTATTTAATATTGGTATCATACTTATAATTTTAACAGCTTCACATTTGAGCGTTCCATTTTGCCGAGTCCAGCTCTTCTCTTCGGTTCAACAGTTCACAGGTTCGAATCCTAACTAGAACTTGGTTGTTTGTGATAATTCAGAATCCATTTTAATCTGCACATTCACGTCTAATTAATCGTTGTGTTCAAAAAATGATCGTTGAGCGACAAAGAAACCAAACCTAATGAAACATTTTATTTATTGGACTTTATAAATGCACTTTTTAAATTTCCATTTTAATATTACGCTTATTCAAATTTAATAACGCTCTTCCTAGATTAAAAATCATTTGTTCGATTCATTGATATGAGGAAGTAAAGGTAGCTGACAACTCACCCATTTCATGATTTCTAACATGATCGAATAAGTTAAATCAGATTTTCAATAGGAAAATTTGAAAAACTTATAATCCAACAAGCTGACCCAGCCACGCGTTGCAGTGGCTGAGTTTTTATAATACATTGAATCAATTTTTTACTAATTCTTGGGTATAATCAAATTAATATTTTCTAAAAAAATTTATAGGTTCATTCATATGAGATTAAATATAAAACGTTTCGCCAAAATTTAAAAGTAATAGGTAAAGTATCGAAATTTTGAAATTAATTACAAACCAACATATACTTTCTGAATTTACATTTTATTGATCTTATATTAAATTATAGTTTGTAATCAGTGACTTACTCTTATAAAATATACTTTATAAATTAAAAACATCTAAAAATAAATTGTTATAAATGAGGTAGATAACATTGACATCGAACTATTATTTTTTTAATTTTAAATTATTAAAATTAAAATTATCTAAGTACTACTTTGTGTACAACATTCCTGGTTAACCTGTCTTTCGCTAACACGAAGAGATTTGATGGTTTTCCTACACGTGAGCAGGCAACATGTAGCTGTCCATGTGAGAAACATATATTTTTCAAATCCACACCACAAATAGACATTGCTTGGCCTTGAGATTTATTTATGGTCATCGCAAAAGCTAAACAAATCGGAAATTGGAGCCTTTTAAACGGTATTGGAGATTCTGACGCTATCAGTGGAATACGTGGAAACAGGACGATATCTCCTTTAAATTTTTCCGTCAAAATTGTTGCTTAGAGAATATTTTCGGTCATTTCTTTTATGACTAAGCGTGTACCGTTACATAATTGAGGTGGGTTGAAATTACGTAGAAGAATAATTGGTGAACCAATTTTCAATTGAAGATTATGTGGTGGCATTCCTGGCATATCCAGAGAATTCAAATATTCAGTTGGAAAGTTTACGGCTTCGTTTTCATCAATAACTGTGTCGATTGATTTAAGAGACATCAAATCACCGGGCAACATCTGTTGTATATTGAAGTTAATTTCGTTCGCATCAAAGTTTCTTGCTGCCAAAATAGCACGATTACAGAGCCAATTACCAAATTATAAAAGAAAAATAAAAAATAAAAGTCTATAAAGAAATACTTACATGTTTTCGAGGTGGTATGAAAATTAGTAGAGAAAATCAGTAATAAATAAAATTTTATTTTACTATTTATAATATTAAAAATATTCAAATTGAACACTACACAATAATAACACAATACAAAGTATAATTATGAAAATGATTCACGAAAAATTGTTACAGCATGATTACACATCATGAAAATATATGTAAATTCTATATTCAACCACGTGCTTGCGCTCGCACGCTAATTTACTCTGGGAGATACTATAATCTAGAAAAATAAACACGTCGCCATCTGCCGAATACCTGTGCAACTTAGATGCTAAATCACCAACTATTTGGAATTTACAGAACTAACTGATAAATAAACACTAATATCGTATAATAAATATTGAGATCAATAATTAAGAGATAAAAACTATTCTATCTTTTAAGTTGGGCTATATTATAAATGGTTACAAAATTTTATCAAAACCGGTTCAGTAGTTTCGGAGTTTATCGCGAACATACATCGTGACACACGAAATTTTTATGTATATAGAATTGCTGACCCAGCCACGCTTTGCTGTGGCTGAGTAATTATAATAAATTGAATGAATTTTTTACTAACTCTTTAATACAATCAAATTAATATTTTCTAAAAAAATTAAAATAGGTTCATTTTTATGAGATTAAAAATAAAACGTTTCACCAAAATTTAAAAGTAATAGGTAAAGTATCGAAATTTTGAAATTAAGCACAAATCAACATATACTTCCTGAATTTACATTTTATTCATCTTATATTAAATTATAGTTTGTAATCAGTGACTTACTCTTATAAAATATACTATATAAATTAAAAACATCTGAAAATAAATTGTTATAAATGAGGTAAATAACATAGACATAGAACTATTATTCTTTCAATTTTAAATTATTAAAACTAAAAATTTTTTCCGCGGCATTATAGTGAAATAAAAAAATTAAAAGAATTTTTCATTTGAATAAATAAATTAGATCAAATTTATTGCTGAATAAATTAATAATTATCAAATTATAAAATAAAAATAAATAAAAGGCTATCGAGAAATACTTACATGTTTCGAGGTGGTATGAAAATTAGTAGAGAAAATCAGTAATAAATAAAATTTTATTTTACTATTTATAATATTAAAAACATTCAAGCTGAACACTGCACAATAATAACACAATACAAAGTATAATTATGAAAATGATTCACGAAAAATTGTTATAGTATGATTATACATCATGAAAATATATGTAAATTCTATATTTAACCACGCACTTGCGCGCGCACGTTAATTTTCTCGAAGATGGTATAATCTAGAAAAATAAACACGTCGCCATCTGCCGAATACCTGTGCAACTTAGATGCTAAACCGCCATCTATTAGGAACTTACAGAACTAACCAATAAATAAACACTAATATCGTATAATAAATATTGAGATCAATAATTAAGAGATAAAAACTATTCTATCTTTTAAGTTGGACCCTATTATAAATGATTACAAAATTTTATCAAAATCCGTTCAGTAGTTTTGGAGTTTATCGGGAACATACATCGTGACACGAAATTTTTATATATATAGATAGAAAAATGTAGCCTGTTTCTTACGTGAAATGTGCCTGAAAGAGTTAGGAACTTCTGAGCGAAAGGAAGTGTTCAGGTCAGCGGGAAAATGTATGATAAATATAAAAGAATATACCGGAGGGCTACAAAATATATTAATGTCGCGTTGACAAGGATGGAGGGACTAATAACAACTTTATGTAACAAGGGCCCATCGTCATTTAGAAAATCGTTTTCCCACCCATACATGCTTTACAAAATATTCATTAACACAGGCGTTTACCATGAACAAAAGAGCATTTTTAAATTCTTCTCATTTAATGTAATAAAAAAGAAAAGCAACTTCTATACACATACATTTTAAGTTCAACAAATGTTTTAAAAATTTAATAACTTCGTGAATTATAATTATTTTTAAACGCTTATAATTACCAACTTCCTTCTTAATAATTATCTTGATATATGTAAATTTTTTTATTATAAAATTTTTTTACTCTACGCAAAAGAAAACATTGTTATTGCTCAAAGAGAATTGTAAACATGTTATATCCAGGACATTTTCATGTTAAGAACAATAGGGGACTATATTCGCAAGTCGGAGAAAGAAAACAACTATTTATGAGGATTATTTCAATCAAATCGGCAATATTCATGTCTATTTTTTTATTCGGATAAGCCATACTTTAATCCAATGACCTTACAATTATAAGTATATCGTATTATATTGATGCATCACATAAAAAGAATTCAATTCGTAAGTTAAAATTTAAAATTAAATTGTAAGTCCTTTTTCTTATTTCAGTCAGAACCATATTGTGAAGAGCATTATAAGACCGAAAAAATAAAACAGCTACTAAACTTACATTTCTTTTAAAACAAATTTCAGATATTTTTTCGATTATTAATGTTATTTCGTTTTATTATTGTCATTATTACTTTGTTTATAAGATTTACGTTCAATAGTGGGAAGCAGTATAGGATATAGAATGATGATAAAATGCTTCTATAATTAACATAAAATATAATGGGTTGTTTTATTATTATTATTATTTTTTAACAGCCAGAATTTTAAGTACTGGTTAGCATACTACATCGAATAATGTGGGACAAATAAAAATTCTTTTTAACTATAGCATTACTGTAGTTTTTAAAATATGAAAAAAATTATATAATGGAAATTACACGTGCGCCAAACAATTGAATTCTTTTAATTTATTTCTATTAATTAATATGCAAATAAGAGTGACAACGACACTTAACTAAGTGTACAAATTTAAATTCCTTAAAAAAATTTAAATATATTATTCATGATGTTCTTATGCTTATCGCTCATAGATGTTTTTGCACACGAGGGATCATAGGCCAGTATTTACAGTTAATATGCTCAAAGTATTCAATAAAATTAAAATTAGATGGATTGCAAAGTATTTAAAATAAAAAAAACGTTTTAATAATAAACCCATTTTTACCTTTGCACGATTAGTTACATAAATCTTAAGAACGCTGCCAGTGATCGATTACTATTTTATTATATGCAGGTAAAGGAGATTTAAATGCATGCAAATTGAAAATTCTTCAATGAATTTTCATACTCAAATTTGAAACTAGAAAGCAATTAAATAACATAAAGACAATCAACCGCATTAAATGCTCTCACCAAACTACACTGCACCATCACTTTCTTTTTTCCTTTTCCGCACCTCATGAGAAAAAATTTAAAATTAAACAAATTAAAATGAAAGAATCTAAACTGCTTTAATCACCTCATCAATAAATCATGAGACTGCTTTCGATATAAGGAAAAAAAAACATATGACAAAAATGGAACGAATGTTAATGAATTAAAAAAAAAATCCACCCTTGCCTCTGAAGCACAACACGTGTAAGGCCCGCGATAGTTCCGAAAGATTTCATTTAATTTTGTGTTTGAATAAGTTTAAAAGACACGAAGTGTCAACTGATCTTAATTCAAGGAGAGAAGTGAGCATTTCTTTACTGCTTACTAATTAAGTACTATCATTAAAGCACGAAAATCTATGAAATAAGCAAAACCGATTCTAATAAAATTAAATATTATTCGCAGACACAAAGAAGCCGTTTAAATTAATATAAATGATTATAATGTTAAAAAAAAATTTTTAAATGTTGCTTAGAATAATCGTTGTTGTCTTATCCATTTTAAGGTTCTGACATTTGTCAGATCAACTTCAATAAATTGTTGACAGTTAGAAAGTCAATGACTAGTAGGGGATGTGAGGACAAATCCTCCCGTTGTCAACAAAGTCACATGGAAGAATAATTGTAATATATATTAGAGTATGCGCGAACATGGGAACTTTAACCCTTAGGAATGATAAAAAGATACTTCAGAGTAACAATTTCATTACATACACGTGACCACAAACACTATGCTTAGAAATAATCTAAAATATTTAAGCAGTCCTAACGAACAGCTCAAATTGTTTCGTTAAAAGCAATGATGACGCAAGAGTTCAGGAAATATTCTCGAAGAAGACTTCCCATCAGAAGCCTCACTCTCTTTGGCATGCTCAACTGAAGAAGAAGAGTATCTTGGCCATTTTTCCTGTGTGCTATATATTTTGCACAAATAAATCAATGCAGAATCTAGTATTGACACGTATTAAAAGAAAAAACTTATACCTAGAGTGAACTGCGTTAAGATTAGTATTAGGTATCTTTGGAAAGTCAAATTCAGGGAATCAAAAGAGATGTAACAGTAGCAATGATATGCAAGCGTTCAGAATTTCAGTGGTTGCAAGTGGGTAGGTCAAGCATTTAAAAATATTTTATCATTTTTAAGCGAGAAATAAATATCTAATTCAAGGAATTTAAGATTAATAGTAATTTTATCTTAAAAGAAGTTTAGCTCTTTCTGATTACGAGTGTTGTGCTGATTTTGGAATTGAAGTTATGATACTGGGTTATGAAAACAGGGAAATCAAAGAGAAATGTCCAAAACGACAGCATAAATACTAAACCTCACACATTTAAAATTTTTTAGACAAATATGCTTAATTCCTTTTCAGTTTGATAAAAAAAATTAAAACAAATAAAACAGCGCCTGGCAATTTAGCTAATATATGTTAAATTTTCAGTTAATTTCTTGACACTATCACTTACATATTACTCTTGTTACTCACAAGTCCTTACACACAATTCAAATTGTTTTTATGTTAAAAATAGCAATTTAGAAAATTATGAAATCGACAAGTGCTAAATAATTTAGCACTTGCCGATTGTTGGTTCAGTTATCGATTCTCTGATAATTAAAATGGGTGCATACACTTTCTTTGCTACAAAACGAGACTAAAATGATGCTAAAGGTGGCATTAGCAAATATAAATAAATAATATATGATGTCTCAAAAATATTTTATTCAATCTTGCACGCACGCATTCTTTTACAAAAAACAAATTATAAATACTGTAAATTATTTTCCACATCTCATTTATTAATAATCATTAACCTGACTGCTAACATAACTACTATATATAGCTACCACTTACAGAGAATTATAACTGTAGATTTTAATGGCAAAGTTTGCATTTAATGTTGATAATTACCACAATTTTCTTTGCATTACTATTCATAAGTATTAATTGCTATTGATTACAAAGCACCATTCTTTATGTCACTCTTCCAATGGTTTGTCAAGAATATAAACAAGCATAAAAATAAAAGCTCTTTTTATTGACATAACATTTTCGTAGAGACTACCAGAACAGCCAACCCAATGAAGAGGAAAGAATCATGTGCGATACCTTATGCCATAAATCCGTTATACCAAAAAACAATATTTTACTAATCGTTCAAGTTATAAGTTGTTCAAAATACATTCCCTTATGAATGGAAGGTATCTGCGAGTGGTTATGACACATTCTCTCTCATGTTCATTACCCAGTTTATAATAATAACTTAGTAATTCTTGTTAAAAAGTTTTCAACTTTCTCTGCAAATTGTTTGTGTAAAATAGGAAAATTTTATTGATGATAATAAACATTAATTCATTTATAATAATAAATTAATTTTAATTACATAATATTTTTAGCTTTATTTAAACCTCTTATAAATGTGATTTCATCAGATCTCGTTTTGTTATTGGTTGATATATTTTTTTAGTAAGGAACAGAGAGAGAGGAAGCTTTTTAAGATTTTTTCTTACAAGAAATAATTTTTCAAGCTAAATAACCTGTATTTATCTCAGTTTGCATACCATAAAATGCTTGAATATAACACTATGATATCTTTTTCATACGTGATACCAACGTTCGTTTGTGAAAGCTCAGGCTGGAGAACAGATACTTGAATTCTTTCGAAAGTTCGGAATCTTGGAGATATGTGTTATTTTCTTTGAGTCATATTTTTGTATATTTTAATAAATATATATAAAAGAGTTTCAAAAACTTCCAAAATTTTTTATTGTGATGCAATTTTTAAATAAAGCTATATTTATGAGCATATATACCGTAAAAACAACTGCATCCAGGGGATCTACTTGAATTAATTAATGACTTATTTAAAAAAAACAGCGTTATTTTTACGGATAGTCTTCCTAATGATGTAAAAATACATTATGTATCAATACATTTTTTTTACAAATCGTGTAATTTGCAAGCTGTTGATATATAGATGCTTTTAACTACTAATTAATAATTTAAGATTACTGAAAAGTACATTTTTATATTTTTACAATATTTCTAATTATGTGAATATTTAGTGCATTAATGTAATTGTATACACAAAAACATATTGAACGTGAAATATCGTTTTTTATTAGTGTTCTTAGAAAAATTATGATAAAGAACCAAAAACGTTTTTTTATCTGCATTAGATCTCACCATTGTGATGATCCTGTTTCAAGTTTTACATTAGCAAAGACTTCTTAATAATAAAAAAATATCGTTTGTATCTTACGTCTTCCGCGAAATTTTAAAGAAAAGGAAAAGAAACGAAATATTTTTTGAGTTTTGAATCGAAAAAATGCAGCGTTCGAACTAAGTGTATCACTCCTAATAGGTATAAATCACATTTTCGCGCGCGTGCGGTCATTCATATTCGAACATATAATTTCCCACATTAATTTCAATTAATACTACATTTAATTTATCTATGTTAAATGTTAATGATTTTTTTTATTTCTTTTAAAATTTTCGATAACTGTATGTGCAAAATGTAAAACCAACTCTATAATTTCCCACCATAAAATGAAATAAAATAAAAAATTTTAATGCTCTCTAATGAAATGTAAATTGGGTGAAACAACGTGTGGTATTGATTGGACTTTTGTACCCGATCGATTTGGCTTTGAAATGGACAGCTCGAGCTGAAGGGTACACGACCTCTAACCATATTCTTTCCTCTCCTCTGCCGCATGGCGAAGCGCACAGCCGTTAGTGGAGAAGCGGACAAGAGAGCGTTTCCCACTGCTCGGGTAATTAATATGGATGCGATGACGCAGTTACAGACACCGTCTGACAGAGAGGCAAGGAATGACGCATCGTCCATAAAAGGTGGTTCACTATGAGTGAAGGTTGTTCTCAACGAGGAGTGTGATTTGGTTCGTTTGATCGATGGGAAATCGCCACGATAAATCAGCAAAAACAATTGCAGGTCAAATAATTATCAGTGTTTTTAAGTCATGATAATCACTTGATCAATTAAAAAAATTAAACATTTTCTGTTGTTTTTTTTTAAAGCACATATAAGGTAAGAAATATTAAATTCACGGAAAAACACTTTTAACTCATAAATTTTCCTCGTTTTCATCATTTTTTAAGGGTTTTTCATTCAATATTCCCCATTAATAATCTATTGATGATCCACCTGAAAAGTTATCGAATCTATTTCCTCTTTTTAACACATTATTTAAAAAATAACACACCTGTAATTCAAAGAAACTTCAAATTTGAGAAAAAAAAAACCCCGAGAGAAATTTATTTCTTTAAAATTTTAGAAGGATTTTTGCTGAATTAAAACTTTCTGTATCGTACAAAAGCCAAATAATAAATTACTATATACTTGAGAAAATTTCAGTTTCATAAAAGCAAGATATAAAATCAAAAAATATAAGTTATAGAATTAAAAATGTACAGTATAAAATAAAGTCTTGTGTTGATAAGCAAATGATTTCAAGCAATTTCTATTTAAGCGTATAAAAAATCCAACTATTATTTTTCTAAAAGATTTATGACTGTCATAGATCTTTTATACAAAGCAAGATAAAAGTAAAAAAATTCAAAATCAACTCTAAACACAGTTAAGAACATATTTTAGTTCCAACTTTCAAACATGTGCAAAATCCCTGATTGCTATTCTTAAAAAAAATGGAACAAGAAATGACAATTCACTGATATTCCTGCAAAATCTGTTGATGTATCACCAATGGATGCGTTTGTACTTAAAATATTAAAAAATCTGCATTATCTAAACGCAGGCTTACAACACTTCGTAGGAAAACCGCTTAAGGAATGGAACAAAATATTTCTAGTATGGCTGTAAGCATTATTGAAATGTGGAAATTACTGTGTAAAAACGATGGTTAAAAACAAGGTCTATCAAACTGAACATTTTTTATAGGAAGTATGAATAAAATTTTTCAGTGCACTTAAGCAAAATCGTCTAAAAATGCAAGAACGCATCTATAGCTTTGCACTCAAGTTAATCTATGGACCTGTGTGGACTTCAGCAATGTTAACTATATGTTCTTTGTAAGAATGGAAAATAAAATATCTTAAGAACTTTTTTACAAAATTAAAAGGAAAAAATTGGAAGAGTAACATCTACTTTTTACAGTTTCGAGTGAAGGTTTAACGAGCGCATAGAGTTGTTAAATTAGACTATGCAGCTTTTTCTTGAATCTGTATCTTCATTAAGTTTCGAAAGTACATATCAAGTTCGTTGACAGTTCCCAAGAAACACAAATCAATTCACAAGAGAAGAACATTACCTACGTTTGGTTTGAAAGGAACACAGCTTAATCAACTGAACACACTATTATGTACATTAAATACGAGAAGTTGTTCAGACAAGTAGCAAAAATCATTTAAATACTGTTTTGTAGTTAGTATATTAACATAAAATACAGACAGAATGAATTAGTGACAGCGATGTAAGGTAAAATTCTAAGGAAACAGAGACCGCTCTTTGAACACTATTAGGAGGTAAATTTAAACTTTCATGCAGAGATTCAATTCTAAATTCAAAGGAATGCCAACCACTTAAACAATAAAAGCTTTTGGTAAAAGAGAGATATAAATCAGTTATTTCAAAATTATGGGTACACTTTAAAGAAACACATTATGTAATGTGTAGTCACTATGAAGTAAAATTTTTTTCAGCAATACTTACAATAATTGACTGAAATACAGAGGAATTCAGGGTACAAATAGTAACATGGGAAATTAGTGTATCACAAATATGTTCAACTATAATCCTTAGTACATCCTCAAATACTAATTAAAACATATGAAGCAAACAATTTTGCCTCATATTTACTTAATTCGATAAAAAATCTGGAGACCGTCATTTAACTTTCTAAATAGCTATCATTATGATAATAGTTAGATGATAAAAAATATAATAATTTTTAAAAATATTAAATGTTACAGCTCTAAAAAATGAAGCTTCCAAGCATATAGTAAGGAGTTTAAATTAGATAGGCAATATTTAACTCATCTATCATCAAATGGTAATTGTACCTTTAATCTATATAAAGACTGAGAGAATATCAAATGGGAATCCTACAATTCACAAATATAAATTATTTCCATTCTAGAAACATAATAAATACATACTGCATACTTTTGCGGTATTTAATCTACTTGAAATTCTGATAATTTGTTTGTCATGCAATAATTGTTTTTTTGGGAGCACGGTCAAATTACGTAGGGACGAATAAAGTTTAAAGTAGATTCTGAACCACACTAAAAACAACCGTCCAAAAGGGTAATCGAATTGTTGAACGGAAAAGGTCACAAGGCTAATCATTCAGATATCAGTTCGAATGAAAATTCAATGCAATGTAAAATACAATTTTCTGAATCATTTGATAACGCGAATATAAGTTTTTACGTCATTTATTTTGCCATCCAGACAAGTGGCCTTCCCCGTTTTGGAATATATACTCAAAGAATTCTAAAAAACTATCTATATGTTAGAGGCATGACAGAAAAAAACAAAATAAAAGCATCTCAATTCAATTAAATAAAACTTCGAATATCAATATTTTCTACAGTTTCTCAATCCTCGTCAAATATATATTTATTAATTATATGTATGTATTTATTTAAATCATATTCATTTGTAGCATAAAATTATAAATATATTAATTTATAGGAAAACCTTTTATATAAAAAGTTAACCTATATGTATGTATATATATATATATATATATATATATATATATATATATATATATATATATATATATATATATACATACATAGAAAAGATATAAATAAACTTCAATCTCTTAAACCTAAATATAAAATATATTTTTTACACATATTTAAATATAACAATTTTTATTGTAGTTTTGTATATAAAATTACATCTACACAGATTACATAATCAAATAATATCGTATTAAAAATTCAGCCCCCCCTAAACTTAACACACGTTTTTTATTAATCAGTACAAAAAACTGAAAAGTAAAAGATTTTTTATGTGCCTTCTTCAAAGAAATATTTTCTGCTAGTTTTTTAAAAAAAAGTCTGCAAAGTAACAAAAACTAGTCAACGCATACACTAAATTTTATTCATCACTTAAGCATAATAATAACAATAATAATGAGAACCGTCACTTTTCATAGCAAAAAAAGGAACAGAACCTCAATCTTTTAAACAGTATTATATAGTCAGCTTTTCATCACGCGAGGGCCCGGTCATTTGGCCTAGGATTAGCCTTTTTTATCAACCGCCACATCTAACAGGCTGAGTGATGCCAGAGTTGATGCAGTGTGAACTCGTTGACGAGTGGGCTGGATCTCGAACAAGAAGACGAAGTGAGTGTGTTTTTAGTGATCCTGCAAAATGATAGTCTTATCCATCTGAAGATAAAAAAGGCATTGTATAGAAAATGAAAAACTTTGTTATTACCTGCAAATTTTTATCTCAAAAACTGTTATGCGGGTGTGGAACAAAAGTATGCCGTATCTGCTAAAAGCTTTCATTCATTTTTTCGTCAGTTACCTTTTGTTATCTTTTAATGCCTTCCAATTTGTTTGAAAGGAAAACTTACTGCAATGAGTAAAGTTCTCCTGCTATAAACTGTGACTGAATCACGAAAAAAAGAAAATTCCATCACAATAAAATGCCCAGATAAAAATGCTTCATTGTTTTACAGTTGCGATAGAATTTCTGGTGAGAAACGAAAATTCAAAGATACACAAACAATCGCATTTATGCGAAACCAACTGTCGATTTTATGAAATCTCAATAAAATTATATACAAAATAAATCTGTTTACTTCTTCGCTTTGCAAAAATCAACACATGAAATGGCATTTTCTTCATAAAAAGTACATGAATCATTCTGCATCAAATCCTTATGGATAACTGAGCAATAATAGAGTACAGTTATCGAAATAACTCGCTCCTTTAAAAAACAGAATTTAGAGAACTGAGATTACCCAAGATAACCTCGTACAGCACTTCAATCTGTGTAAACAATTTTCTGTTCCTCAAGAATAACATAAGCATCTATTCCGAATATAAAATTGCTTGTCCACAGATTGACCCAATCAATCTTCTTCAACTCGGTCTTAACTTCAATCTTTCTTCCAGATAACAGTGGTAATAAAGTTGTAAGAGAAATAGATTAGTTTTTGAAAATATAATGCTGTTCCATTCGCAAGGATGGTAAGCCCAAATATTTTACAGTCTTGATAAGAATCTAAAAACAGTGAACTGTGTAAATGCAGTTATCTAGCTGCTAGAAGACATTGATTAATATCTTTACAAAAATCGATGTGTAAAGATATTAATCAATGATTTATTAATGACAAATCAATTCAGTAAATGGAATTGATAAAAGTCATTATTGTGGTATAATCAATGATAAATCAATTCGATAAAAAGAATGATGAATTTAATCAATTAATCTAGAAACAGATAACGTCCGATATTTTTCATCTCAGATCATTACACACAAAAAAAAGCGGGGATAAAACGGAAGTGGTCTTCGAAATCAATAAAATTAGTTGGCAGTTAAAGTAAAGACAAAATAAGAAATGTCTGTATTCATAGAAATCAAAAATATCGGTATTATTCACAATAATTACTTTGTAAAATCTAAAGTTTAAAAGAAGTTATGTCGACGTTTAGATTATTTTTAAAGGTATTCAAGCTTATGGAAATTTATCAATGTAAATATGCGGTAAATTTTTGAATATCGATCATATTTAAATATATCTTCCTTATTTACATTTTTCCGATTGAATTCTTCTGAAATTAAAAAATAATAATAATTCTGGCTTAACTTTTGGAGAATGTTAGATAACTAAAAAGATGGACTACTTTAATCCCTAAAATCACAATACCTCCAAAATACGTTACACACCTTTACATATTTTGAACTAGAATCTAAATTTTATGCGTTTAATTTTGGTTAGTTGGATGGTGTCGTGTCCATTTGAAATCAAGTCAAATTACTCCAAGTGTCAAAATCACGAAATGCGTACAATTTTATCCTTACAGAGATTTCTCTGAAAGATACGTTTTATTTTATATTCCCTATTGGTTAACCATGTTTTTTAACCCACTATGTTATATACATATAAAAAATTCATGGATTTCCAGGAATTATATTTTTATAAACTGTAATTTTTTTAATCAGTATATAATTTAAATAAATCCTCAAGAATATAAATAAACAAAACAATTAAAGCTAATGTTTCAAAGCAACGATTGTTTTTTTCAAAATAAAAGCATCCATATTCTCTTTCTACTGACCCAGTCACATAGGAATTAATTATAAACAAATATAGCATTCCTTAATCTACATTACCATAGAAATCTGTAGATAAAATCCTAATTTTTTGTATATATGAAGGTCTAATAAAAACTCGAACTTATCTTACGTACCATACATTCGAGAAGTAATTATATAACAGCATCAGTAATTTATTTATTCCATAATAAGAAAAGATAACTAGACTTAATACGTTTAAATTATAACTCCTTTTCTCCGAAAGGACCCTATTTAAAAGGAAACGCCCGAGCTATTGAAGTAGCAGGATTTTAATTAAGATTTTGGAATTGATGTCAATATTCTTACAATTTTTGCCCAACCGAGTTAAAAATTACTTCCTTATTTTCAGACTTTTCTCAGGTACATAAAAATTTGCTATCTAATTTTAGAAAACAAAAGTGAGCTTTCTTACTGCGTAATTATAGTGAATAGATAGTGTAACGGAAAACATTTTTGCAATTAAATATATTATTTATGAGACGATTATTTATTCTGAAAGATTTAATGACACATTTCGGTATTCAATTTTTCGAATTTTTAAAAACTATTTTTTATAAATGAAGAATCTTATTAAGCTGATAGTTTTTGATAAAGCATTTTTCAGAAATTGGTTAATTCTTCTTGTAGGAACAACTTTTTGCAATAGTATATTTTGAGAATAGTAAAGTGGGATCAGACATATATATAGGTCAGATTATTCACTAAACTTAATGCGCACGCACGCACACACACATAAAGTTACGTAATTTCAACATTTACATAAAAATAATATTGTAATATACTTACTATGGATAATTTACATAATGTTAATTACGCCAAATCTAAATACGATAACACAACAAATCTTAATCATCACATGGTCTCAAATTCATTACAATTTGTAATACTTAATAATTTTCTATTTTTTAAACTTTATAATAACACACATAAAGTGTTTTATATTAATTAAGGTACACACAATTTAAGCAGAAAAGTATTGCCTCGTTTGCAATATTTTAAATCAAATAAAACATTTATTTAATGAACAAATAACTAGTGATGTATGTTTAAATCAAAATCTTTCATACTTTTTATAAAATTAATTAATATTCATAAAACGTGCGCATATATTTTTGTTTTGATAGCAGAAATTTTTAATCCTTATAGTAAATGGACATATTCTTTCTTAGCAAAAGTAGATAACAAAATTGTCTAATCTAAATATTGATGAGATTTCTCAAACTGTTACATATATATGCTAAAGTAAATAAAGAAATTGCGTTTATACTGAATTTTTGATGTAAAAAAATATCATCATTCAGAATTAATTTCTGGATCATTTGTTCAGAGCCCTAACAAAGTGTTTGGTTGAATATTTAAATTCAGTTTACAGGGCAAACTTAGTTTGGCGAAATTGAATATAATATACTAATTGTTTCCCTTATATATTTTTATTATTATGGATAAAGAAATTTAAAGTTTAGAAAATTTTTAAGCATACAGAAATCTTTCAAAGTCTATATTCTCCATCCAGAGAAATAAAAGAGGTTATAATGATTTGTCCTGTCGCTAACATATTCACATTTGAATCTAGATACAGATCAAAGAATGAATTAACAAGATTCTTTTCGATTAATAAAATAGAGCTTAACTTTCTCTTTAGAAAAAAATGATTTTTACCTTGAATTTTTTTTAGATAAGAATATAAGGAAAAGATTCATTAATACATAAATTAAAGTCCAAAAATGACAGGTATTTGTATATCTGGAATTAATTTCAATAAATTAATGCATCAAAATATCTAATACCGAAATGCATTTTGAAAAGAACCAGTGAAACATTCGGTTGGGGATAATAAATTGATGATATTATGTAATTTAAGGTATTTATTTCACTTTCTGTTATAATTAATACATTTATTCTCTAACTGATTCTATTTTATACCATTTTCCTAAATGCGTAGATACTAAATGTATTCATATAAATTTGACAATAAACTTAATTTATAATTGAAATTACTACTGAATATTATGAAATCATCTGAGTACATTTGTTTATACAATTTTTTCAAAGAATAGTATTACATCAATGATTTTTCTGCACAACTATTCGAAATTTTATTGCATGAAGTAGAATTTTATGAATTTAAATCCTATTAGCATCAAAATAAGTTGATAGTAAGAAATTCAGAGGCTTTATTTTTAAATTTCCAGAAATACTTTTGTTGATATTTATATTACTTAAATGTAAGAGTTTTATAGAATTTATATCATAACTTCAATCTTAAAGTTACTCTACTTTTTCTTTTAAATTAGTTTAATACTGGTATTACTTTAGTGGAGTTATGCATCGCAAATCAAATGTCAACTTTAAACTTTCTAAGTATGAATTATCTGTTCCAAAAAAATTGGGATCTCATATGCAAAAAATATATCACTATATTTAATTCATATGTTTACATTTTATTTTTGTACAAGCTATTTTGCTCCATTTTACACAACTTTGACACTTCTAACAGCTTTTTAAGCACAACTTTGATTGGGTATTCCTCAAAACAATATTTTCGAAAACAACCTAATAATGCAAAATATAAGGCAGTTGTTTGATATTAAATTTCCGCATCATAACGTTTTTTTCTTATCATTCTCTAATTGGATAGTTTTAAAATAAATCAAAATGAAAATTAAGTTTGCCGATAAAATATATTTTTAAAATGTTTACAAAAGAAATAATATAAATGGAACCTAAATAATTAATTTCTAAGAATAAAAGATAAAATTAAAATATAAACTTATCAGTTTTTCAGACAAACAATATTTATAGATTAACATTACAAACATATATTATTTCAAAAGAAACACAATCATTTTCTCAATACTTTCGAAGCACACGTTTACATACAGGATTTCTTCACACAGCACAAATTTCTAAAATAATTTCACGTTGAATTTAAAATGTTTTTACTGGTGTACAAAATGATTTGTTCTTCATGACTACAATATAATGTTTATAAAATAACTAATATAACTCTAGTAATTGAAATTTTGTCAATAGAAATAATTCATGATTACAATATTAAGCAACATCTTATTCGTTTTAAGAAAAATCTGTTTAATACTGATTAACACACTGTACAAAAGATATCAGTATTGTAACGTTCTATCAAGGGAGACCTGATACCAATGGTATCAGGAAATATTTTTTAGATTTTGCGTTTAGAATTCAGAAAAACCCTTATACTTTGCACTGGACCGTTTATTAAATATGTAACCAACGCGCTTATAGTACTAGCATATTTCCTACATTTAAGAAAATAACTAAACAGAAGTTTAGATTAAAAAAAACCTATTTTGAAGGTAATTATCTATATACTTAAAAAGTTCCAAATTAAATTTACATATTATAATAATAGGGAAGACTTTTGTTAAATATTTTATAAATTTATTTTTAAATACATTTCAGAGATTAATTTATTTGAATAATTTAAAATTATTGCGATATTACTTATGAGAAATATTATCAATAGGAACTTTCAAATAAATTGTTATAAAACTAATGATATTATACTAAAAAACAACTTAATTGAATTCCAATACCAGCAAATTCGCGGAAAACTTATAAATTCTGCAGAAATCAATAAAAACAAGGGCTTCGGAAATGAAAAAAATCGTTATTTTGGTCGGAACAAAAATCGGAACTGAGCTTAACAAAATATTGGTTTATTTCAGTATGACATATTTTAAGTAATTTTAATTCTGTAATAAACTTATAAAATTTTTAAAATTTAACATCAACCATATAATTATAATTACACTCACATTGTGCTTCTTGATTTCCTGTTTTGATGTTTACTAATACTTTTCTGTTTCAGCTTTGCATGCAATTACTTCTAGAATGCAGATTTGATTTAGTTGGCTAAACTAGAAATACAAATGATTTTTTAAGAAAAAATATCAATTTGAAATATATTTCTCGCATATCAGCCAGCCAAGTATGTTAGTATACACTCTTTAAATAGAGGAAGCAACAGTTCAATATATGCAATCCTAAGAGAGAAAGTTTGTGTCTGATGAAGATTTTGATAATGGATAACAAAGCACATGTGCCGTATAATCCATCATGAAAAATTCTGATGTTTTTGGCCATGAAGAATTGTTGCCAAGAGGACGTATTATGATGTGCGGCAAATGACGTAAATACTAGAGTTGCCAAAATAGAATTTTGTGCATAATTCTTATAGGACTCTATTTCTATGACGTCATAAGAACCAGGTGGCCAAATACATAAGAAAATCTACCAAAAAATCACCAAACTTGGAATTTGGCATGTTTGATTATCCGGCATTTGTGCCAATAACAATGCCAGTGCTCACCGCTCTCATCTTATATGATAGTTAATTCTATCATTTCACATAGTGTAACATTAAAAAAAAGAATCAGAATCAATCTCATTATGATGAAGTGAATTATTATTTATGATAGAAAGCTATTTTACAAATCATTTCAGGGAATTATAATTTATAATAATATAGATCTTAAACAACGTAAAATAAAATTTTTCCTTTGGAGCTAAATAGAAAGCCCTTATTTTTGGAAGAACGAAAACCAGAAATGAAATTATATAATTTATTTTTGTTGAACTGGAACAAAATTACGGTTCGAGAAACTTAGATAAAAAATATCTGAATGAATTTTCAAAAAGATATATCTGAAACACTAATTGAAATAAGTCACAAAAATTTTCTTCAATGATCAATTTTATAAAATAAAAGTTCTATAAAATAATAATTCTCCTTACACTTTCATTATGTTTTAGAAAGTTCCTATAAGTATTCAAATATACCTTAAATAGAACATTTTTAGCACAACATTTCCTAAATAACTTAAAATAACTCACTTCGACCTGAAATAGCATGTTCTACTGAAATTAAGACAGTAGTCTAACACGTTTTTGGAAATATACATTTCTCAGTACTTAAAAAAATTAAACATTTTTTTATTCATCATCTTTCTTCGGACATATTTTAAAAGTTCTAATCCATTAAAACGCGTTTTAATCAAAAGATAATAAAAAATTTTCCACTCACTTCCAATACTTCAGAAATAAATATTAATACATTTTTTTGAATTCGAATTTTGTCATCAAACAAACATTTGAAAATAAATTTTTAGAAGCAAACGATAATTATTAATTTTGCTTTCGATGCCAGATTCAAACATAGTAATCCTTGATCGAATTTGATGGAAAAAAGAGAACTTTATTAATATAATTATTAAAATAATAAAAATATTTTTAAAACTAATACTTCTTCCTTAATTTGATTCAAAATTTTAAATTTCAGAAAAATATTAGAATTTAAATACCTAAATATATCCTGATATTACTTTACAATATACTTTAGAATTAAGTTTTCAATAATCCTTTTAAAAAGAAAAATTGTTTTCAAAAATACTTAAAAGTAAAACAACTTAAAAAGGATATCAGACTATGAAACATAATTAAAATAGCTTGTCTGAAAGTCTATACATAAACCATGAAAGTAAATTTTAAGTGAATGATTTGTTTTAATATTCTTTGACATTTTACAAGATTTGCTTCAAGTGTGAAATTCGTTGCCCATGGAAATAGGCACAAATTCCCCAAATTGTCACCAAATCGTTTCATATTGTTCTCTAGAGTATTTTTAATAAAAATTTATAAGATGTTTTTTTGAAAAATTGTAAATAATCTTTTAGAACATCTGATTATTTTTGTGGCAAAGTTTAGTAGTATAAATAACTAAATATCAGCATACTTTAAAACTGTAATTTTAAGAATAAAAAAATTATCTAAATATACATTTTAAAAACTCTTCTTTAAGAATATACATTGTTCATTAAAATAACAACCACATATTTGGTACACAATTTTCTGATGCCGGGAAAAAATCATGTTGTTGGCATTTTTCCCCCTAGTCGACAAGATTAAATTGTCATAATTATTTTTGAAGCATTAAAATGTATCGATCCCATTAACTACAATATTTGTCAAAACCAAAATAAGTAATATCGTAAGAACTTATTTTATGAAATTACGATTTATTATTGTCAGGATCTTTCCTTAAAGATTTATTTCGTAAATGCAAAAACATCTACATCAATTTATTTTCAAACTAAACTCATTATATTTCCCTTTAACATCACACTGAACACATGACTACCTATTATTGGCCTCAAAATAATAGATAAAAGGAAAGTTAAGAAAAAAAGGTACGTTTTATGAGAAAAAGAAGTCCTTTTAAGGAATCAAAAATTATATTTATATGCAAATTATAACAGTACATGCATTCTCATTTTGTACAACCAGCTCTCCATTAAAATTATTTTAATCAATATAAGCTACATGATTTTTTATTTAAATTCATATCCAATTGTGTGAATGCCTACACCTTAATTAACTGTCTATCATTTTCTAATAAATGAGTTTAAAATTTAGAATCTTGCTTTACATCTAAAAATATTAACTACTCTTGATGTCGCATTTTAGACTGGAGCGAATGTAGCGGCAAAATTAAAAATTTGTTAATTTTTATTAAAAAAATAAACAAAAAGAGTTCCTTGTGAGAAATAGAATCAGAAAATTATAAATTAAAAAAATATAATACTAAGGTAAAATTTAAAATATTTGAAAATTTCTTCCTTCTTCAAAAAATTGTATAATGAAGTAAATATTGACGAACAAATATAAATAATTTGGTACCATAAAATTTTTATCAAACAGATATTTACAAATTATGTAATCACAAAACAGTCTCCCATAAAAAATAAGACAATAAGAATAATCAATTCCACCCATTGTTAAACTTCGAAAATGAGTTTCTATTTTGTTGTTGCTGCACCAGCATGCTTCTTGTACCTAGTCCTGAGTTGGATAGAAGCAGCCGGGTGGAGTCCTGGTGACTTTAAAGCAAGGACCAAGTAGAAGACCTCCACCTCCAGAGATATCATTTCACTTAGAGGACATTACAACCAAGACATATTTAACCTTCCCCAACCACCTTCAGCCAACACTTCGGATCTTTGGTTAATTCACGAACTTCCGATAATAAGAACGTCCACTACATGAATGACTAACTATGAAAACCACAGCCGGAGGAGAAAAGCAAACAATAAAGCCTGCTTATGGATTGTCAAAGACTGATTTCTTGGTGTTTGACACGGAATCGGATAGATAAATTACTATTTAAGAAAATAGTTCACATTAGCATAAAGAGAATGATGAAAAATACGTCAAGAGCTAATTAATATATCTATTTAATATAAAATAATATCTAACAATGAAGTGAGATCCACGATATATAAAGTCCAGCAACTATTGCAATCGCGGCTGACATGTTCGCCAAATATTGTTCAAGAAACTCAACTTTACCCTGAGTGCTAGTGAAATTAAAATAATGGACGCCAAAGTAAATAATCGTGATCCAGGAGACAGATTTAAATGCAAATAGATTTCGTCGTATATATTTCACTTTAATCACTAACTGAGCAATTGAAATGCCATACAAATATCTTTTGTTTAACATCACTAATTGACAATAAAAAGCTCAAAAAATACGGTTTAAATGTAGATTTTTGTTAAACACACTAACTGTGCTTCAATTTTTTTTCTTGTATTTTTATGGTTGCCCAGATAATATTACTAACTAAAAAATTCAAAAAGAAAAAAAAAAATTCAAATTTTACTCTTAAAATTGTTTGGGTGACTCATATATTTTACACACAGAAAGGAATATATATATAATCATTTTATGACATTAATTTTTGATTTCGAAGATGGTTGAAATTGGTTTGCAATGATAAGATTTAATTTCAACAAAACAAAAATTAATTTGAAAAACAATCCAAAGAGATTAAAGGCTAAAACTGATTCATTTGAATTAAATATTGTTGATGAAAATCAACACTATTTATAATCTAGCTATAAAAATTATATAAGAATCAATAATTACAATAATAAAAATCATCAAGCCAGTTTTTGACTGACTGTCAATCAGAAAATAAATAAAATAATGTTTATAGCTGAAGGAATAGATTAAAGTTGAAAAATTAACGCAAAACTAGATGTAGCATTGCTTTCTAAATCCAAATATTGTTAACGAAAGGTTTAAAAATTTAAAAATCAGTGGCGCCTAGTTAAAGCAGCTTGATAACTTAAAGCGTATGTAAAAACTGTTTTAAAATACAGCTGGATTTCGATTATACGAAAATAAAATGCCTATTATAAAAAAAGGCATTTTATTTTCGGCATCCTATTCTACAGTTCAGCCAATAACTTGAATTCATTACATTTAAAATAAAAGGCTGTAACCATTACTTAGAAAAACTATATATTTCTCCAACACTATTGAAAATTTTGTTCAGGAAAAATCTATTAATCAGAAGTAATTAGCATTTCATAAACAATGAAAATAGAAAGTTTATAAAAGTGTCCCAAATTCAGTAAAAATATCAGTAAATTTTAATCCACAATATTATGGGAATTATCTATAAAATTTTGTTGTTATTTGTGAATGTTAGAAAATCGTAATTTGATATTACATATATATAGACTTGACATATTTTTGAAATGTTCAACCAGGACACTCCAGCGTTCAAGAGAACACACCCTTGGTGCGTTTTTAAAATGTTTTAGAGAGTAGTTTATGTGCTATGAAAAAATAGTTACTGATTAAAAACCTAAATTAAAACAAGCATATATAAATTTAAATATTTCATTTCTAACACACGTTAATATTTATGAGTTGCTTAAATTAGAAGAAACACTTTCATTGAATAATAAATGATGTTAATGTCTTATATAGTACTAAAATAATTACAATGGTCAGGACTTTTTTTAAAAAGTCTTTTTCTAATTTTTATCTTGTAAAAATCTTCACAAGCTATATATATATATATATATATATATATATATATATATATATATATATATATATATATATATATATATATAACCGTAGATTCCTTTAAACTAAACTCCATGGCACGATAGCCCATGTGGGCCAAGGCCTACAGTGCCCATAACTGTTTTCATGACCGAGGGCCCTGGGGTGCGAAGCATATGTCCCAGTTAGGTGGTCAGCCTAACAAAAGACCCCCAGTGTTTAGTTCCCAAGCATGCTTGGTACTCAGTGAATCGACCCACTGAAGGGATGAAAGGCTGAGTCAACCTTGCTCAGCCCGAGGATCGAACCTGTGTCATGGGAGCGTGAAACGCTGCCACTTAGCCACCGGGCTTCGTAGATTACTTTATCAAACCTTTATTTGTCCATTCCTCAAAGGAAATACTTTCTTTCCTGTTGTCCCAGGTACTCAGGAGGCATACTCAGCAATCTTGACCATATTAGGAGCTGCTATGTGATTATCCTTGAAGTAGCCAAATAGTCTGAGCCATTATACTTCCCTTAGAATAAACATATCTTTGATAGTCTCTTCTTGCTTCCACAGTTCACAGTTTGACTGTAAATACTCCATAGCAAGCATGGCCATGATTGGCAAGACAAGATGATACGATATTACTTATTAAAACAGACGATCACTCTTCTAAATTTTTTGTACAGAAATAAATAAATTATTCTAAATAATCCATCACAATTAATCATTTTTTGACTTTTCGATCATCAATAAAATGAAATGTTTACTTGGACGTGATGCAAACCGGCCTGGGTTTTTTTCTGAAAATTTGTCTTTTTTGTCTGGCAAGCACACATATGCATACTTACCAACCTGGGTGAGAAAAAAAAATCAGTAGATTCTATTAATTTTGAGGAAAAAAATCAGGAGACATTTACTTTCGATATTTTTCCTTGAAACGACTGTTTAAAACGGTAATACCGCAATAAGACAATTTTACTCTTTAGATTATACATTATGTCTCACTATTTCTTTTATAGGACAACATTTACAACACTAGTGATATTTATAAATATTCAATTTATGAAATTACATAAAAACATAAAATACATTACTAAATAAATTTTTTCAGTAACATATTCTTCTAAGAATATAAATTATCAAATACTTTGTCCATAAAAAACATAATACACTTCAAATTCTAATAACTCATGGCAATTTATTTTTTTCATACGTTGCTGACTAAGCGTTCTTTAGAGATGAATTGATAAATTGCTGTTCACAAAACATTTTTTTCTCAGTTTGATAATATTTAGAAGTAATTAAACATTCTAAATTTTCAATAGAAATAAAAAATATGAATTCATTATTTATTTATTTATTTTATATATATGACTGAACACCCATTCATATAATGCATTGGAATGTGGAATAGTTAGAATTGTGTAAGCTTGAACTGTGAAATATTGGAATAAATTTTTTGTTCAAACTCATTTTTCAGACACAAGATGCCATTGTACATCTGCTCTTGGTTTATCAAGTATTTCATTTAAGACGACAATACTTTGTAATTTGTAGAACTCAGTCTAGAGAATCCTTTATTCAATTCTGTACTGAGCAACAAAATGGGTCAACAAAGAATTTTACACATGAAAATAAGGATTGTTCAATAGTCTGCAAACAGCATACTTCTTGCTAGTCTCAGCATGAAACTTTTTAAGTGCGTAATGACAAACGGTCACATAAAGTGTTCTGACATGTTTTTAAAATTTTGTCATAGGCTACTAAAACAACTCAGTAAACTATTTTTCCATTAAAATTTAGACAATTTTTAAATTTTCCACTGAAATCGACAGAAATCAGCAGATTTCCCTACTTTATAGGGAGAAATAATGAAAAAATCAGTTTTCCGATAAAATCAAAAGAATTGGCAGCTATGGATATAGATTGAAAATTCATTTATTTTGAAAAATTGCTAGCAGATATGAGTAAATAGATAATAGAGGCTTAACTATAGGTATTTCAGAATAGGAACAACTATTAATGCAATGTATAACAACATAAAATTATAAAAAAACACTTCCTTATAATGCATACTAACATAAGTAGCAAAAACAATGATGTAAGGTTGACCTCATCGTGACATAATTGTGTGTTCAAAGCTAAAAGCAAAGTGCATCTTCACTCAATAAACTTCAAATTAAACCGAAAAGAAATCGAAATGTAATTCTTTCCCCATAAAGATACGCTAGCAACAAAAGCGGCCATTTGTTTTGCATAGCGCGTAAACGCAAAGAACGCGTAAATTGCAGCTGCTGTTACACAAGAGTGATAAATCTGCGCCTACAGCTAAAATCGTGGGTAATAAGAATCGGTAAAGAGGCCGACATGATAGAGCAGATGTAAATCAAGTCTACTTTATAACTAATTTATCTAATCTATAATAGTTACGGACATAAATTCAGTCGTAAAATTATGCGTTTGCAGTTAAGACTAGTAATTTTTTCTTGTATTATATGTGCTTACACATAGAAATAAGGAAATTTTTGGATGAATATAAAATTAATCCCTCATTCATACGTTTTGCATGCCTAAATTTCTTTGTATTGCGTTTCGTATACCAATTGTATGATTATAACTACTGGAAGCAATAAAAAGCAGTCCAAATTTATAAGATAAATAAATTTATATTAAATGACTAACAATCTAATGTAAAATTTTCGAACATTCATTTCCATTTCCAGAAAACATGTTACTTTGTATCTATTTTCATATTTTATTTGTTAATTTACATTTTTTTAACGAAAAATAAAAGAGTATTGCTTGAACTTTGTATATTTATTTGTAAGGAAACCAACTTATTTGATGAAAGATTCAATGGACTCAGTAAAAATTGCGTTTCATAATTCTTTATTATTATTGTTTTTAATAACATGTGAAATTATGTGCTTTTTCATTCAATTGTCATAGGATTTATAATTCAAAAGAGATAAAAGCATTGGTTTTTGAATAGAATTCGATTTACACGGTGACAAATATATACCTTGGATTTAAAAGAAAAATCATGTTAGTATTGTTTCAGAATCCACTTTTTAGCGAAATTGAATTTTTTCCCATTTGAATTAACTCTTCCTTATATAAAAATGACTCGTCAGCATCAAATTAAATCAGGCTTTTAAAATCAAATTACAAGCTAGAAAGTAATATGAAGGTGTACCGTTTGTGCTCTTAAGGGACTGAAAAATAATTATATATATATATATATATATATATATATATATATATATATATATATATATATATATATATATATATATATATTTATATATATATATATATATATATATTTATATATATATATATATATATATATATATATATATATATATATATATATATATATATATATATATATATATTATATATATATATATATATATATATATATATATATATATATATATATATATATATTTATATATATATATATGTATGTATAAGCATAGTAATTTATCACAATAGAACTAAAATATATATTCTTTAATATACATTATACTTAAAAAACTCTTGTTAATTCTGCAAAAATCAAATTCAAAATTTGAATCTCGAAGATTTTGTTTACTACTAGTTTTGAACTCTTTTTCCTCAAAATCTTTCTTCGGAAAATAACAGGCTGAACATCATATTAAAGCCAGTAAATCACACTACAGGGACGAAGTAACCACGTATGAACCATGTGACAAGGACTAGCGAATAATGCAAAAATATAAACTAATACAATGATTAACCCCTTAACTGTGACATATATTTCAGAAAAATTAGACCAAAAATGGAAAATTTTTTTGACTGTTTAATTTTATTCTTTATATTATTATAAAAGTTAGAAAATGTTTTTTTATTACAAAAGTAAAGTTTTAAATACAATAACTACTATAATTTTTACATACACATAAAACATTGATTGAGTCCTAAAGTAGAAACGAACTCAATTTGGACTTCAGAAAATAGAAACGTTAATTTTTCTTTTACCCGAACTGAGTTCGAGCATTACAAATATTGCACACAGTAATTGCCCGAACTGAATTCGGGCGACACTGGCAAGGGGTTAAGAGTGACAGATTTAAAGAGAAATTATCGTCTTCTATATACTAGTTAAGCTTTTGCTTGCGTTCACCCTCATAAAATTACGATGTAAGACTGGCGATTTATGATGAAAACACGAAATAAAAGAACAAACCCATGGATTAATAAAAACAACCAAGAGAAGAAAATTATTCCAAACCTTTAACAATTCACTTCCTATTGTACCTGAATTCATACGTAATGATTGTTTACGAATTAAGCACTTTTTCAAAAGGAATGCGAGTGTTATATAAGACATAATCGACCAATGTTATATTTTAAATTATTTATGTCTTTCAGAATTTATATCAATTTTCTTCGTAAACAAGAACGAAGATCTTCTGTCAATTTTCTCGAAAAAAAAAATAAATAAATCAGTAAGACAGAAATCTTTTTGAAAAATTTTTCCTAATACTTGACAAACATTGAATATAACTGGCAATGTTTCTTATTATATTGCTATTCATGATTGTGTTATCAATTAAAAGCCCCGTTAAGGATCACCCCATTCAAATGGTAAGTTTGGTTCTTGAAATGGTAAATTACTAGTTTAATTTTAGATACTGTTGTTGTGCGATGTGTTTCTGTAGGTACAGATACGACTTATTACATTATCTCACATAAATGTGGCTCATTACCAATATAAAAAATTATTCCTGAAAAACAAAAATTGATAGTTCTTTAAAAAGGGTTTACAACTTCCAGCTATTATATTATCGAGACCTTATCATGTGATTTAGGTAATATCATTTCGGACATAAAAATATAGTATGCTAAACATTGCATTCGAACATATCTATTACAGCTAGAGTAAAACCATAAAGACTTAAATCTAAAATTGGGGTAGCAAAATTTTTATAAAATTTTCTCGGCATTTATTCTTTGAAATTTTTAATGTATTTAATCCTTTATAAATTAAAAATTAGGACAATAATATGTAAAGAAATTAGAATTTTATATGTGACTATAATATAAAATTAAATTTCTGATTAGCAAAACTGATTTAAATTTCTTCGAACTTGAGCAGTGCCATTGATGGTTAATTTTTGGACAAACTTATTTATATAATAGCACATTTTTCCATCAGAATATAGCGATTATAAATCTAAGTAAATAACCAATTATAAATGTCCAATAAATGCAATTATAAATAAGAGTGATTTTTAAAAAACAAAACAAAATAAAATTAATTTATTAATTGTAGAAAGAAAAGACTTGAATGCAATTTTGCTTTTAAGGATATATATAAATGGGTATTAAATTTCTTTTTTTCCATTCGTGCGACATCTGCGGAAGGCAAAACAATGAAAAATAAATTCACACAAATAGGTTAAATACCCATAAAAATTCGAATAAAAAAAGAGGAGAAACGCGATTGAGAATTTGAAGAATATTTTAATAGGAACGCACGTGTCCTTGTGAAAGGACGAAAAATGCTTTAATAAAGGTTTTAAAAGTGCCATATTTCGATCAGCTTTACGAGAAGATAATTTTCGAAAATCCGATCAGAACCCATTGGTTAATGAACTTGCTGACAAGGAAACATGGGAGGAACAAACAAAGATAAATAACCAATAGCCACGAGGAATATTTGAAAAGGATATGAGCTGCTCGCGAAATAACAGCAGCTCAAAAATGTTAATTACCATTTTTCAAACCTAACGCTTTTCCAACTCTGACATTACGCCACCAATTTTTTTTCTCCCGATTTGTAAATGTTGTGCAAAAGAAGTGCGAATAAAAAATTACAGAATGCAATTAGGAGCGTGCCAATTATTTAAATCAAGGGGTGTGAAAATTAGATGTCGCACGCTATGGGTCATATTGGGAGTATTTAAAAAAAAGGTGGTAAAATTCATGGAAATAAAAGTCATAGGAGAACTATTAGTAAGATAATATCGCATGATGAATTATTCATCTGGAAAATAATAAGATTTAAAAATCATTTGCAAAATGTCGGGGACCACCAAAGAATATTTTTTTTATTTGGAAATATAATTATTTTAGCTTCAGGTTATTTTAAAAGATTGTATGATAAAAGTTTTAAATTCATTTAATTGTCAAGGAAAACTACAAATTATTCATCATTAGTATTTGGCAAGAATTAATAAAAATTAATTAATGAAATCTAATAGTATTCAAAAAATTTTTTTACATTTTGTTCATTAGTTATTGCACAGTATAAAAATGGTGGGAAATAATATGACATTCGATTTAATTAATAAAATTAAATAAGATCTCAAAATAGTTCCAATAAAAAAAATAGTATAAGAAAATAAAAACTTGTGATTAGAACTTCCAATTGATTTAAAAGCGATTTATGAATTTAAAATTTAAAAATGGGTTGACAAAAAGCACATATAACTTTATTTAAGTAATAAAATATAATTGTTAAAAGAATCCAGTAATCAGTAATTATATATAAATATAAAAAATTGAAATTATCTGGGGAGAAATAGCTTTTTGATTTTAAAAACATTGTTCTATAAAAATATAGACATATTTTTTGCGGAGAAGGAAAATTATGCTACATATTCTTTTTTCAATACATAAATCTACTTTGAGATACAAATAATGTGGACCGGTATGCCTACAAAAATTCCGTGGAATAAATAAAAATTATTTAATCAAAAGTGTAAGGTACTTTAACTACGTTTATAAAACCGAAGTCACAGTTAAATTGTCATAAATCGCAATAACAAAATCCATGAAGATATTGAAAACAAACTAAGGGAATATTTAAATACATGCTAGAAATATTTTATTCAATTTAAATATTTAAAGAAATAAAAGTTAAACTATTATTATTACTTTTTTAAAAGAGACAATGAACATTATTCTTTTGTAAATATCAGTTAGTAAAATTATAATAAATAATCAGATATAATAATATTAATAAAAGTAGAATGAATAAAGTATAGGTCACTCTGGACAAGATAAATAAATTCAAAGTTATTTTTGAGATCATTTTCATATAAATGTTAATAATAATAATAATAATAATAATAATAATATATATATATATATATATAACTTTTGAATACATACATATTTTTTGCATATTATAAATTTAAAATATTCTTTTGAATTTATCATATATAAATAACTTTCGAATATTTAATTTCAAAATTTCATGTAAAAATTAATGTAAGTAAATTGTGGAAGAAAAGTTAATAGTCAAAATAAACAGGAAATTAACAAATACATGAAATATAAATCGGATATTGCACCTATATAATATTGTAGTTTTGTAAACATGTGTTCCACACAAAGAATTCCGAAATGATTATTTCCATCAAGAATTTTTTTGATAACTTCTAAATGCTAATAAACCATGCATTCAATTTCAAAACCATTCTAGCTATTTATATCACTAATGCAATACTTTACTATCTGCAATCTGACAAATTATTCTACTTCCTTTATAGGAATTATTTAAATTTGACAGTCTAATATAATATAATTTGAATACATTCCTAATTTTTTCATAATAAAATTATAAAAAATAATAATAGTACCAAAAGCTTAGGAGAATTTTTAACGAATAATTTATTTATATTTCAGGATTCACAGTTTCTTTTTTTTAAAGTAAAAATAAATAATAATGATGATAAAACAAAATATAGGATATTTTAAATCCATAACACCAATTACAGCAATTGAAAAATATTGCTGACAAGATAACAGCAACTATATTCTCAGCAAACCTTGATTTTAAATAGATTCGAGCAACGATTTAGAGTGCGATTAAACGAAGCCGCATCTCAAGATCGCCAGAAAAAAATGGCAACAAAAAAGAACAAGAACCACATTCATTGAATCCGAAGAACAGGTGAAGAATATCTTTCAGTTTCGAACACGAAATCAGAAACTAGCAGTAATTATTCTTATCACTGGAAATGGAATCAGTAGTTAGTAAAAAAAGAAAGTAAAGATTCGCTGACTTGAATCGTAATCGAAATCGTGACTCGATGGTAAGTCGACAGATTTTATCAATCAATACTAGATGTTAATAAAATTTATGGTTCCACAGACGGCGAAAGTCGATATTTCTTACGTAAAATTATATATACTAGTTATCTCTTACTGATTTTATGCAACTAGCTTTTTAACAGCTGTAGAAAAAATGTTAATAATCAAACTTTAAATTAAAATTTGAGATTATATATATGCTAATCTTTCTCGATTTTTAAATCAAAGTTTTATTAACATTTTTTCTGCAGTTGGTAAACTGAGTGTACACGTGTAAGTTTGGTGATATTTTTTAATGTTTTTTTTTTCCCTGTATCTGCAACCTGGTTTTTATTACTTAATAGATATGGAGACATAGAAGTATTATGGCGAAAATTCTACTTTGGCAACTCTAGTTACAGTTTCACAGAAATCTGGTGAAACATTCACATAATCGCTTGCTTTTTAACAGAAATAAAAGTATTTAGCAATATATCCGAAATATTTGCTAAATACTCTTATTTCTGACATACACCGGCAAATGTCAACATTCACCAAGTACTAATGGTGAATGTTGAACATGTCGAAGATTTATATTTTCTTCTCTGTATTTCAGCCACGATATAACGTCACAAGGGTGACGTAAGTTTTTTGCCTTTTCTTAGATGAATGATCAAAAAATTTAAAACAAACAGTGCTTTCTAAATGGGAAAAGAAAAAACAATAGAAATTAAAAACTTATTTAATAATCTGATGAAAATCTTATTTATTGCAACAACTTTAACTATTATGACACTTTAAATGGCACAAGAGACCCTTGTTTTTGAAATGGCATTTATTTGTGGAACATTTCTTTTTGCAATGCCAGCATGTATAGCCCTACCATCCGATTCTCAAATTAGTTGCAACTAGTTTTCTCAGCGACATTTCTTGAGCAAAAATCTCATCTATGGAAGTAACTTTCCCTTACAAATTACGAACTGATTACATGTGTAAAGCTACTTGATTTTTATTTGTCATTTTATAGAAATCGGAATCTTTTATTCCAACAACAACCGCTTACACATTTCGACTAGCTAGACGACCATAGTTGATTTCAGGGACTTGCATTCGTACAGTATTACCAATTTGAGCAGGAAATTGTTTTTGTAAGGTTCGCAATATTTTTGTTGCTTGCAGTAAAAAATTTCTCTTACATGGCCAATCTTTTTATGTAGAAATAACTCATGTTTTTCAGTCAGAACTTGATGTAAAGACGTGGTAGATTGCAGGTCCCCTTTAATATTTTTATTTGGAATACGGTTTTCAGTATGATCACTGCTCAAATATTTTTCAGAAGTAAAAACATCTTCTTCAAGTTGTTCTTCTGTTCCAGTATTTATGATTTGTTCGCTAGGTAAAACAGACGATGTTATGCCTCTCTTTCTTTATCGCTAAAATTGGCTTCATAAGGACTTTGACGAATTCCTTCGCGGTATGAAGTGTTCTTAGAAACATGAACAAAGGGTAAAATACCTGACCATTTATTTGCATTCATCCATGCAGTCAGCCTATTCTTTATATCCTGATTGGCCATTACAACTGAGTCCTGTGCTTGACTGTAAAGAGGCTTTCCATGAACTATATCATAACATCTTTCCACATAACCTATATTTCGGATTGGACTTAACTACTGAATTCTTTATCAATATGAGATGGTAATATTGCTGGAGCACCAAATGTAAAAATATTGGAAAAACGAGTTATACTACAGATACTTCAGCTCTTTCAGTTTTCAAAGGTCATAACCCTATAAATTGAATGATTTTTGTACACCATAATTATTTCATAATATATTATTTTATACACCATTATATTATTGAGAACATATATTCACCATCTATTTGATAGCTTGAGTTTAAATCAGAATTGATTACTGGTTTCACAACACTTTTTTTAGGTACACTGTGTTTTATTTGAGATTGTTTGAAAATTTTAAAGTCAATATTAAAATTTCATATACAATATTTTTATATTTAACTTACAAATCTTTAAGCTGCGTGTTCTTCCTCCGTCGCCTTTTCTGGTGTGAGTTTCAAATATGGAAAACAAAGCAATCTTTTATTGAACATTCATTTCTCCTGGATTTCATGGTACTTCTCGTAATCATAAATCTCCTAAATGCCATAACGTTTTAATCGTCTGTAATGCAAAAGAGTATTACTCTTGGTTTTTTAGCAAAAAACTCTTCAGAAAATATTTTAGGGTACTTTTCTTGAGAAAAATATAAAAACAATTGTGTTCTTGTTTACACGCAATTAATGCATTTAATTTTTTAAGAAAAATAACAAATTCAATGCAGTACCGATTCAGTATAAATTAGGGTATCGAAAAAAAATTAAGAAAACGCATTATGAAAGCTTGCAAAAGAATGGCAAAGCTGACTGACGCCGAGCACAATAAGATTTGGAGGAACACACTCAGTCGCCCCTTTGTTGAGCACGAATCCTCTCTTTTTGACCTCCACCACACCATTTCTGCTGTTACTTATGACACTTGCCATGATCGCTATAGTTTTGGCTATGCGAATCGAAGTCAGTAGGGTGCATCTTTCGTTTAACCAGAGCTCCACGAAGGTGTAAATCGATGGCAACATCAGAGGATCCTCAATTTTGACATTGATCTGGAAGAGGAGGAAATTTTCTCCAGATGGTAACAGCTCACACAGGACTCCTTCGATTCCACAGAATATTAACGAGAATGGACTCGATGGGTCTTTGGCGGGAATTGAACCCTTCCGGACGAAAGGGCGATGCCTAGGCTAACACGGCCTAAAAGCATATCTGTGATTGTCGACATACACTGGTGAGGGTCCTAATGTACAAGAATGTAATGAGATATTCGATCTTTCATTGGCGTATTTGGTATGAGTTGACATTCTCCAATTACAATCATTCACGGTAACATACACACACACACAATTGACAAAATGTTTATTTATACACTTCAATTTCAGAATTTTATAGCAAAATAAAATAAGGTAACTAAGCTAAAATTGCAGAAATATATTCTATTGGGGTAAAATATTAATAAATGTCAACAAAAAAAATCACATAAACTTTAGTTGATTAATGAATAAAACTTTATAAAAACTATACAAAAAGAGTATTTATACACTTACTTAGTGACAAATTTTATAAACCTAATTATAATTATTTTATAGTTATCTAATACTTTGTATGCATTCCATCCCAACTCAATACAGTGCTGCTTGAATCCTGCAGAAGGACTCCACAGGGTTTACTTTCACTTCAACTTAAGTACTCATGTTAATAAGAAAGACTACATCCCAGAACATCTTAGACAACTGACATTGGAAAACCTAAGCCACATTCCTAACAATGCCATCAAAATCTTCACTGACGGTAGTAAAATTGAAATTCTAGCAGGTAGTGGCATATATATTGAAACCCCTCACATCAATTTGACTCTTTCTCATCGCAATCCCAATCACTGCTCTGTCTTCAGAAGTGAATTGATTGCAATAGACCTGGGACTAGAAGCTATTCTTTCTGAAGAGGATTATGGTGACCTATGGATCTTGTCTGACAGCCGTAGTTCTCTCCACCATCTTAGTAATTGGCTTCTTGTAGGCGACAAGATCAGCAACTCTATCCTGCTTAAATTAAAACTCATTTCACTTAATCATGATGTTCACTTGCAATGGATACCTTCACATGTGAATCTCCACGGGAATGAAATGGCCGATAATCTTGCTAAGGAGGGTTGCAGGATTTCAAATACTCCCTCTTCCACACTTACTTTTCTGGAGTTATACTCCCGGGAAAAATCAAAAATCTCGGAGGAGTGGAAAACACCCCCCACCCATAATTGGTACAAGGGATCAAAACCGGGATTGTCCCTTGACCTCCCATGTGACAGACGTACCCGGACTGTTCTCTCAAGACTTGCTAGCGGTCATATTAAGTGCCTCTCTTTCAACGAGGGCGGGAAAACTTTCGTCACCTGCACCAAGTGCCAAAATCATCAGGCTTCTCCTGAGCATCTTTTGGATTGCATGGGTCTCTCTAGGGAGGATCTCTTTAGCAATCCTCTTTTAGTCTTCGACTTCCTTACAGTCAACGAACTCGTGGATCTAGTCTGACTCCGTCAAACACGGAGGATAAGCAACAACAACAACAACAACAGGCATTCCATTGGCTTTCACAATTGCTTCAAGATGTCTTGGCATTGATTCTATTAACATTTTGGTGGTTTCTTGATCTATTTCTTCCTAAACTTCCATGAGGGCTTCTTTCAAACAATTTTTACTTGTAATATTTTTTTTCGAACTTCAGCATCCAATAGCATTTACAAATATTCAATTGGATTAATATCCGGGGATTGTGGTGAAGTTTCAAGGCGTCTTGCCGCATTATAAAGCAACCATGTTTTAGTAACTATCGCAGTGTGTTTTGGATCGTTATCTTGTTGGAATAAGAAAATGTCTCCGATACCCAATTTTCTAGCACTGTCTAATAAGTTATGCCGCAACACATCAATGTAACCTTAAGCTGTCATTTTTTTGTGTCAATAAAGTGTAATTTTCCAACCCCGCCATGAGCTACACAGCCCCAAACCATCACATTTCCACCACCATGTTTCAGGGTCTGAAGTACAATTTTACTATCAATGGCTGTTTTATTTTTCGCCAGATTTTTCGGATACTAGGGGTTAAAAAATTTCAAACTTACTCTCAAGTGAAAAATTAACCTTTCCCCACAAGTCCATCGGTTTGTTTTTGCATTTCCTAGCAAATTCTAAACGCTTTTTTCTATTAACTTCAGAGATCATTGGTTTTTTCTCGGAGTTCTGCCCTTTAAACCAGCACTATGCAACACATTTCTTATTGTTTGAGCGGTCACTCTAATGTTAGAAGATGCCAGAAGGTCATCCGCAATTTTCTGAGCAGAAATTTGTGGTTTTCTAATAGCGCTGCTTTAAAAATACTTTATTTCTTGAAGTTAATTTACTCGGACCACCTGGCCTGCGTTCATTTTCAACGAATCCAGTATTTTTATATTTTCTTACGATATAACCAATAGTTGTAAAGGGTAACTTAACCATCTTTTTGAATTTCGCGATAATACACTACTGGCCATTAAAATTGCTACACCAAGAAGGAATGCAAATAACAGAACGATATTTATTGAACACATACATTATAGTGGAAAGAACAAACTAGATTAGATTTACAAGAAATTAGGATGTATAGATCCTGAGAAATCAGTACTCAGAGCAGCCACCTCTGGCTGCAATAACAGCATTTATCCGCCATAGGCATGGAGTCAAACAGAGATTGTATGGCATGAACGGGGATCTCAGTCCATGCAGCTTCAACACTAAGCCACGGTTCATCGACAGTAGTGGATGGTGAGTGATGGCGTGCCAATCGCTCGGCAACCATTGACCACACGTTCTCAATTGGTGACAAATCAGGAGAACGTGCTGACCAGGGTAACAGTCGAACATGTTCTGTATCAATAAAGTTTAGAACCGTACGGGCAACATGCGGTCGTGCATTATCCTGTTGAAACAAAGCATTAGGGAGGCCTCGAAGATAGGGAAGAGCCACGGGCCTTAACACATCGGAAATGTAACGGTTGCTGTTCAAAGTGCCGGTAATGCGAACAAGAGGTGATCGAGACGTGTATCCAATAGTACCCCATACCATCACTCCAGCAGATGGGCCAGTATGGCGATGTCTAATGCAAGCTGGCAATGCGCGTTCTCCACGATGCCTCCAAACACGGATGCGGCCATCATGATCCTGTATACAGAACCGAGATTCATCTATAAAGATTACGTGATGCCATTCCCGCGTCCAGGTTCGTCGCTGATCACACCATTGAAGGCGCTCCTGTCTGTGACGCAGCGTCAATGGTCGCCATGCAGACAATCCATGCTGCTGCAAACGTCGTCGAACTGTTCGAGCAGAAACTTGTTGCCTTGCAAATGACTCCATTTCTCGACTCAGGGTTCGTGACGTGGCTGTACGATCCCTTGTGACCATGCGGATAAGATGTCTGTCTTCGCTGCTGTTAGTGATGGGGGGTCGCTGAGATCCTGCATGACGTTCCGTATGATTGTCCTGAACCCATCGATTCCATATTCTGCTAACAGTCATGTAACCGACGCGAGCAGCAATACTGCGGTACGATAAACCGCAATCCCGGTAGGCTATAATCCTTCCTCGATCAAAGTCAGACACGTGCTGATAGGCATTTCTTCTTCTTACACGAGGCATTACAACAACTTTCTTTGCCGAAAACAACGTTGAAACGGAAATTGAGAATGAGAAAACTGCTGTCAAATCTCTGGTTTTATACACATTGTAGATGTCGCTACTGTCGCGTGCTTGGTATGAATGCGCTGAAAATCTAATCATTTTCATATCACAGCAAGTTCTACCTGTCATACAAATTTCACGTGTGTGGTGTGCCGCTTTCCTGGTGTAGCAATTTTAATAGCCAGTTGTGTATTTTCCACTTTTATTAAGGTTAACAATATGAGTTCTCATGTTTAAAGAGACTTCTTTTGATTTCGTGGCCATTTCTCAAATTTTCTTTGCGATTGACCTTGACTTTTAAAAAAGATAACCTTCAATGTTTAATAAATACAAATTATCCAAAAAATTAACTATCATGTGAAAAATTGCATGAAATGATAGTAATACTTACCGGAGATATAGGTGTACAAATATATTTTTTGCAAGAAATTTTCCAAGTTAGTAAGATTTAGGTTTTATTTTCAATTATTTCAAAATATTTTTTTTTCGTTTACTTAGAAATAAACGACAAACTCACGTTCACACATAACAAGGAAAAAATAGCTGCTTATATTTTTCTAAACTTTAAAAAAAAGTGGTGTACAAATAATCATTTTGCTTACTGTATTCAGGTAATGAATATATAATTCATTCAACTTAAAAATATCTAAATAGCTAGTTTCTCACTAAAATACCCTATTAAAAATTGATCGAAGTTGCTATAAATGAAACAAAAATAGTATAAAACTTTAATAACTGATACTACTTGAGAGTGATTAATAACTATGCAATATGCAAGTATAATAAAATGTTGTATTTGAATTGTTATTCAAAGTTTAAAAAAAGTAGAAATAAACGTAGATAAAAATTAACTGTTAATTTTTATTTATGTTAGATCAACTTTTTTATTTTGTACTGAATTTTGAATTAAAGTATGTTCATTATTATTTATGATAAGTCATTTTTTCGCCAAGATTTTTTCGAGTGTAAATGTTGCAATCTAAAAACTGTCACATATCTAGTAATTCACAAGTCCAACAAAATAAATTCGCTCCAATAAAAAAAATCCAGATATTCACATAATTTTGGTCTTCTTTTTATTTCTTTAAGGTCAGAAATAACTACTTTTAAGTCAGTTTTACTTACCAATCTCTTTCACATTCTTAACTCTTAACATTCTAAAACTAACTCTGTTCACTTAATAACTACTAAATAACTATTCGCTTAAAAAAAAACAATCGTTACATACATGTGTTGTTAAACTAATCTGGCTAAACTAATCTAATTAGACTCAATTATGCAATTGCAAAATGCTGTAATCTCGAATATAGTTTGCTTATAACCTTTAAATTGCAAAATTGTTTCAAAGGAAGGAACCCATTTTTAAAGTCGTTGAAGTCACTGACGTTTTTCACAGAAAACGATAAAATATTAGTTTTTCTTTTTCTTTAGGCTAATATTTAGCAAAAAATATTTTATGCAGTATTGTATTACAAAGAAATTTTAATTTTACAGTAGTTAGACACACCATTGAATATTCTAAAATGCGTTCTCGCACCAAGGATGCGAGTTTATAAGTTTGTTTATGTAACAGATAACTATGTAAAACTCGTTTACATAGAAACAAAAAATTTTTAACCGAAAAAAAGTATGAAATGCTTTAAAAAATCTTATGATTATAAGAAAGAAGTAATGATTAGGCCCAGAAATAACGATAATTATTACATCCAATAATAAATAAAAAGGTGGAATTCAACGGCAAAATAATATTCATTGCATTTAGCATTTTTTTTTTTAAAAATTAAACTTTATTATTTTGAAATATTTTGCTTCGCCCCACAGGTTAAGAAAATTTGATGTAAATAACAATTAAAACCTCATTGTTATACGATCAAAACTGACTGCTTAATAACTACTTAAGTTTAAATCTCGTTTCCAGTAAGAAATGGGGGTTGTTCACAAAATTAATGAAGAGGCAAATACTTCTATAAGCTTCCATTGAAAATAAAAAAATACGCATATGATTGTAATGAAGCTAATTCATACCAAGTATTTATAGATAAGAGTTGCTGTTGTTGCCGTGTGCCAGCCAGGCTGGCAACATGGGGTGCGTTGCTAATAACACAAAATACCTTCCTTTTGGACGACACCTTAATATATATAACATTAATGTTGTTGTTGTTGCTTATCCTCCATGTCTGACGGAGTCAGAATAGATCCACGAGTTCGTTGACTGTAAGGAAGTCGAAGACTAAAAGAGGATTGCTAAAGAGATCCTCCCTAGAGAGACCCATGCAATCCAAAAGATGCTCAGGAGAAGCCTGATGATTTTGGCACTTGGTGCAGGTGACGAAAGTTTTCCTGCCCTCGTTGAAAGAGAGGCACTTAATATGACCGCTAGCAAGTCTTGAGAGAACAGTCCGGGTACGTCTGTCACATGGGAGGTCAAGGGACAATCCCGGTTTTGATCCCTTGTACCAATTATGGGTGGGGGTGTTTTCCACTCCTCCGAGATTTTTGATTTTTCTCGGGAGTATAACTCCAGAAAAATAAGTGTGGAAGAGGGAGTATTTGAAATCCTGCAACCCTCCTTAGCAAGACTATCGGCCATTTCATTCCCGTGGAGATTCACATGTGAAGGTATCCATTACAAGTGAACATTATGATCAAGTGAAATGAGTTTTAATTTAAGCAGGATAGAGTTGCTGATCTTGTCGCCTTCAAGAAGCCAATTACTAAGATGGTTGAGAGAACTACGGCTGTCAGACAAGATCCATAGGTCACCATAATCCTCTTCAGAAAGAATAGCTTCTAGTCCCAGGTCTATTGCAAACAACATTAATTATTAGCACAAACATAAATTTAGAGGTTTCTTTCTCCATCATTCAAAACACATGCATTTTCCATTGCCCGGACTCTGCCACTCGTATTCACACTCCTCCTCTCGCTCGACTCAGACTAACAGGGCTCTCTTCCGTCGGCACATTGCAAAATCCCAAGTTCTCGTTTCCGTTAAGTGTTTGATTTTCACAGGTTGTTGTCGTGTGCCAGCTAGGCTGGCTCCACTTTTCCAACTAAACCATATTTTGGTGTGGAGTCTGACTTCCTCAGTACACACATGCCATAGGGACCCGTTTATAGGGTGGGCAACCCTTCACACCTCATTCATACAAGGAAGGGACAAAGACAGGATAGATAGAGAAAGAAAGTACATTCATGCCCGAACCAGGATTCGAACCCAGGATCTCCTTATCCGCAGTCAGGCACGCTGACTACTAGACAAGTTGGGCAACACAGTAAAAGCAATGTAAGCTTGATTGGTTGGTCGTTCTATGACCACTTGGCATATATATATAGGACTAGTTTTTACCAGGAATCACATTTTAAAATAGATTTCCAACCACCCCATTCATACCCATCAACATTAAAAATCTTAAGATATCATAGTTTTTTAAAATGGTGTAATTGAGAACATTCACTGCTTGTGACAGCTTGAAATGTAACTGGAAACAAATATAAATTCAAATTATAAGATAAAGAACTTAGAACAACCTTTACCGATTTTGATTGCGAGGTAATTAATATTTATTTTGCATACTAATATATGGCGAACGTTTTATTAAAAATTAAAACCATGAGATTGCATGAAAAATTCAAATTTCGTAATTTTTACAAAAATGTATCATTTGATTCAGACTTTTAAACATAATGAATCACATTCCATTGAAATTGATTGTGATTAATAGTTGAGTAAAATCCTTCTGTATTTTTATAAAATCTTCAATTCGATTAATGTATATTAAGTATACCTATAAGTAACATAATTTCCGAAAGAAACGACACGGTATTTTCGTGTTTAAAATTACAATGCTCAGAGTGGCGTTTCTATCGAATAAGCACAATGTGCACTCAGAGAGCGAAAACATATGACCGGGGTTCGCAAAATAAACAGGAAATGTGTAAAAATATTGCCAATAATATGAATATTCATAGATGATAAAATTATATTCCTATATAAAATAGTGTACAATGATAAAATTGGCACATTTATATAATTAAAATTGTAATTCAGTGTGGGATTTACTACATTTTTTTTTTTTTAAAATTTGAATAGAGAACAATCGGATTTTGGAGACTACATGATTTAAAATTTGCAGTAAATATTTTTATTGCCAAATGTTACATTTAAAAATTTCTGGGGTTCAATGTAGGTTTGGCGAAAAATTTAACGATGAATATTGGTGATGAATTTTTTGTTTCTGGTACCCTGGTATTTTTAACATTTAAGCTAACACAATTTTAGGGTGCCATTTTGCTACTCCTATTTTGGCGTTAAAAAAATCGCCAAAAAATCAAGGAGTACCTTTAAGTAAACTTTTACCATTTTCAGTTTTTAATTCATTTTAATACCTCGTTTTTGAGAAGTTTTTGATTATAGTATGAGTATTAATCATATTGACTTCTTTTAGTGAGTAAATATAATAAATGTATAAAATATAAAAAAATGAATATAAAAAATCAGGAATGAATACATAATATTTCCAAAATTTTTCATGCGTAATTTATTTTCGAGTTATGTTTTCATGTTATACGATTTTATAGATGAATTATCGTACACATTACAGCACAGATTAAAATTTTATTGTAATAAAAGTCATGACGATATAACTCTCATTTTAATTTAGTGCGGTATTTATTTAGGTGTGGAGGGTTGGTTCTATACAACTTTTAACTTTTTAAACTTCTTGAAATTACTTAAGAACAAATCTGCACATAAGCAAAGATGAAATCAGTGATTATACAAAAAATGTTTTAGCGTGAGGGAAAAAATTTATAAATATATATTTGTAATTATGCCATATATTTTCAGCCATAATTTGCACATTTAATTAAAATTCACATTAGAGAAAATTATATACTAAAAAAAGTTAATTTGTTAGTACCAAAAATAAGTATATCACTACACATATTTAGATTTAGCACAGCATTTAATGAATTAGAGCATAATATGCCCAGGCTGCAACTGGCATAGATAATCATTAAACTTAATAAGTAAATATTAAGAAAAGGCTATTAGTGACAAAATTCAAAAATAAGAGACCATCAGATTTTTCATAGCCTGTATTTATCTCTTAAATCATTCTAGGTGTAAGTGCATTGAAGCGCAAGAGAACAGCATTATTTACTGTTTAAGACTGAAACAGCTTCTAAAAATTAAATAAAAGCACATAATTTCATACATTTTCTAATGAACATTAGCTTTATTATTTTACTTTAAACAAAATAACACCATGCAAAAAATTTAAACTGAAAAAATTTTAATCAAAATGTACATAATTTGTACCATTAATATGACTAAGTAATATTTTTAATCTCTGAAGTAATTTTTAATAGTTTTCAAAACTAAAGAGAAAAAGTGTACTGAAATTTTTCGGCAATATTATCCTTTTTTCCTTTTCTTTCCGAAATTTGAGATACACCCAAATTTAGTTTAACCATCTGAAAGTAATTTCTCTTTCCTTTTTATAAATTGGAATTTTTAACTTCATTTGCTCCAGGATATATTCAAGATAAATATATTAAAGAATGAAACTAAGCATCGTGCAGAATTTTTTTCATTTCATATCCCTTTCGCTGTGCAAAGGTAAAGTATTATAATTAAGTATGTGATCTAATCACATTACCAAAACAAATAAACGCTAAGTAATGGCGCTCTAAACTGGCGTTACAATTACTCCTTAAACAGCTTGTTTAAAAGAAAGGTCGAATGCCAAAGTTCGCCATGAATTTAACCTCACGAACGGCAAAAAGAGTTCCAAACAAATGCATGCACAAGCAGAAGCACGCCACAACTACACTCGAACGTTTCGCAAAAAATGGCAGAAAGGTTACGAACGCACTCTTTCCAATGACGCTTTTTCGTTCTTTAAATCTGCGTGAATAGACAAGGCGCATTTTGCTGAACTTCTAAATCCATGGAACAAAAGAAAGACCTCGCCTTCCTTCCGTAGTTGCGTTCTTTTTTTCTTATTCTTTCTTTTTTCCTCCTGCTGGCAACCATCTGTTATCGCTGAGTACAATCGTTTGCGCATTTCTTCTTCAATTATTCCTTTATTTACTTTAATGATTAAATTTTGGAATTGCTAATACGGTTAATGATAAAAAAAACACCATCAGCTATCTCAAAATAATAAGAGTTTAAATAAATGAACTCCAAATATTTTAATTGGATGGAGTTTAAATGAAAAAGAAAGAAAGCACAAATAAATTACAAATAAGAGACTTGTTTTAATAAGTTGATTAACAAACAAAAAAAAACTAAAAAAAAAAAAAAAGATGTCTCGTGCAATTAGCTGATACTCATAAATGCTAATTTGAAAAAAAAAATAAATAAAAAAAGGAACTAAGAAATTTAAGCAACTTTTTGAGCCTATGTGTGTTTTACAAATCTGCTTTTTACTATTTCAGCAATAGTAATTAAAAAAAAGACTTAATGTTGGCGTAAGCAAGGCAATGAACGTGATTTGAAGGTAAGCAGCAAATCCTTTTTACAGCGCTGTCTCCATACGATGTGACTTAGATGAAAGATACGTGAAGCCATGGATATTTTAAATCAATAAGAATCGTAATAAAGTGGCGTACTCAGGATCGCAACTGTAACGACCACTTCGTGTATAAAAAAATTAAATATACTTATAGAACATTCATAATTAAGCGAATGTAACTTACAACATAACTTCACCAGTCTATTCTATTTATTTGCTTGTAGAAATAAAGATGTATTCTGTTGTGTGTGATTTAGAGACTCAATAACACTTGATGAAAAATAATGAAGATAAGATACTTAAACTCATGTTTCCAACTACACAAAAGAAGGATTAACTAAAAAGTCTACTGTTTTGAAATTTAATGTAAGAAAACAAATAAAATAAATTAAAAAAAATAATAGAAATCTCAGCTAATACATTTCATACAAATATGGTCTACATAAAATAGGGCATTTTCACATCAAAGAACCCAGATTTTTCGACGGTGAGCCTGAAAGCTTCGAGAAAAATATATAAATAAAAATCTTAAGCCTAGATCCTTCATTCCTATTGAATTTTTATTTACGGTACTACTTAAGAAATTTCAGGCCACATAAACATAAGTATCAAGCAATTAACAATTCCAACAGATGTTACCGTAAAAGTAATATCTGTCCTTGATATCTATTTCTACAAAATCATAAAAGGCGGGCATTAAAAAATTATGGGTACTTTTTCATTATCCCCGTACGATGATCGCTTTAGCGGGAAAAAATTATCGTAAATTACTGTCGTGACTATTCCATTTGCTTAGGTTTACATAATTAGAAATTATTTATTATTTTTATAAAAACATTTTCGTTACATTTTATGAATTAAATAATTATTACTTATTGACAAAACTTAATTTAACGCCAAAGTTAATTTCTGGCGAAAACCTCTTAATAATCGCTTCGATGATCGATTGCATTTGTATAATGTAATAGCACCTTTTTTCCAATGAAACAAAATTATTTTTTCGCTACATTTAGCAATTAAAATGCAAATTAAAATTTGCTACAAGTCGCCAAGAGTATTGGCGACTTGTGATCGTAATGCTCCTTTTAAAGGATAAAATTATCGACTAGCTATCTTTTGCACCAACTTGCTTTAGCTTTGTTTAGCATTTAGCTTGTTCAGATTTATTTATCGCTCTTCACTCAATTTTAGAGAAAAAAATTCGATTGGAATGTACTTAATTTGAAATGAAATTTAGAGCTATTAATATCATCATATCTACACTGTATTATTTTCGCTTCTCCATAAGAAACATGTTATTCCTGTAAGATCAGAATGGGGGTACAACAAAAATATAAATTATGTTATAAATGGTAACTTGTATACCCATTGTTATCAATATAGCTTCAACAATCTTTTATTTATTTACTTGTACAAATAAAGTTTTATTTATAAATAATTTAGGGACACTCTGTCACATTTGATGGAAAATAATAAAGGTAAAATACTTTAATTCATAAGACGCCAAAGAAGGATTTCATTTGCAGACTAATTTCTTCAAATTAAAAAAAAAAAACGAATCCTAATAATGAACTTATTAAAAATATTTTACTAACTAATAGTAAAAGAAAAAATTTAATTATCCTATTCAAACTAACCATTAAGAGGATGTTTTGTCTTTTTCTGTTCGTGTATTGACAATGGCTTCTCAAACCGATGCTTTGGTCTTTATGAAGGAAGTCATTTTATTAACAAAGTGAACTTCGACAATTTTTTAAATTCCAACGAGATGAAACCATAGATTCGTTACTCGATTTTGGGTGTCATGTCCAAATCAATTCGATTATTGTTAAGGGCATTTGGCTCAAATTTTAAAATTTTAGACAATAAATGCCAGAACCAATTTTCGTATTATGACATTTTTTATTGCGCTACCTTTTAGAACTACAAATACTTTTTTTTTGTTCATTTTTATAAGAAAATGAGTCCCGGGTGTAAGTGAAAGTAGAAATGGTTATTAGCGCTTTTGTTCTTTTCATCAATAGGTCTCTAACAAAATGTTTTGGCAGCCGGGGCGTGACTACGCAACCTACATGTAACGTTACCTGACGTCATGTATATTTTAAGCCAATGAGAATTATTATAATGTGATGTAATCATGATCTCAACTGGAAGGAAAGAAAAACAACTACTTTATGGTTAATAAATAGATTTTAAATTACATACAAGGCATCGACTACCAAATGTTCATCCAACAAACCACAGTAAGATTAATTAACTTCTCCCCATCAAATCGGACAAATTTTTCGAAGCCTGATTTAACAACAAAAGGAATAGTTACTAATTGCAGATTAAGACATTTAATATTAATATTTGGCACTTTTCACTTGCAAAGACGTAATTTTATTGGAACCTACAGCTAAAAGTGGATTCAAAACCACTACCATCATCCACGTATGAGGTTAAAGTCTACTAGCGGTAGAAGCCGAAGCTTTTACCGCTTATCAACCAGTTCAGCTTAATATTTGTTGAAATAATTTAAAAGATTGAATCGCGATTCTTTCATGGGAGAGAAATAAATATCATTAAAGCTAAACTAATTAGTTCATTTAAACCATGGTTTCCCAAACTTTTTTTCTCGTAAACCACTTTCAAAGTTTTACTATTTTTAGTAGACCCCCTGCTGCTGCATTTCTACTGTGTATTCCCAAAACTCTTAAAAATATCATCCTAAATTGGGGGTGTTAAGAAGAAAAAAAAGTAACACATTTTTTCTTGTGTCTCATTTATTAAAATAATTCTCGTGGTTACACAAAATTATAAACATTTATTATTACAAACAATCACAACAGTTGACAAAACATAAAAGATAGTCATACTTTTTAATGAGGCATCACACGGGCAGCACTTAGAAAGTCTCGACATGTGGTGTACACTTGTACTATTATCTTTTGTTCTATTCAATTCTATGTTTTTTTCAATTTGATGTTGTCTGCAGACTACATAAGGGAGAGTCCAAACCTGTACAAATATGCGGGCAAGAGGTCATGGCCCGTAGTGAGGCGGAAGAAAGTCACAGCTGACCTTCAAGGGAAATCAGGGATCGTTGAGCAGCGAGGCCCATGGCTGACTAGCAGAGTCAAGCAGTGCTTTATCACATCTTCTCTTTATCAGGAGTTTCAGTGAATGAAAAGAGAGGGTCTTCAAAGGTCTCTAGAAGCACCCTTTTTGGTCAAAAAGTCCAGGAATCGCGCAGTGAGCCTGGAAAACAATACAGGTTGAGAGTTCTCCAGTAAACGCCTGTTTGCAAGAGGTTGAAGAGGGGAGTCTGCAGAATGGCGAATAGCCGGCTGCTTTAATGCGATAGAGATCGCTTCGCCATCGTAATGGGAATAGAATGGACCCCTATTGGTGCATAACGTAAGAAAAGTTCACAACACACACCGTCTTCATCGTTGAACATTGATCCATCGGTGTATACATTCAACCATGCATTTCTTGTGTATTTGTTGCCAGTGGTAGAGAAAGCAATGACACGAAACTGTTGATCATTTATGTAACTTGAATAAGAATAAGTTTTGTTTCGAAATTTGGATTACAGCATTTGAAATTAAATTAAACGTAATGAACGCTATTTAACTACAAGTGAAATTGTTTAGGTTCCGATACTGCCAATATAAGAGAGGAAGCATTCTGTTTAATCTAATACTTTGCTATTTATTTTCCCATTTTTATAAACTACTTTTTTTAAAAGATTAACGAGTTCTTTTTTTAATTTTTGAAAAGATAATGTTTTTACTGACTACAGTGTATGTATTTACGCTTTTCCAAAACGGCGAGGATAAAAAAATAGTCTGGAACGAAGAAGATGAAAAGAATGGTTGAATCCTAGCAGAACCTACAACTTCAGCGCGAATAGTTTTGGTTGGCGATAATTATGGATTTCGCAAATCTTGATAACTCTACTTCGATATGGACACACAAACTATTTCTAGAATCTCGTTCTGGTTTGGCGCTTTTTTTCAGTTTGCCACCAAAGGCTCGCCTAGGATTTTACCGAAAGGAATCTCAACATATTTTTAAAATTTAATAACTTCAAAACTAAAGAGAAATTTCAATTATACTATATATTCTATATCACTCAATTTGTTTTAAACTGATCTATAATTAAAACCTCATTCTATGGAGCAAAAAGAGCTTTGAATACATAAATAGTAAATATTTTTTTTAAAAGTTACAGTTTTCAACCGAAAGCTATGTATGTTATTTCAATTATCGGCGACACCCCACAAAATAACATAGCTCGATATTTCACAATAGACATAAAGAAAATATTTAAGCTGAAAAATAAAAAATTTTTAAATAGAATCTATAAAGATATGAATTATAAGAAATATGAACATTGAGAAAAAATATACCTGTTAATGAAATGTTCTATGTTACATAGAACATTTCATTAACGAAAAAATAATGTAAAAAAAAATTTATGTGTGAAGTCATGAGATGACGTATCATTTACAAAATTGCATTGCACACACCACATACACACATATATATATATAAATATATATATATATATATATATATATATATATATATATATATATATATATATATATACACATACATACATATATATACATACACACACACATATATATAAATATATAATTTTTAAAAGTACTTCCTATTAATAAAGGGAAAAAATATATTCTTACATAAATTATACATAATACATAAACACATAAATACAAAATCTACCAAAATTACAACTAATCATTAAAAAAATTTACGGTAATAGAAAAAATCTAATTTCAAGGAAATACGTTTGGAAATGAAACCAGCAATGACTATCATTTGGCACTTTGAAGAGAGAATGTAACTAAAAAAACTTCTAGTTATATTTATTTAACGTTTACAATTAAATAAAAAATAATAAATACATATAAATGCAGGAATTACTACTGGGATAACCGATAATTATATTTATCAAGTAAAGTTTAGTTAATAGTTTTCCGATAGTAAACTATGCAAACGAGAACAATCATAAAAATATTGAAACTAAACTATCAAAAAACTATTAATTGGTATTAATCAAAGATCATTACACAGACGTGAAAACAGTTTTTATGCTATTCTTTTGTACAACATTGTAAACAACTAAAAATTATATATTCCATATAAATGAGTCATTAAATTGTTTTATGATATAAAGGAAAAGAATGTGAATAAAACTAAAAGTTAGAAATGAGTCAGTCAGGTTTCCTAATGAAAGTAATGACACATAAGGCTACGTAAACAACGTAATATATCAACTGAGTTCATGAGCAAAATTATGTACAGTTTGAATTAAATATTGTGGATAATATAGATAACAGAAAGGATAAAAGAAAAATGGGGTTATCAAAAATTATTTTAAAATTTTCACCATCACAAATGGCTTTAAATATACAGGTATTAGTATTGGTAAACATACTGACTGGAACATAAAAATAATCACATAAAACTGGATTACAAAAGGTCAAAACAGTGCTTAACAATAATTACATCAAAATTACAGGAAAAATGCATTAAAACATTGAAATTAAAAAAGAAATTTAGTCATAGAATTTCAATTCCTCTTTTAGCTAACTTATCGGCAACTTCGTCTCCAGTTACTACAAAAAAAAAAAAAAAAAAAAACCTTATGACTTGAAATTTATTGTACAAGACATCGTTTTTGAAGTTGGACAACACGATACGTTCGTTTTGGATTTAATACAGAACTCGTTCATTGCAAATTCAGCATCTCCAGGTACAGTGTGGGTGATCGGTAAACGAACATTATCCATTACAAGACTATGTTCGCTATCCGAATTGTTCGTTAACCGACCATCGATTTACCATAGGTTTTTTATGAATTCGTTCAGGAGACTATAAAAATTAAATTGAAAAAGCGTGTGAAATTTCTTAATAAATATATATAAAAAAGTAATACATACATATAGTCTTATACATTAATCAGTCCATTTTATTTTTTGTTTATGGGGCATTAAAGAACATATCAAATATCGATTGCTTTTCACTCTTTTTAAGACTTCCAGAACTGATTAATAGCATTGTTTTTATAAAGATCCCTAATTATTAGAGTTTCTTCATAACTTACAAAAAAAGGAATACGTGCAAAAGATTTTTACTGTTTTACATATTCTAACACCCGGAGTGCTGTAAAATGAAGCAAACGACCTTTATTAAATAAGACACCTAGTTAAATATGACTTTCTGATAACAACTGACAAATTTTCCATCAACGCAAATTCACAGCAAAACACACAGATGGAACAATATGATTAAAAAAGTAAAATTCAAGAAAAAATATTCTTTCTCACGAATGGAAAGTAGGAATTTTTTTGAAAGATCCAACAAAAAAGGTATTTCTGAAAAAGCCTTAAGCTGCCAACAACTAATATGGAAAAAATTAATCTTATTTATATTTTATATAAGTTCTCACTTTCTACAATACTAATCATATTCCCAATTTTGCCCTGCCCTTATAATTTCGCTTATTATAATGAACACACTCTTTTTCAGAACAGATTATTGTTTGTTCGGATAAAAACTTGTAACTTTCATGTAGATAAATGGACAGCAGAGAACAAATTTCAATATAAAAAAATATGAAAGTTAACCTTTGATTACGTTACAAAGAAAGTTACTCAAAAATTAACCTTTCTTTAATCCCAAAATAATAGGCTTATTGTCAAATCCTTGAACATTAAACGTGAGATTTCGTTTTTTTATGGAACAGAATTCAGGAAATAAAATAATAATTATTAAACAAAATTTCAAGGGCACTTCAAATGAGTTTCGCTGGGGGGATTTGTTTACATATGTAAATTATCTATCAAACAACATTTGAATACGAAACCTACCCAGTTCATTTTCTGACACTTGATGAACAGGAGTGGCGGTTTTTCCACGACAAACTCGTTTGCATGGGCATCGATCAATCATGATAAAAATTGGATTCTTCCACCTTGATATCCTGATTTGAAAAATGTATTAGATTTATGCATTACATTTTACACATTTTTTCTGGAAATTAAATGAATTACGTTATAATCAGATCGTTTAACCACGTGATTTGAATTCTTTCAAATCATGGTACACGGAAACACTCTAGAATGCAATGTCCATGGGTACACTTGAACTTTCACTGCATGAGTCAATTTTATAGTTAAAAATTACAAAAACACAAAAAAACTATTATCAGAAAGGAAGGTAAGTTTCAATTATATTTTAACATCCAATTAACTCCACGATCTTTTGATAAGTCTATTAATAATCGACAAATAATTTATATTCTCAATAAACACTAAAGTCTCCCAGTTAGATTTAACACATTTAATTCAAACTTACTTTACAACAAACACATAATTACTTAACATAAACAACACACGACATTAAAAACGAAAAAAAGGAAATATCTAATATTCATTCACATAACATGTTTCCTGAGGGTGGCTCAGATCAACTAAGTTTCTTTGGCAGTGGCGCTACAGTCGCGCAACAGACAGTTCGTGTCAGCATGGATACACTTGATTTAATTGAACAAGAAATTCTAAAATATTGAAATTTTATTTTAAAATGGAAAAAAAACATTACAATGATATTTATAAATCAAAGTCATGTTTCCACTAACACGCAATTTTAGACAATGAAACACAGTTCCATTATTTAAAAAATGATAATAAAAAAATTCTTCAATTTTTAAAATATGTATTAGTGCAGCGGAAAGTATATAGACACCGAAAGATCATAAATTATGAAATAAGCCCGACATCCAAATATGTTTTTTAAGATAAAAACATATTATGAAATAAATGTGTCGTCAGAAACGAATTTAGTTGGTGTCTATTTGGAGTCGACAGCCTGGAGAGAACATCACAATTACCGAGATGAAAAAGCAGACCAAGTCATAATTATGATCAGATCACTCATTATGAATACATCACATATTTACTATTGTTCAATGCAAATTCGACATTCAAAATTATAGCCGGAATGGAATTCCATCTTACAAATTACCCTCAAAATTGGAAGTGACAGAGCTGTCCAATGCACCATCATGAGCGAAGCCTTACTCATATTGATAGACACAAATTTTATCTTGAATGCATTTCAGCCCAGCCCTCTCCTGAACATCTCCTTAGCATGAGAACCTTGTAACTTCACCTCTTATTGTTTATGACTTTTTGAAGATTCACTGGACATGATCCACTTTGCCGATAGATCTTTAGGAATAAGCCACAATAGAACACGCTGGTTTTAAGATATATTGATATCTCTGGTTTTTTTTCTTTCCTTACAACACGTGCGTGAGGTTAGCTATCTAAGAAATAAAATAGCCTCCTATTACAATCGTAAAATCTCATGAATTGTTTTTAATGAATCATATTTACTACACTATTTTAAACTGTATCTAACGCAATAACCTAAACAAGTAGCCATACGATCTTACATGTTTGATCCAGTCACTGTTAACGACCATTGCTAATGCTGTGTATTCCTTCTGTAAGATCAAAACAAAACGGAGTCAAATCAAAACACTGAAACAAAACAAAATTAAAAACTGAGTCAAATCAAAATATGTTTAAAAAATTCTCTGTACTGTGTCTTCAAAGACGAATATTTGATGGATAAGTAGTGAACCACTATTATTTTCTTTTCGTGAACATCACTTTAGGTGTGTGTGAACACTTTTTTAAATAAAATACATAATCCACATTTGTTATTGTTATTGATGACACTTGGACAAGTCAATCTCGCTAGCCGACGACAATGTGAAATTAAGACAAAAGAGTGCGTTTAACCAGATCACGAAGGTGAAAATTATTAACTATTAAGGTGAAAATTATTAATATTAACCAGAGCGTCACGAAGGTGAAAATATGTTTATGCTCTATTCCTCCGATAGATGGCACCACCAGAGGATTCCCTCCCTCAATTTTGACTTCGATCTGGCGGGGGAGGAAATTTTCTCCAGGAAATTAAACCCATGTTTTCGTTTCCACATATTTAATGATCACGTATATAGCATGTACTCGGTGGGTCTTTATAATCTATATATATAATATTTGTAATGAAAACTTTAACAGGACGTGAATTTTCAATAATTTAGTACATGATTTAATTCCGCCTTTGGAAAACTTTGTCCTGAAAGCAGGAATTCCTGAATAAAGAGAATATTCATAATACAACCCCTCAGTTAAAACAAACATAAAAGTGGATCTTACAAGTCATCTTACTTTATCACGACCACAAAGGCAGCCCCAAACTGCAAGCTAGTCCCAACAATCCCTACTGATAACCTAGTGGTTAGGGCATCAGCCTTACGTCCGGAAGGACGGGGTTCGATTCCCAATACCGCCAAAGACCCACCGAGTACGTGCTCGTTAAATCTATGGAATCGAAAGTCCTGTGGTCGGTCGTTAAACAGTTACAATGGGTGTAACGGTCTGGAGAAAATTTCTCTTCCCCCTCCAGATCAAAATCAATACAGAGAGAGTGAGTCCTCTGGTGGTGCCCTCTATCGCAGGAGTATTAGAGCAAAGACGTACTTTCTCCTTCGTGGTGCTCTGTTTAAACGAAAGATACACCCTTCTGATTTAATTTCGCATAACCGCGGCTTGCGAGCTTGACTGGTCTAAGTGTCATAAATAACCACAACAATAATCCATAAAAGAAATCTGATAAAAATTCTTCCCAGATCCCGAAAATTTTCGGTAATCGAATATATTTTGGTCTTGTTAAGCAGACAACTTCATTCATTTCTGAACACGTTGGTTTATAACTGCATCTGTTCCAGATGAATATCGATAAAATAATTTTAGCTGCCACTTTCATTTCCTCAAACTACTAAGAAACCAACCCCAAACTTCACTATCAATTACTTTGAATTATAACTTTCAAATTAATTTCATAAGTGAAATATCAATCCAATCTATAAGACACAAACTTAACATAATAAGAGCATGGAATTACAAACAAGAACAATCCGTGTAAGACATTTATTATGTAACCTGTATCCACAAACTATTCATTTTTTATTGTGCTACACACAACTACAACTATATAAATATAGGTGGGCTGCGGTGGCATCGTTGACTAGAGCGTCAAAAGTTTGAATCCGGGTTAACAGAAGATCGCAATTTCCCCCAAACGGTTGTCTGATTTGTTCGCAATTGATTTGCAGTTCGAACTGTGAACAAATCAGGCAACAAACATTTTCACGAAAGATTCTTGTGTTTGCACAACGAGCATGTATTCCGATAGCGAACACCTCTCGACTTCCGGAGCATGAAGTGCAGCGTTGCCAGACTCAATGGACAAAAAACCGTTTTCGATCTCTCTCGAATTATGTTGCTTGCCTATTAAACTTAACAGTTCTATATTGGAAAAAAAATTTTTTTTCGAATAGAATATGTATGTGTTAGCCAAATTAAACCATTATTTTCTATTATTAAAAGCCGAAGCTGATTTCATTTTGGTAGGATGTCAGAGCAATGGTCTTAGAATGACACTCAAGTCACAAGCTGATGTCTGCAGGGTTGGGGATCTTTAGCTATCAATTGACTTCAGAAAAATCCTGAAAAAAGAGAGAAAAGTAATTGACATTCGGATAGCGAACATAGCCTTGTAACAGATTATGCTTGTTAAACGATCACCCACAGTATTATCATATAAAGTTCAGTTACTGTCATTTTGATCGTTATATACTTTATATAAACATGGATAATTTGCCACTTGGTATCAAGAGACACACCCGATTGAAAAAATAAAGAGAGTTAGAAAAGATCATTCAAAAATGTTGAAAGGCACCAAATAAACAACAAAGTTCGCCGACTCAAATCACTGCAATATGTATCTTGATGCCTTAATTCAGCCGCGTCAGTGTATATAAATGAATTTGCGATTCTACACCAGCCCAGATAAAAAGTGACATCTGCCTGCTAAACGGCGGGCAGAGCATTTCAGAGGCTTAAGAAAGAAAAATTTGAGACTAAGAACATGACACTTATACCGCAAACATATATCAGTGTGATGTACAGTTAATATTTATGTTTCACAATACTGATTAAGTAAAAAAGAAAGGTTTTCTTCACGTCGCTTTTAAGTAAAATGTGATTCACATATAATGTATTTTCAGTTTTTTTCCCTTGTCACTTATCCTTTGATACATAGATAATAGAAACAGTCCACATTATAAAGTTTAAAAATGCTGTTATATAATGGTATAACTTTGATCAAAGTAACTTCCCATTCTTATAGAAGATTAATAAAACATATTGAGCCAAACTCTGTTATTATTAGCACAAATATTGAGTATAACTGTCACTGAAAAGTGAATCATAATTGTATTCAGATACAATATAAATTTGCCAATCATTTTTCATATTTAAGAAAACTGTTCAATATGTTTCAATAAACAAAATAATTAATAAAATATATACCTAGTATTAATTTTCTTAACATTTTATAAGTTTTTAAAATTACAATTTTTATTTTTATTTCAAACAGAATATCTAGAGAGATAATTAATTATTAAAAATAAATTCTTAAACAGCTTTAAATCGTTTTTTTTCTCACTTTATTTAATTAAAAACTGTAAATTTATGTTAAAAGATTTTGTAAACTTAATATAAATATATAAGTTTAATTCTTAAGCAATATATATATATATATATATATATATATATATATATATATATATATATATATATATATATATATATATATATATATATATATAAGTAAGTAAATTTTAACTGAAAACTAAATCTACATATACTTTGTTGTTACAAATAATAAAAAAGACAAAGTAGCAGCTACGTGGTTATCATGCTTGTCATCTTTTCAAAAGTTTATGATCCGACTTCAGTGTTGACTCTGGTGACATATATATATATATATATATATATATATATATATATATATATATATATATATATATATATATATATATATATATATATATATATATATATATATATATATATATATATATATATATATAATTTGATTTGATTACATAACTGAGATCTTAATATGTAATTATCACATAGCAATTTTAAATTTTTATTATGTACAAAACAATGGCATTTATTATTTTTTATTAATCAATAAAAATATTTTAAATTACAGTAAAAAATTTTATTTGAATTTTTATAGAATTTTGCATAAAAAAATGCTTTGAACATACCTTGATCTGCAAAAATTAAAGTAAATTGAAATTCACTTTAAATTATCCCCTGTCTTTAAACAACCCAGTCGAGATTTAACTTATCGAGTGTAAACCGTAAACAGGTAAACTATTTTTCAAAACCAAAACATACGATAAACGAAAAAAAGAGTTGTTTAAAAATATATTAAGAAAAATGTCTCCCACAATCAATAAATCAGACGTCATTTAAAAAAATAACATTTTAATTAATTTAATTTGTTTCAGGCAATAAAAGTGGAAAAGATTATAAAAATTTTAACACCATAAATAGAAGTATTTTTCAGAAAACCGAATATAAATATTTGTAATTTTGCTTGACAAATAAAATTTAATGGTAGTAATAGTGATTGATTCACAAAAATGGTTTTGGTATTTTTACCGCTTTTCATAAGTTTTACCTTTTTCGTTTAATCGATACACACACATATCATTAACTTCTTGAACAATTTTAAAAATGTGTTTCTGTAATGTTTCATAGCTAAATAAGAGTTTTATATTTGTTATACTGGATTTTTCACTTTATAATACTCGTTAAGGAAAAAAAAATATTATATTGGTATTATTCATCAAAAATCAGACATTTTTTAAAGTTTAAATCTCTAGATATAATTTACTTTACTTTGAAAAATATTAAGTTCTATTAACAAGTTTTATAAATAAGTTATTAACAGTTTTTATTAAAATACTATTTAATAAAAGGTGTTTGATTTCCAAAGCATCCGAATTTTCTAAAATAAATTCATACTAAATGGCATTCTAAACATATGCGAGCGCAAATAGTAAAATTTACAATATGTACTAATTTGCATTGTAAATTAATAAAAACGGAATAATTTGCTAGAGATTGTGATAGGGTTAGACAATGGTGAAAAAGAGTTATTTCAAAAAAATTATATATTAAAACAAAATAATAAGCATTATATCATAATATTAATATAATATTTATATTTTACTTAACTATATTAATTAAGTTGTTTTATTTAACTAATATATTATTTAATAACAGAAGATTTTATTAATTTCACGACTTAAAGAAAAACAGTACATTTGTGGTTGTTCTTAGAAATACACATAAGATATTAATTTCGAATGCAAACATTTGTTCATGCAACAGGCTGTCTATTGGCGTTATTTACAACGATATGATAAGAAAAGACCTCAGAGCTCATGTACGCATTCAAAGAAACTCCGACAACGTCACAACATTACGCAATTTAATTAACAACTGAACACTGACAATAGGAACAATACAATTTAACAGAAACTTGATGGGAATTTATATCCAAACAAAAATAAAACGACAACAATCGGACACAAGCAGTTAAGAAAATATTAGATGGATAGAGACCAAGGGACACACCATGGAGGACAAAACGGTTTCCGGTTAGCGCAGATGTGACAAAAAAGAATGAGGGGAATTTCCTGTCGATATTGCATCGAATTTCGAATAATTATCCGAATGTCGCAGTTTCCTGCCGTTGTTTAGAAAAAAATTCATTGCGTCACGTGGTATAACTGGTAAAGACAGAAACAATATATCACATTATGCACCAACATCATTATAGAAATTTTTAACATCCTGTTTGAGTTACGCGTGCAGTAAAAAAATTCCACGTCAAGAGATAAAAGAAACATAGTATTAAGCACATTTTAAAACATTTTCATATTTATTTTCCTTTTATTCTTCAATAATAAACAGTTCAAGCATTGCAGTTCACTCTTCCATATTTTTAACCGATTTATTATGAGGGGGTTCTTCAATACATTTTTTAATGATCGTTTACGATATTTATTTTTCCAACAATTATTCTACAGATATAGTAAACAGGTAATCGCGAAATATTAATGATGTGAAAATAATAAATATATATAGTGTGTGTAAAATTAAAGAAAAATTTATTATTTAAAAATAAAAACTGAAAAAGTTTTGAATATGTTAACAAGTATATAAATATACATACACACAGCAGATCAGACGAGATTTATACGGTACCTTGAAGTTAACGGGCTGAAAATATTTGCCCATTACTAAGCGCCCCGTAATTTTGAACCGCGGTCAGGTGACGAGATCAAACCTGAGCTGGCACCATTTTCTCCACATCTAGGCCACACCAACGGAAGGACTTCGAATACCCAGGATGATGCGGACATGTCAGCAGCTGACGGAACACGCTAAAGTGGTCACTCTGCCCTCGGCAAATAATTCTTCTCTTAGCCGACGAGGGAAGCTGCTGGTGCTTTATAGAAGCATGCAAACGCAAACTGATCGATCGCCCTTGGATTAGCTGTACAAAATTCTTTTTGAAATTTAATAGGCAAGCAACATAATTGAAGAGAAATGATAAACCATTTTTAGTCCGTTGTGTCTGGCAACTCCGCACTTCATGCTCCGAGAGCCGGAAAGTGTTCGTTATCTGAATACATGTTCCTTATCCGAACATATTTCGTAAAAGTGTTCGTTGTCCGATCTGTGCGCAGTCCATTCAGTTCGTTAACCGATAACTCATTGCATTTTCAATATACATTATTTGGTTTTCGAGCATTTTCCTTCAGTTCTTGCTTCTAATATTTAATCGATAGTTTCGATTTAAATTGTTTTTGAAATATCAGTGTTTCTAATTCTTCATCTTTCAATAAAATAAACTACAAGAAAGAACGGCCATTATTCAAAATGTTAGTAAAAAAAGAATTTTTTTTTTGAAGTCAGTATTTTTTAATTGTAAAATCCAAAATTAATATCCTGTACCAATTTAAGCTAAGCTCTCTTGGATCTAATTATATGAACTTGTGACTATAATTTCACACTGGAGAAAAATTTCTACTGTGTCATAGGTATGAAGAATAATTTTAAAACGGCTGGCTTATTTCTCTATATTTATTTAACATCTATCTATACAACACAGAGAAATCACACACACAACACAAAACAAAAACATTTTTTATTCCAATGGCGGGCACAAGAGGGTTGAACCTTATGCCACAACAAGGCCAGAGACTGCTACTCATTTGTCGTTACCAGCGGGCACCTGTGAACCAAGTCACGGAGGCGAGTAGCGTTGTCCGCGCCATACCACCACAAACCCGTTTATAGGGCGGGCCACATTCATACAACATCCCAGAAGACAGGACAAAGAGAACAAAGAAGGAAAGAAACATCCATGCCCGAACCGGGATTCAAACCCGGGACCCACAGCTCAGGAGTCAGGAACGCAAACCACTCATCCAATCGGTCGGCAAACAAAAACATAAGAACATTAAAACAAGAACAAAAAAAAAGACTCTAATAATCATACTCGAGCAGCAGCAATCTCTAGGGTTAGAGCTCATCTGATACTCTCAATTCGTTTTTGACCGTTAGAGGGCGTTGCTCTGTTACGCATCTGCTTTTATAGGACACCCCACATGATGCTCTTGGAACCTCTTTGCAAAAATATAAATAAAATAAAAATTCGGCAATTTCAGGGCGAAATGCCTCACTCTTGAAAATGGCTTAAAATCTTTGGATGTTACACAGGAGCGGCAGACTAAATTAAATTGCAGTTGGCATCAGTTATCAAATCTCAACTCATGTCATATAACAGCGGTCGCCAAAATCTCGGACCAGTGAATTCATAATCTAAATTCCACGGACCAATATTTGGATTTTTTTATATGTTAAACATAATTATAAGAAAAATGTGATCTAAGAACATAGAAAATGTACTTAATTAGCGAAATAAAGCTATTAATTGTAACCAAATTATGAAAGCTTCATATATAAACCATAATAAAATAAACAAAAACTGTAGAAACAAAGCAATTATAAAAAGTTGTTTAAGTATACCAAACTTTTAGCATTATGCATTCCTAGTGTGATGGACTCCTGCTTACTTGAAATAAGATCCCAATAAATGTCATCAAATCCCTATAAAATTTTAAGTAGTATCCCAATGAATATCGAATAAAAGAAAATATGCATATGGTTGAGATTTAAAAAAAGCTTTCTTAATAACATAATTAATAAAGTTTATTTTACACTGAACTCAATACGTCCATAAACCCACCTTTAAATAATTCAACTCATATACATATGCAACATACGGGAAAGTGAAACATTAGAAGAGTGTGAAGGGAGAAGAAACAAAAACATACAGTTAAACACTGCAGCTACAGCAGAACGAATAATTTAGTGGTGGTGGTGGGACTAATCCCCCATCTGGTCTAGTGGAACTAGGCAAGATCCATGAGATCATAGATAGCCAAAAAGTCCAAAAGTAGATGTGGACTTTTCACAGCCTCTTCACGAGAAAACCCCAAGCACTTCAAGATGTGTTGCGGGCAAAACGGAGCATTGTCGCACTTGGGGCATGAGATGGGTATTTTCTTTCACCGTCTTCAAAGATCATACACTTCAAGTGGCCAGTAGAAAGTCGAGACAGTGTCGTCTGATGTACTTTGGAGCCCTTAAATGTTGTGGCGGCTCCAGGATGTCTTTGGAAGTACCAAGGGTGAGCAGGAGGGTCAGCCCAGGTTTTAGAAGTAAGTTTTTTAGCAATGGAAGAGATCTCTGATGGTGTTAGTGCCATGCGATCTTCCGGGTTCAAAGGATTACTGGCGGCAGCCTTTGTAAGGTCGTCGGCTACTTCATTCCTAGGCAGGCCAGCATGCAAGGGGTGGATAGGGTATTGAACTGAATTTTTAGTGGCGTTATTCTATGAAATGGCCGAAACTCTCTCTATGAAATATCGTTTTTATCACTTTCACCCATTATAATGAATTGAATTATGTTTCAATGCATCTTAAAATATAACTTAACGTGATGAATACGTATTTTCCGCAATTTTCTGGGAATCAGCGAAATTTTCTAAGATCACTAGTGGTCCGCGGGCAACCACTTTGGTAACAGCTGTACAGAAAAGAAAAATTCAACAAACAAAAACAGAATTCAAAACCAATTAAAAGGTAATAAATACTGAAAGTATATTTAAGCTTGTGCGAATATATTTTCAGTATGCAGCTTACGAATGTATTCATATTTACTCGCTAAAAAAGCATATGCATACTACTGATATTATGCAGCAAATGATATTGTAACAACCAACAAGGTGTTAAAAAAAATTAATATTTTTTTCAGTAGCTGGACAGCCCAAGAGCGTCTCAACAAGTCTCCAACAAGGGATCCCATCAGTCGCTATGGTCCGCCAATGATAAATTTTTGAAGTTTTCATATCTACCTCCGCACTGTCAATCCATCTTATGCGCAATGTCACCGTTTTTACTAGTACTATCAACACTTGCAAAGGTCATCAAAAATATGTCCAATCCATCTGATCTGATACGATTTAATGACTTGGACAGTATTAAATTGTTTGCATCTTCAATTGTTCTTCTTAATAGTTTGAATCTTCAATAAAATCTTCACAGTTCAATAAAATCCTACATCTATTATTTTTTCAAATTGGGCCACATAATTTTCGAAGTAAAAAAAAAATCCCTCTTAAAGATTAAAACTAAAAATAAATCACACCAAACTATACATCAAAGCTTTCAAAACCCGATTTTTCTTTATTGGAATTAAAGATTTCGCAAACCCTATTGTACATACACCTAAATAGTTTAAGTGTCAATTAAATCATCAAATACATATCTCTTTGTTCTAAAGCTTCTTTACTAGGGATGTAACTTCAGGATTTTCGAATACAGCTATTGTTGGCAATATTTTCACCAATTTCCACATGCTTCCAGTTCTCTCATTTTGAAAAACACAATAAAATAATTTTAAAGTGCATTCAAATGTCTACCAATGACGCCAAGCTTCAAAAATTTAATTTGTGGATACAGCGGCATTATGGTAACCTACTTTTGATTATAATTTTTTATTAGGACAAAAAAGAAAATCGGTTTTACAAATGAATTTATAAATTGCTGAATTCTTATGAGTACATTTTGAGTACATTATGAGTACATTTTTATAACTGTCACCCAAATGTGTATAATATTTAACTAGTTACAGATCCTTGTCAATAATACAACGGCCAGGAACTGAATTTAGATACAAAAACTTCATCATTTAAGAATCAAGAAAGGGCTTCATTAGGACCTGTCAAAGTTTGAGCTCCTTAAGGTTATCTTTGCAATCAATAGAAGAAAAAGAACTTTCTTCGGAACATAATAAGGGTCTACATTTTTCATATCTGAATCATGAGTCGAATTCTTTTATACATTTGGGTCTAAAAATTTTTTTACTCTTCAAATTTTTTCCACTGGGTGAAAGAAAAAAATGTGGTTTTTCTCTCTCTCTCACACACACACACAAATACAGAGAGAGAGAGAGAGAGAGAGAACAACTATAGTAGCTAAGATAGAAAAATTTCCATTTCTATAAGATGATTATATCTAAATACAGAGGTATATTTCTTCATGCATTTTATGCTTATTTTTTTATTTTTTCGACATGAAGCTGAAATGATGTTATAAATAAATGGCTATCTAGATCATTTTCTGAATATTCTTTTTTTTTAAATGTGACTACCGAAAATAGTTTTGCTGATTAAACCTCGGATGAATTAAGATTCGATTCCTTTATTTTTAATAAGTCTTGTGACAGTCCTAGAAAGTAAATAGTATTAACCATATGAATATTTTAACCGATGAGGAACATATATCGTTAATTTCGAGATTTAACATAAATATGAAATGAAACTTAACTGCTGCACGTCCAAACATTCACATTCGAATATTTGGATATATATATATATATATATATATATATATATATATATATATATATATATATATATATATATATATATATATCATTCTGTAGTGGATGCCCGCAAATCAGCAGGCAGATCAACTTGGTAAAGAACCGAGAAAACTCAATGAAGGAGACACCTTCAAAGTTTCAAAGTTCCGTTTGACGATGTGAATGCAACTGCAAGATACCGTCGAAGAGAAAACGCCACTAAAAAGACTCACAGGTTTGTGAAATAAACACTAATTTGTGAAATAGAGACCTCACTAAAACCATCATTTACCTTAGAACCTGTCACTATCGAGATATAAAGATCCAAAGACATGGCAACAGAACCTACCGTCTCTGCATCAATTGCGATACTATGCCACTGACAACAAGACACATTACTGATCTCGGGGAATACCCGACATAAAAAAAAGATTCTATACTCCGAACACATCAAGGAGCATCCGAAACTCCAGCTGTGTTCTGTCATCTTCAGATCTCCCCATGGACACAATACCAACCAACCATAAAGTTACTGTAAAGAATTGTAATAAAGAGTTTATAACGTACATTATCATTCACACATGTTTATTTTTACCATTTTTCTAACAAATGGTAATTGCTACATTTTAAATATGGCGAACAGATTTCCTAGCCATACCAAAAATTAATTTACAAGCTAAAAATATAAAGAGCTACATTTTATATTTAAAATACAATACCATCTTTCGTCACAATGCCAGTTTTTGGACAGCAGTCTGAATACTGAAAATAAGGAAACAATTAGGTTTCCTCCACTAATTCAAGAAATGTTTCATATAAATCAATATTTTACTTTCATACGATTGTACTAGATAGTTTGAACGATAGTTTGTTTTACGATAGAACTCAAATGCCTGATCCAGATGTAAAAGTTTCCACTTTTAAAGTAACTCATAAAGGCAGTTGTTCATAAACAGTTTCTATTTCAATCACCAAAATCACTTTTCTGGACTGGTGGCAGACTTTAAAAATATAAATACAGTATATATCATAGTTTAGCGAAAAATGGCGGATTCTAATATGCTATATAAAATATTAAAAAAACCATTTAAGGCATTAAAAATACAATTTAAATAAAACGAAAATAGTTCGACCTTATATATATATATATATATATATATATATATATATATATATATATATATATATATATATATATATATATATATACACACACACACACATACATACATACATACATACATACATACATACATACATACATGCATATATATATATATATATATATATATATATATATATAGCAATTAGTAATAATGAATTAATTTCACAAATATTATTCAAAATATTATTCCAGTTTATAGGTAAAAAGCTTAGAACAATAATAATAAAGAATTAAAAATTTCAAACTTATTTCCGATTGGTTAATTTCTCAGCAAATACTATCCAATATGATACAAGGTCGACCCGAGATAATGTTGCCAAAATTAAGTAGCTCAATTTCGTCCCTTCAGGTCAAACGATAAAAATCAGTAGAATTCCCGATATTCAGATGCAAATAATTATTTATTTTTTAAAATTATTTTATTTCTCTTTTCTTTGATATCCGCCCCTAAAGAATTTAAAGGCAGTGACACTTTAATTAGTTCTGAAAATGGACGGGAAAATGCAAATAAGTTTTTCGAAGAGAATAATAAAAAAATATATAAAAAAACAACGAAATTCAACTTTGATAGCTGAATGTTTATAAAATAAATAAACCGGATGTTATTTCTGCTCGAACAATAGTCTGATTTCCATTAGTGATAACTAAAAAATTCTCCACGTCTTTTTTCGAATACGCGGAAAAGGAAAATTGTTATAAAGAAAACTCTAAAATTGTGTCTTATTGGATCGATATTTATATTGCACAAGTGTTTATAAAGTGACACGAATCAAAAATTAAAATTTTATGGAAAATTGAATTGCGGAAGTGATAAGAAATAATTTTTAAAAGGGGAAATTTGAAATTAATTTAGTTCACTTTTGATGTTTGGAATTATATAAAATATTTTTCCCTGATCATAAACAGAAATAGAAATTTTGAGTTTTGGCATTTAAGAAATACATGTGTGATATAACAGATTATTACACAACGAAAAACAAGACTAAATTTTTTTCAACATCGGTATCATTTCTGAAAATAAATAATTTTCAAATAATATAAATCTTTTTCTTGATTAATGTGAATAAACAAAATAACACTTAATGTATTTGAGATTTAAAGCTTTGAATTAAAAAGACTAACTTTTGAAAGTGACATATAATCACTAATTCAGTTTTTAATACCACTATAAATCATTTTGTTAAAATGGTTTTAAACTAAAATTTAAAATTAAAGTTCACAGGCAAGTACAAATTACCTGACTGTCACACAACAGTTATTCCATCAAGACGAAACATTTCTAAATTATTTAGACATTTATCGACTGATTGTTACCATAAGCTAATAACCAGAAAAATCAGTATATCTTTTAAAAAGAAGAAGTTAATTTGACAATTTTTTAATTGAAGCATAGACATACTTAAGGAAACAAATACTTGTGTACTACGAACTATTTCCAAACAGCATGCATCTTCAAACACATCCTCTAAAGACAAATTCCAAATTCCAAAGGAATATATTTTTTTCAATATTGCAAAGAGAAAAAATGTGTCTAGAATTTTAATTAATAAAATACATGAGACGTGGTAGCCTAGTGGTTACGGCATTCCGTCCTGAAAGACTAGGTTCGATTCCCAATGCCGCCAAAGATCCACTGAGTCAAGCGATATATGTGCTTGTTAAATCTGTGAAATCAAAAGTCCTGTGGTCGGTCGTTGAGCAGTTACCATGGGGTGTAACGGTCTGGAGAAAATTTACACCATCTCCAGATCAAACTCAAAATTGAGGGAGTGGATCCTTTGGTGGTGCCATCTATCGGAGGAGTTTTAGAGCAAAGTCGTACTTTCACCTTCGTGGTGCTCAGGTTAAACAAAAGATGCACCCTTCTGTCTTAATTTCTCATAGTCTTCGACTAGCAGGCTTGGCTTGTCCAAGAATCATAAATAATAACAACATAAAATACAAAAAAATTTTTCATTGAGGATTTAAAAGAACCAAATTCTAAAATTAAGGGAGACTTTCTCTAATTCTCACCAGTATCAAAAATTAAAGAATTCCAGGGGAAGTGTTTCAGACAAAGAGACTCCAGTGTCAGCAAAAACATTATATTTTCGAAGCTGAATCGATAATATTCGAAAGAAACCAAGTCTTAGTTATTTGGCAATTTGAATCAGTGATAGTTAAAATAAACTAGGAGTTTAATTTTGGGTATCTTAAAAGGTATCCGTGCTTACTGACAGTTTTATGAAGGCAAATTAAAAAATAAAAGATACGAGACTAATCGATGGATTCTCTCATCCAGATCATCATCTCAGGCCTTCCCAAGTCAACGTGGCGGGACCCTGGGCTGGTCCACTATGCCCACATGCCTTAAGAAACATGACTCAGCCATATCAAAAAAATAATCCCTTTTCCCCGATCTAAATTTTTGAATGTTTTGAGAACGAAAAAAAAAAACATGCTAGGGTGCTCTTGAAACTTGTCTTATTCTCAAGGAGTATTTAAAAGTTTTAGCGTTCCCTTAAAAATCCATTTCAGCATAATTTGTTTACCGATTCTTGTACTCCCTTAAGTGCGAGGATTTGCTACAAAATATGCAAGAGTTCTTTTGTCTCTGAAAAATCGAACGTTTGCATTAAAATGTTATTAAAATTTATTTCATAATCAAAGAATGCTTTACCAATTCAACGTTATTTCATCATTTTGATATTTTACATATTTTTCTGTATAAGCTTTTTACATTGATAAATAAGAAGTGAACTTTTTTAAACAGAAAAACGCAGTTATATTTGGAATATGTCTCTAATGTAGAATTTTTAATTAATTAATTTAAAGGCAAATGTTTAAACACAACCAAAAAAAACCATAATTTCATTTAATTATGAAAAATTGATACACAAAATAAAATGACTTTAAAACTTATTCCATATTAATTTAACAAATGTTACATTACTTTTATCATGCTAATTTTACACGTTTGTTTGTTCACACGGTTTTACATTGTCCAGCAGAATTCACTTTATTTTATAAAAAAAATAAATATAGTGCTATTTGGGAAATATTTTACAATAAAAAAAATTTTATATTGGTCAATTTGTAAATAAAAATCATTTTTCATACAAAATATTTTCAGTTGTATAAAGCCATTTCAATAAGACTCCAAAAGCCACGTGCTTAAGAGGAGAAGACCGGGCACCTTAGATTCGACCACGTGAAAATGACGCTCAATTCCCCAGGTAATTCAATTCGCTTTTGCCCAATGCATGCGATCGTTTAAGGCCGCAAATGACGTCAGAAAGCTCAAGGCAAAGCAGCATTTTTGTTCATTCCATGCCAACTGTTATGTATATTTATAAGTTTTTTTTCTAAGCAATTAAACCTACTCTTGCTTGGGGAATGGCAATTAAATATATATTTAAAAGTTCAAATATCGATTTAAATATGCGAATACATATCAGAATAAATTTTTAATTAACCTGATTACATAAAAGGTATTGTGGAAGAATTTTAAAACACTTTATTATAAATGATAAATTATAAATTGTGAAATTAACATTTTTAGAGCCCAAATGAATTTAAAACAAAACTTGTTTGCATGTGATAATGAATATATTCTCACACCTCTACAAATACATAATTAACACATGAATATTCTTCTTTATTTACAAACCGCAATTTTTCTGTTTCCCACACAAACCACGCACTTAATTATCAATATTTTAAGAAAGTCGAACGAACACATTTTAGTAATTAAGAAATTAAATCATTGTAATCATAACGTAAGTTTGCATTAATGTAAATTTAATGGTATTAGTAATGAAAATAAAATTTCGGTAAGGAATAATTATAAAAAAATGAACTTTATATTTTTAATATAACTTTTGTTCTTAACTATACAAAAGCATCAGAATTAAAATATGAAACGATTTAACATGAATTCTAATGAAATAAGATTAAAAAAAGTTTATTTTCTTATATATTTTGAAAAATCCAAAATCCCCATTATCAAGTATATTTTACAGTTATAAGTTTGATTAATTTTCCGATTTATAATGTAAGAGACCAATCACTTTGTAATTTTGACCCACAAACAAGTGAAGAAGTTGATACCTGAGCTGGTATCTAATATCTAATATTCAAAAAGACTCACAATGGATCGAATACGATCTAACTACTTTCAGGGATACCGATTTTTCAACAGAACTTAGTTTCCCAAGAACAAAAACCTAAGTTTGCAAAATAGTAAAAAAAAAAAACAGTGGGTGATTAGTTTGTGAACACAATCTGTAACAAGACTGTTCACTATCCGAATTGTTCGTTAATCGATCATTGATTCACCAAAGATGTTTTTGTGAAATTGATTCATTCTGAAGACCCTAAAAATTAAACTAAAAAAGGGATTTCTTAGTAAGTTTATTAAAACATAATACATATAGTCTTGCATATGGAGTTTTAAAGAACAGGTTTTTATGATCTTCCATAAGTGATGAATAGCAGTAAAAAAAGATCCCTGATATCAGCTCGGTTTGAGTGTCATTCTAAGACGCCTCCCACTTCTGCTGAGTTCGGTTCTCAATGAAATGAAAGCAATCACTTTCACAATTGGGAGTCGTTCTGCTTTTGAATTATGGTCTCTACTTTGGTTATAAATATTCAGTTGAAAACATTTTTTTTTACCAATATAGAGAATTTTATAGTTTAATAGGCAAGCAACAGAGAGAGATAAAAATTCAATTTTTGGTCAGTTGGAATGGTAACCCTGCACCAAGAGCTGAGAAGTGTTCGCTAGAATTTATTTCAGTTCGTTATGCGAATATGTGTTCTTGCCCGAACATAAAAAGTTTTCTTGAAAGTGTTCGTTATCTGATTTGTTCGCAGTCCGAGCTGTTCGTTAACTCATAACCCACTGAATATATATTGACATACATCAGTTTTTCATGCATACTAAAAAATAATGTCTTCAAATCAGAAAATATAGTAAACTAATACAAGATAAAATAATTTTAGATATGGAAAGGCATTGTTTCTTGCATTCTACATTTATTTAATAATTAATTTTATTGAGCTACTCAACAAAGATCAAGAAACTGAAATTGAGGCATCCTTCAGGAAAACAAATCATTTTATAAACAGTAAGAGTTGTTAAAATTTTTAGATGTAAATTAAAATTCATGTGGTTTTGTCGAACATATTTGGTTTATTTATACATATAATTTAAAATATCATAGGAAATCTTACCAAATTCTAATCGTTTAGTAAATCCAGCAGATTTGTTGAAGTCATTAGACTTCATATTTGCCTTACAATAATATTAAGAATATCTTCCTGATTTGAGCGATGTCAGGCACACGGAAAAAAGAGCTTCTTGATCTTTTTATGTTCTGGAAAAATACTGCTGATTGACAGTCAATTTTTCTTCCCTTCAAAAATTATCGATTTATTTGATAAGCTTCAAGTCAGAAATACCTGTAGAAGCATTCCTTCGTGTAATCTGGCCAATAAATTCTAAGCATTTAATCACGTGACAATGTACACCAATAAGAAGACAACAAATTATTACTTTAGAACGATATTTTTTTTAATTTGACTAGGCCAAGATTGCTTTAATTTGCCCTGTAAACGAGATCGAAGAATATCGAAATAAAAAATGGATCAAGTGAGTTTTTAATTCGACATGACAAAGAAGAGGTAAGAAGTGTAAAAATTTCTTTAATGGAAAAAAGTTCTATATGTCTTTTTGAAGCAGAAAATTGTGTATGTTAAGTGACACCGAAGAAGAAAATGGCCAATTCTAACCAAAAAACAAAAATATAAATACAGAGCTTAATAATTCGTCATCCATGGAAATTAATTTGAAATATACGATGATATCATTCGAAAGCTTCCAAAGAAATTATTTTTAGAAAATTTCGGATACCAACAGCCAGACGTTTCCAAACACTTTTCATTCGGTAGTGAAAAAAAGAAGAATAAATTATTTAATTCAATTTACTATTAGAATAATCGTAGTCCATTATGCATGATTCACTAAACCACTCTTGTGGTGGAACTCTATATAAATATAATGCATAGATTTTTTTGGTTGGTAAATTTAAACTATTACAACACAACAAAATTTACGTTGTCGAAACAAAAATCAATTTGTGCCAAATTTATCAATTTGATGTCATCAATCGTGAACATCAAGAAAAAACGATTCTTAACTTGTGACAATTTCAGCAGCATTTTGTGTAACAAAGATAAAACTGATATTAACCAGGACTCGGTTTGCAAAGGAAATGGGAAAAAAACTTAGTCTTATAAATATTGCAACTGCACAATTTGTTCACAACCGCTTCAATTGTGAAAAAATGCAAGAGCAGAAAAATTGGAAAGGTATTTGAAATCATGTGTTAATGATGTATTGTAAATATCACTTACAATATTAAATGAAATTGGACACACACAGAATAAGTTAATTTTACAAAAAAATGATTACAAAATTTGAACAAATATTTTATATTGTAGCGAATCAAATTATATATTTTTTGTTGAAACAAATCTTTATAACATATGTGTGTGTGTATAATATAAAAATAACAAATTCTTACAAGATAGAAAAAAAAATTTTTTTCACTCTTTTGATACAGTAATTTTAACTCATAGGAAAGATCTAGTATAAATACAATTTTGGAAACTTTAGAGTTATTAGGCTAGAATTTTAAGTTATAAATAAGGTCAATTATATGTAATGGTGTTTGACATATTTGGAACTTTGAATGATGTACATACCAAAATAAGAGAGAAATCTTCAATAAAATATGTAAAGAGTGGTGAATTTGGCAATTTAGAAAGCTTGCCAAATTAAAAACATCTGTAATTACATAGGTTTGTTTGTAGCTAAACTGTCGTTTTTTCACACATGAATTCTAATTAGACAGGAGCTTACTGTTTAAAGTGGATTCCGAACCACTAATAAACATTCAGCCTCAAGGTGGAATTCGAACCCACGAACTGCAGAACGGCAGTCAAGAGCGTTGTAGTCATTGAATGTTATAAATTCATAAATATTTTAAAGGAAACATTGTTTAGCAGAATAGTATATTAAAAACTTTTCTTTCCCAAAGAACAGCAGGAAATCTATCTCATATAGCGATGTAAATCTATTAAGAAAATGATGGAAATAATCAATCCTTTAATTCATGCTTCTAAATTGCACCATATTTGACAGGAAATTGGCAGGATAAAAATTCGTAAGATGGGGCCCAGGCTCTTTTAAAATCATTGAGAAGTTTAAATTTTGTCATTATCTTTTTATTGATACAAAATATAATATCTTTTACGTCGTCCTTATCTAATATTTTTACGACTTAAGCAGTAAATCTTAATGCTGCTATTCAATGGGCGATGAAATTGTAAAACCAATTATAATTTGATGCCAATCTCAAAAGAGATTTTTTAAATTTCATTTTCCTAAAATCGGAATCTGTTATATCACTTTACTACGACACATAAGCTAAAAAATAAATCAATCAAAATCTTTTCATTTCAATGTATTATCAGAAAAATTCAATTTTACTACAAGACTTCTTTTAGGAAGCATCTTTTTTTAATTTATAACTGTAATTCTACGTATTAAGCAAAGATTCACAAAAAGCAGTTATGACCTCATCACAAATTTTAATCATACTAATAAATGTAGAGAAAACAGAACTATAAAAAGTATCTTCCTCAAATGTATCAGTATTTGAATTTTGATTTCAGAACATAGTTACTGAAAAAGAAATCAGTGATACAACACAGTTATGAAACAAACTAATGGCTCCAAATTTTGAAAACACATTTAATTAGCAAAGAAACAAAATGACAAATATCTGGGTTCGCTCTCTCACGCCTGCGTAGCGTACAAAAGAGTAAGTATCAGTACTACGAAGAGAAAAACGCAGCTTCTTCAGACTGCACCCACCAGAGGCTCTTCAGATCTCCGGTTACAACACTAAATTAACAGCTGTAAAAGTTTTACACATTTATAAATATAGTATAATATGTAACTAATATAAAAATAGCCTCGCCTATCCATCAGCATTTCAATAGTTTAGTCAACTTTACACACATATTATGCTGCAACATAAACTGCCAAGGGATCATTTTTTAATGTTACTCTAGATTACAACTTAATTCTAATTATGGTACACAGACCTATTTTTTATGAGAAAATTTCAAATCAATTCGCCAGGAAGAATTTTACAAAAATGGAAGGGATTACAAGCATTAAAACAACTTCACCAATTTTATTTTTCACTATTTTTCTGTATCAAATAATGCCTGTAAAATAGTGTGGAATATAATTAGTATTTTCAAAATACAATTCAAAGGCTGAAATTCTGAGAAAATTTGCAACTACACTTTTATCAATAATTTGTGCTAATATTAAATAATTTACGCAAAGTTACTTCATTAATAGTGACAAAAATTACATAATGTTAGTAGAACGACTTTTTTTCCGCTATTCTAAGAAACTAACTGCTCTCGAAGTAGTCACCTCAGATCAGTAAAATTTTCTGAGGGCACCAAAATTTTCGAGGCCTGTACCAATTATTCCGCAAAATAAGCTACGTTTGATGACATCCTTGAGTGCCTGGGGCTGTCCATATAACGATCCTTTAATGGTGTTTGATTTTTTTGGGGGTGTTCAACATTATGGACCTGTTCTAGCGCTGCTAGCCAAATGCAACAGCAACAAGAAACTATAGATAAAGAAGTTTGTCGGATGCACAAAGCACCCAATTAGCTAGAATTTTCTATATTCTTCAGCAGTATATCCGTGGCAGTTTCTCCCAGTTTCCAACATCGTAACTTATGCCGTTTTTTACGCCACTGTTTCATCATATTTCAGAATGATTTTCTTAACGTAAACTCTTTTTGATACATACATACATACATACATATTTTTGACAAGATTCGACCGTTCCTTTGGAAGGAATAGCTCATGGTAACAAGCACTTACCGTAATAAAATGTATCTTTTTCACTAATTTGATCCATTTGCATGGAGGTTTCACAGCAACATTAATCTAGAATTTTATTTTGTTTTTCTTAAATGAAATCGTTTCTTTTAATAGCATAAATACGCATGTGATGGTTTCACGAACCTGTCATTTCCAGGATCGTACAGTATTACCAAATTATCTTCTTTTTTTAACGACACATTTATTTTATTTTACATTAACAAACATAACATTAATGATAGACACAAGCATAAATTTAGATGTTTCTTTTTACATTATTCGAAACAAATTGCCTGTCTTTAGACAACCCCACCGTTCCTCCGACACACATCCACACGCTCTCGTCTGTTAAGTGTCTGATTTACACAACGCAATTTCCTTAATTTGCAGAGCGAAACGATTCCCCAAGAATGATCAAAACACAGTTAAATCTCTTATCATCATCATAAGATCTAAAGGTAGAACCAGCCTCTACAGCTAATGGCACAACTTTAGTTTACTACAGAAATCTTTGGCATGGAGTCCAATCAAGATTCTTTGATTGAGGGCATTCATTCAATGAAATCATTAATGACAAATTATCTGTGCCCCTTCCATTTCCAGAAATTTCCAATTCCAGTAGCATTGGTAATGACAATTGGTAATGCCCGAGGGTAATGTGACTCGCTGAAGCCAACATTAATTTGTGAAATTTATATTCTTCATTAGGCTTAACTACGTACTGATTGCTGCAGAATTGTCCCGCCTTATCATTTATTTACAGGTGCTTAAGGCTGATGCGAAAATATAAATTGCATACAAAAAGAAGCTGAAATTGGGATTACGTCATTTTAAAGCATCCCTTTAAGGTAACAGTTTATTTGGCTTACCAAGTAAAAGAATCCGTATTTTTGCTACATTCATAATACACATTATGTGAATAAGATAAATAGGCGATTCCACTTTTTTAAAAAAAAATTTAACGCAAAAACAAATTTTCCAAGATGTCAAAATGCGTGAGCGAAAGCCTTTCCCAAAAATATATTACCATATTAATCAAGAAAGAATAATAAATTTAAAAAAGAAATATGCATTTTATAAAATATTTTTTACAACTCACCCATTCATTGAGGTTCTTGCCATATTTTTTAAAACTTTTGACATGTTAAGTATTTCAAACCACTGGATAAGCACAAGTGCATAGGAATTCTCAAAAATGTACTCACCTGTAAAAATAAGTAAAAGAACTTTTGAGTTAAAGACGTAATTTTAAACAGATATGTAAAAACTTTTTGAAAATTTGTTACTAATTACATATTAGTAATTGCTCCCATAATTAAAGACGTGAAAGTAATTTCTTCAATAAGAACAACTTTATCACAATACCTTCAAAATATTTTTATTCTAAAGGTCAATAATAAGCTTAATAATTCAAGCAAATCAAGCACCATGCATTAAAACAAACTTCTTGAAATCATTGATAATATTAAAATTTTGGACACATATCAGTCATTTCAACCAAAATTCAAGTGCACAGTGTTCACTCATTAAGTACCTATGCTAAGCAACAGGTTAGAAAGCAGATTTCTTTCCACACACTTTCCAAGTAAAATATTGAGGATGCATAAAAAAGTAAAATGTAATCTAAATTGCAACACAAGTCTATACTTCAATAAATTGCAAAGCATTTTAGTTCGATTAATTTATCTCGAAAATGTTGGTCATTCAACAGAAAATGTGATTCATATAACACCGATATCAGTGAAATTCAAAAGTTTTTGCCCTTAAATGATTTTTTTTAAGGATTTTCTTTTATTACATAGATTGACCCCATTCATTTGATGCAGAATAAACCGAAAAGCCGTTTTACAATTTCGAAGCAATTACAAATACTGCGGCAGACTACAAATATCCAATTTTTTAAGGAAATGTATATTTCTTTAACAATATAACTTAGATAAAATTTATTCTATTTGTTGTTTATATTTTTAAGTAAAAGAATTTTCATAAATTTAACCACTGAATTCATTTAGTTCCATTTAAATCACAATCGGATGATTTGTAACAAATTATCGAGTTTTCAAATTTACAGTAATTTTTACTAAATAAATCTTATCGAGATTTGTAAAACACAATTAAATCGACTTAATAATGGTTTTACTTAATTGAACATTAGAAATACATGCTAATCCAGTAGAACTAATTTAATAAAGTGTACATATTTTCCAAAATTCACTATTATGCGGGAAAAAAATATTTAACAAAAATATTTTTCGTAGAGAAATCATACGATTCATTTTAGTGAAAAACAAATGACGTCATTGTTAAAGATTACTTGTGCTTACTTTAAATCACTTATCGAAGTTTGATTTATATGTCCCTCAAGCATCAATTTTTACTCACAAGAAATAATTCGAAATTAATAGCTTTATAGCGGAATGTGAATCATTGCAAATATTCACGTGCAGGAACTGAATCCATGAACTGTTGAATTGAGCTCCAGATCACTAACTATTTAATTCAGAATTCCATTCTGGCACTAAAATTTGGAACTGTTAGATGATCTTTCACACGAAATTAAGCTAACTTTTATGATCAGTGAACTCATATAGATACAAATGACAAAAATAAAGCACTCATACATGAATCGATAAAATCAAAAATAGTTCCCGTTCTCTTTCTTGTATGCATAAATAAAGCAGCTGTTAAGGCATAAAGCAATGCAAATAGTACAACGAAAACTGGAATGAAAACAACATGTAATGTGAATATAAATACAGGTTATTTTTTCTCAAAAACCTTTCTGCGAAAATCTCTCAGATAGAATTACAGAAATGTAATGAAAGCTTTGTTTTTGTAAAGAACTACATAAATACTTATTGTAACAGCAACATATCTCAAACAGTCGAATCTGTAAATAAATAAACAAGGACATGTCATTATCATCTTTAAATGAAAAGTACTTTTACATTGTTTTCGTTTCCCTAAACATACATGTAATTCCGCGAATAAATTATAAAACTCAATGGAGGAGAAATACAGATAGTATCGCGTGCCTTAGATTCTTGTTTTTCTAATGCATGGACAGAGAAAAGTTTCTATTAATAGTTTGAACATGATATCGAAAACTATCGAAAGAAGTATCTAATAGATTAATTTCTTGATCTATGACCAACTGAAAAAAATTCCCTCTCTAAATACAAAAGTCTCCGGGTCGCATTCTTGATCAAGTATAAATGGGCATTGCATTCCTGTTTTGTGCATGCATATTTATTGATATCGGCGCTTTTTCAGGTTTTCACCCTCGCCACATGTAAATTTGGTCCACTCTCCTGCTTCCAGAAGGCAGCACACGATGGGGCTATTAATGGTTAACAGGTTGTCACACTATTCATTCCGCAATGTCAAATAAAGATTAATTCAAGCATGAAAGCCTCAAAATTATGACTCGATAGAGGCAACCGATGGCGGAGCGTCCCGAACTGCCCGGCTTAAAATCCTTTCTTTCTCTATTCCATCACTTTCTAAGTGAAATGGCACACCCATTGGGTGCCCCACTGTAGCCACTAGGGCAAATAAAATATGTCATGGTAGCAATGTCTTCCATGTGAAATGATAACTCCATGAATGACCATCAGTGGCTTAGTAGCTTCACGCCGCTTCCCGTAAGCTCAGCAAAGTGAAGCATTATTTGCCGCGGGCAGTGGTTGGGAGGGTGACCACGGTGTACTCTCCTTCACTGGGTTGCTGGAGCTCCGTGGGTTGGGGACGTGTCCACGGTAATCTGTGATGTCCAAAGTCCTTCCACGTGGTATGGCGTTAATGTGGAGAGGAGAGTGCCAGCTCAGGTGTGACTTCGTCAACTGACCGTGGTTCAGAATGACGAGACACTTGGTGATGCGGGAGTATTCCAAACCAGTTAACCTAAAGGTACAGAAGGGGATCGAGTTTGCGAGGCATAGTGCCAGAAGCTGAAGCTTCTATAACTAATTTTGAAACCTTGCAACTCGAAGATGGTAAACTCAAATCTACCATCCAACAGCCGCCACCTGCTTTGGTAGATGAGCTACAGAATTCTACCTTGATGAGGCGAGAAGTATCGCCGGCTTCCACTCTCTAATGTTGGCAAACAGAAGATTTGTACGTCACCTTAACGTCAATTCCTATACATCTCTTGATTTGCCGTCAATTCCTATACTATTCCTCAATCTCCCAGTTCTCGACCGGACCATCGTCGGTGGCACGCTGGTATTGCATCATTGGAATGTCGTCCGACACAATGGACATGATCCTTTTCAAGATCATTGGGCCGGTCCAAGATGGTACTCAAGCTTTCGCTATCGCACACTAACTTGCTCCTTTCTTCCGCGGTCCTGGTACAAGACAGCACGAAGTGGAGGCAGTCCCCCGCCACATTGCATGAGCGACATAGCTCACTAATCGGATACCCTTGTTTATTCCGGAACACGTCCGTGTCCAGGCACTATTTGGTCTATGATAGCATTTCCGAAAGCTCTTTTTTCGGACACTGTTTCAAAGAATCTGCGACAAACGTCTTCCCATTCGCCTGCACCGCAATGCATGGATGATTTCATAACATTCGCCCCTTGTAGCGCTGAACATCCTAAGGGCAGCCGGTCACAAAAAAATAAATTTATGACAGTTTGGTTCAGTCACTTTATACGACCACATCTTACCCAGAAGAATTGATTTCACCGGAAAGTTAATTTAGAATTCAAACAATTCAGCATTAAGCGGGAATTAAACCACGAATGGCTGAACTGGCACTAACCATTAAGCCAACTCGGCCCATTTTAGATAACTCATATTCTTCCAAGGAAAAAAAAAAGAAATTTAAAAAAATATCTAAGCTAATTAAACTGAAATCACCGCCCCAATTCACAATTAAAAATACTCAGAAATTAAAAACAATAGAAAACCAAAACTCAAAATTATTTCAAATTACATCCTAAGAGCATGCTCGATAATACGCGGCGAAGAACAATTCTTAAGAGACCAGAGAGGAATTAAAAACAAATTTCACATAACAATTCTCATCATCTAAAACAGAGAAAATGGGAGAAACAAATTTTCACTATCTCAGGGGATAATCAATGAAATCTGCAAGATTTATTTCAAATTCTGAAAACAACGAATAAGCCACGCCCTTCTCACGAGAATTACCCAAGAGCCCCCGAAGGTGGAGCTCAGCACTTGGCGTGTGGACTGTCCAAACCGAGGGCTTCTGTTGGGACTGGAAGAGGGCCGCTCGATGTTTGGAGATATAATATGACATGTGTGACAAGTTCTTCTTACACATCAACTAGTGTCATTATTATGATGATTTACTTCCATTATAAACAGGGTTCGTACAGATTTTCAAGACTCAAATTTCACGAGTTTCCCAGGAGTCAAATCTAAAATTTCCAGGATTTACCGACATTCATGTTAAATAATTTTTCTTATTTTATCAACCAAATAAGTTTATAACTATGCATATGCAAACTTTTTCAATTATATTTGTAAATAATAGAAATAAGTAACTATAAAAATTAAGGATAATATTTCACATTTAAGTTAGAAATATATTTAATGCTAATAAAAGCCTTCAATGAATTTACAGCTAAATTTTTTGTTTAAATAATCAATACTCTTTACATTACTGAATAATAAATACAGTGTATAAAATGATGGGTAATTTTAGAATTTTCAAACATTTTCGTTATATTCCTGTCTATTAATTTATTGAGTATTTCAAGATACGTATAACAATCTCTTTTCAAATAAATATTTTATTGCCATGTTGTTTCTAATTAACTTGGACAAGCCAAGCTCGCTATACGAATTTAATTGCGTCTCTCGTTTAACCAGAGCACCAAGGTGAAAATACGACTTTGTTCTAAGACTCTTCCAACAGATGGCACTAGCAGAGGATCCACTCCCACAATTTTGACATTGATCTGAAGGGGGTATTTTATCCAGACCTTTGCACCCATGGTAACTGCTCAACGACTGATTACAGGACTTTGATTCTACAGATTTAAGGATCACGTATAAATCACATGCGTTTTAATACTGTTCAGAATCAGGGTGAAGCTATTTAATTACTACTGGAAGTCTAATATAATATTAATCGAAATTTCTTTGCTGTTGACACAAGAGAATGTCGCTCTGCCGATGCCCATTTAAGTCAGTAGGGTGCATCTCTCGTTTAACCAGAGCACCGAAAAGGTGAAAATACGACTTTGTTCTAAGACTCCTGCAAAAGTTGGCACTACCAGAGGATCCATTCCCTCAATTTTGACATTGATCTGAAGTGGGAGGAAATTTTATCCAGACCATTGCACCCATGGTAACTGCTTAACGACCGACCACAGGACGTTCGATTCCACAGATTTAACGAGCACGTATATCGCATGTACTCGGGGGGTCTTTGGGAATCGAACCTCATTCTTAAAATAGTGTATACTTGTTCAAAACAAAATAAATACTATTAGATAAAGCTCCCAGGATGACTTTTTTCCAATTATTAATTGAACTGGATCATCATGAAGCTATTTAAGTTGAACTGGATCTTTATTTTAGTCAACAGTTCTTCACTGCACTTTACATACATAAATCTAAATACTACTAAGTCGGATTACCATGAAACTATTATGGCTTAACTAGATCTTAAGCAGTTAAGAATACAACAGTCCAATAAGAGTGTGCCGCCATCTAGAGGTAACATTAAGAGCCAATACGCAATTTTGTTTTCCAACAATTTCATTCAAAATTTCAAAATAAGAAAACAAAAAACTAAAAAAGAATTATAACATTTTTCTAATAAAAAACAAATACATCAAAGTAAGTAAATATTCCAGGAGTAATTCACGATTTTTAAGGAGTCAAGTTAAAATTCCAGGAGTTTCAATAGCCTTAAAAAATGTTTTGAATTCCAGGTTGGTTGGGTTTTAAGACGGAAGGTCCAAAACTGATTTTCGAATTCTAGGAGTTTAAAGAAGTTTTTCAACACTAAGTATGTAGAAATTTGGAGATGGGAATGACAGTTCAAATGATAATTTTTTTGAAAATGTATCGTAATAGTGTTCCGGTATGTAACCTGCTATGCCAGTAGGTATGTATAGTATAGCTTTGCACAACTTACTCATAAAAAAGCAATAAATAAATAAGAAAGTTTCGTTGACATTATTTATATTTTCTCAGCAGTCTAATAATATTTTATAAACCATGGAATATCAACAGATAGAAAATAAGAAAATTTCCCCAAAAGAGGTGCATAAAAAAAGCAAGGAAACAAATCAATCTCCTTGGAGAGACCTCAGATTTTATTCTCCTGAGCGAAAGGTCTCCGATTCGTTTTTTTATTAACAGCAAAGGAAGGTCTCCTTTCTGGATGTATATTTTGTTGCTTGGAAGTTCCCTGAATTTATTCCCTTGTAACAACACATGAATATGATACTATAAACAAAAGAAGACAGTAAGCGGCTGAAGAAACCCTTATATTTTCAACAAAATTTCTAGCAATTTAAATTTCAAAAAAAATCCTGGCTTGTCCAAATGTCATTAGTTGTAGTTACTAATGACATTTGGACAAGCCAGGCTCGCTATGCCTTGGCTATGCAAATTTAAGTCCATTGGGAGCGTCTTTCGTTTAATAAGAGCACCATAAAGGTGAAAGTACTACTTTTGCTCTTCAAATCCTCCGATAGATGGCACCACTAGAGGATCTACTCCCTCAATTTTGGCATTGATCTGAAGGGGGAGTAAATTTCTACAGACCATAGCACCCACGGTAGCTGCTCAACGACCGACCACAGGACTCTTTCGATTCCACAGATTTAACGAGCACGTATATCGATCGCATGTACTCGGTGGGTCTTTGGCGGTATTGGGAATCGAACCACACCCTTCCGGATGGAAGGCCGATACCCTAGCCACTAGGCTACCACGGGCCTGAAAAAAAATCTTTAATTTGCATACGAGTACTTTCTTATAAAAAAATAAGACATTTTAAATTAAATTATAATAATGTGGCGTACTCAGGATTCGGAGATCAAGAACTACATAATTTAACGAAATTAAATTATATTTAATAAAATAGAACGCCATTCAATTCACAACGCAATCTAGCCAGCCTATGAAACAGTTCACACTATTTCAATACACAAGAAATAATCCCGAAAGTCGCCAAAAGTTTCCAACTTAACGACATATTTGGCAATATATCGCCAAATGTAGCGCCAAGCATTAAGTTACCAGAAACGATGCCAACTTGGCTCCTCACTTTCGCGAGTTTCCCATAGAACCAGTGTACAAGAGAGCGCTATAAAAACTTATCATCACTATTCACACCAAACTAATTGAGACATTCTAAAATGCACTATAAGAATTATTAACACATCAGGATAAAAATATGTATAAGATCTACAGAATTCGCAATAATACTGTGAAAAAAATAATGTTTAATAAATAAAATTTCGTTTAATTCAATCTTTTTAGTTTTTTTTATTATTAAAAAGATTAATGGGATCATTTTTATCTCTTTTAAATAAAAAAAAATTGAAGGGGATAAAAATTGCCTTTCTGGTGATATCAATAATTTGAGTAACAAGATAATATTAAATATCGTTTAATTGAAAGAAATGTTTGTTTTAAAAATTTTGTTATATTTCTTTCAAACATTTTCGAGGGGGGGGGATTATAAAAACAAAACGAGATAGTAAGAATTATATATAATATAAATAAGATTACATATATCATTATAGAAAAATTAAATTTAAATGTACAAAATTTAACAAATTATTTACATATTTCTGTCAAAAATTTGAGACATTTAAAAATGAATATCAACTTTTTTCCTCCGATCCCAGAATCTGACCTGATAGTTGGTCGAGTGAATGTTGGACAGAAGTAAATATTTGACAAATGCGCTGACAAACATTCATTTGACATCCAGTTAAAGCGAGTTTTTGTATCCATCAATTTCCTCTCTATCTATAAAATTATACAGCTAATTTCAAATGCGCATTAAAACATGACTGATGAGAACAAAGACTGAGAAATCGAGACATTATCTTTAAATTACTATGAATTATTATTTACATAACAGTGAATGGGGATTAATAATATTTGAATATTTGACAAATTACTTGCATTTGAAAATTCTAACTTTCAAATATCATATAATTAAGTTTTAAAAAAATATATATTTTCTTCACAGCTACAACAATACTAAAATGGACAACCATGAAAACCATAATTCTATAATAATCATACAATTTTTCTAAAAGATTATTATACAATTTAAATTATTAAAATCGTCTTTCCTCAAAAAATATGATTAATAACACAATTTCTGCTTTTGAATGATATAAATCAACATACAAAAATTATAAAAACATTTTTGTAAATGTAAATTTATTTGTAACTATCGAACAGCGCTTATATTTCTGCGCAACTAGAGCAAGATTTGGCTCACCAATGATTTTCGATCAAACGATAACAAATTTAGAATAAATAATCACCATCTTGACGTTGACAAATGGAGAACCAATCAAGATGGCCTTTCTATCGTCCGATTCATTGGATCATTAAATTCAAGGAAAAATAACTTCTTTTCATTGGAAATTACAGTGTATCAGATAAGTATTTATGCAAAGGTTCTCATAGTAAATATACAATTGCAAACCAAACACCAGAGAAACATCATTAGTTGTCTTTAATGATGACTGGCAAAGATTTAGGAACTTATGCAAGGTAAAAAACTGAGATAAGTAAATAATTCAACAGAGAAAGAGGAAATGAAAAAAAAAAGATTAAATAAAGGAAAACACGTCAAAAATAAAAACAAAGAGAATACAACATCAAAGAATTGCAATTACTTTTATTCTTTTTTATTGTAATCATGTGTACAAAAGATTGCTTGTAACATTTTTCTACATCTCAAGAAAATATTCTTGATAATGGTTTCCTTAAATATAAAATTTTATAAAAAAAATAATAATAATTAAATAAATAAAAAATAAAACCAAAAAAACGCAAAACAATAATTTTGAAAACTTAGTACATAAATTTCGAGGGTTTAATATTTAAAATAGAAAAATTAAATTAATAAAATGCATAGATACACACACACAACTGTATAAATTTATGCATATAATATAATCTTCCTTAGACTAAATAATGAAATAAGTATTTAACCAACTGCTACTGACACCTATTGATCATAAAAGAAACTAAATTTCAATAAGATTATTATTTAAAAAAAAAAAAGAAAAATAATTTGACATAATCTTTTACAATTGATTTTATTACTTAACAATAACATAATAAATTAAAAATAAATGGAATAAAACTTACAAATAAATGATGATAGTTTATTTGCACACATATATATTTAAAACTTTTACTACAAACATGGCACATTTATTATTAAAAAAATATTTTATTGACCATCAAAAAAGTTTTTTTACATTATCAATGTTACAATATTTTAAATAGCATCATAAATCAACTCGTTTTCTTTATTATTATTTTTTTTATTACTCATTTACTTTTTTGTTATTGAACATTTATTTACAAATGATGACTTAATGAAGTTTTTCAAAAATGAGTATCAAATTAACATAAACAAAACTGCTGAATCTGAGATAAGGAACTGTGTAAAGAACAGAGTGTGCATTATTCAGCATAAAGCCCACATTACAGTTTATATAATATTATAAACTTTAATTACTATAATTCATTACATAAATACAAATAAAATTTGACACTGAGCAAATTAATTTTGCATTTAATTTGGAATATGAAAAATTAACTTCTGCGAAGCTAAAAACTTCACTTAATTTAAAACTTATTCAACATATACTTTAAGAAAAACTTTTTTCAAAAATAAAATGTTTTCCTTCAGCTATTCTAATAATGATGAAAAGATAAAATAAATGTCATAAAAAAGCCATCTTTTTTCTTGAAAGAAATTAATAACATAGGAATTATAAGGCTAAATTCAATGGAATGTTACAGAATAAGTTCCTGAGTACTGTTATGAATGGATTAGATATAAGAAATAAAAATATTTGACATTTTACTTTTTTTTTTCAAGATAATTACTTACAAACGTGAAACGCGCTGATTTTTGATTCGACGGAATCTTTGTATACCGGTTAAAAATTTTAAAAAATATAACTTTTAAATGATAAGTTTAACTATTTCGTAAGCGGTTTTCGAATAAAATAATCGCACATTGAGCAGCAATGAATTCAAGATAATCTCATGCATTTTATCTAACATTTAAAAAAAGCATAAAAATTACCCAAATTTTACTAAATAATCTTTCAGAAATGATTTTATACAGCAAAACGAAAACATAATCCACTGATTTTGAAAATTACGCTTTTGTTACTTACTAATATTGTCCTAAGAAATGGATAATTTATAATAGCTTGATTTTTGGAGTTCAAATTTTAGAAAATCCCTCCCTTTTTTATGTAAATAGAAAGTATACGTTGCATGAAGAATCCAATTTTCCTCAAACATTTAAAATTCAGAAAATGCATCACTACGTCACAGAAATTCTGATTGAGATTATTTCTTAAAAGTAGCATAGAAATTCTATAAAATATAGATAAAAAGCCTAACTACATGAGCATAGACTACAAAGATAAAGTTCAACTTGTAGGTTTTTTTTGTTAATGTTTTAAGTATTAAGTAAATATATTTTGACAACAACAGTAGAATTATACAAATTACAAATAAAAGAAAATTAACTAAATAAAATACATTATGCAACTGTGTATTATACAAATAAGAAGTTATACATAAATTATATATGGTGGCGCCATCTATTTTATTTATAAATACTAATATTCAATCAGATACAGTATTTTAAGCATTTTAAAACATTTAAACATCAGTAATTCAAAGTTAGTCTTGGATGCAAATCTTCAAAACCATTTTTCAGCTCCAATTAAAAGCATAAAACATTAAACATGAAAATCCATAAAAGAATTTAAGAAATATTCATTTTTTTAAAGAAAGTTATTTAGAAAAACAATCAAAAAATAAACATTCCTTACAGTGCGTTCCAGTTTTGTCTCTAAAAAACTTTATTATAAAACAAAAATCATAAAAATTTGAGAAAAGCTAAATACCTGTATTTATGTCTTCCTGTTCTATTTAGAATTAAATCACAATATATTTAGTAATTTTAACATAAATACATGGCATGTAAATTTTACAAATAATTTACGGATAATTACATCTTTAAAAATTTCAATAATTATTCTTGTATATAATTAATAACAGTTTTTTAAAAATGAAAAAAATTTGTTTATAAATTAATTGCACGGCATTAATAACCATACTCATTTTTCAATTTAATAAGCGAAAGTTCCATATAACGTCTTAATAAGTGTAATTGTGATAGATGAGTGTTTGACTCCACTTGGTAGACAAAAATAATTTTTACGAATTACAGAAAAACTTCAGTAATTTGTTACATATTAAAGACTCTTTTACGAACTTATATTATTGATACATTATAATATTTTGATATAAATTTCAAAAAAAGCGAAAGGAATAAATTATTATAATCAAATATTTAACAGTTCAACATCATTAACCAATATGATTAGATACTTTTATCAAATCATAGTCTGTAGCACTATTATTAAATAATATACATAAAGCAAATACTTCTTAAGACAGAAAACCATGGTGTTCGATATCAGTAGTAAATAGAATATCATAACTTTCTTTTGGAATAAAATGTAGAAACTGAAATAAAATTTAACAAGATTGTCATTTGTCGCGTAAATTTATTCGAGAAGCATAGTAAAAAATATTTGAGTAACAATCGGATATGTATAATTAGTTATATATTTTACCTTATTATCAATGGTTGAAGGTTCATCATGTTTATTGATTAATTATTATTAGCAGAATGATTATTTGATTTAAAATTTGTCACAGTAGAGTACGTCTTTTGTTCAATCAGAACAGCACAGATATCAAAATCCTCCGCCGATTGATGGCAGCATCCATTCCTTTAATTTTGATCTGGAATGGGAGGAAATTTTTTCCAGACCATTACACCCATTAACGACCGACCACCGGACTTTCGGATCCACAGATATAAACAGCACATATATCGCATATACTCAATGGGTCTTTGACGGCATCGCCTTTGGGACGGATGGCCGATGACATAACCGCTAGGCTACCACGGGAGCATACATATGCATTAAAACTAGTACACAGGAAGGAGAAAATGGTATTTATTAAATAAATTAAATATATACTCTGCTGGAATAAACAAGTGACTAAATTTTTGAGGAAAGGAAAGCATAGGTTTTGAGAAAGCATGACTTAGAACAATCATCTCTGACACCAATCAAAGCAAACTGTCAACTGAACTGACAGTTCAGTGCAATTCGGTTCGGCTCTGAGCTTCGGTTCGTGGTTTCAAATCCCTCTTTGACATAGATCTAGTGGCTCAGAATACACTTTAAACAGTATATACCGATCTAATTAGCCCTCGTGTGCAAAAAATCATTGTTGAACGACAAACAAACCAAGCCCAACCCAGTAACAGCCACTAAATACCTGGGCACTGAGTCAAATATATTGAAGAACAAGTATAGATACAGTAAATATACAGAAAATAAGTAAAGATACAGTACAGCTTAAACACCATTTATCAAACAGCTTCAATCAGTGAGAGTTGAGAAGAACAATGCCTAGAGGATGACAATCATCTGTACTAAAGAAATTCCGCACATTTAGTCATGTACTATCTTACTGTTTCGCAAATAATGACAGCCGCATTTTTACACTGCAGAAATGCCACTGTTAAAAAACCATCAAAGTAAACAAAATATGACCGAGACGTGTGTTGAATAGAACCCCATATCACACGAGATTGCATCGATTGTGACGATATCACATGCAAGATCGTCCACGATGACGCCAAAGATCGTGATAAACAAAATCAGTTCTGAAAATAAGATGCCACATCAAAGATTACTGATTAGGTTCATAGTTCACTGAAGATTTGAGGTAGCATCAAAGATAGCCGAGCTGGACAAACATCTACGAGCAGTTCTCGGCTGGACAATTCATTGAAGCCATGACAGTAAATGTCGTTCTCACATGCAGAGCGGGGCAGGCGAGGCCCAGACTATATCTAAAGGTTCGGAAAATTCCCCCATCACCAAGTGTGTCCTAATTTTGAACCACCTCAAGTGACACCTAAGCTGGCACCCACATCCACGCCCTACCAGCGGAAGGACTTTGGAAGTCATAGATTAGCTTTTAGTGGCATACTTACAAAAATAGGGTAGCTCCGGTCTGTACCTTTAGGTTAAAAGGGTTTGGAATACTCGCCCTCGAGGCAAATGCCTCGTATTTTGAACCACAGTCAGGTGACCAGGTCAGAAGGCACCTTCCTCTCCACATCTCTGCCCCACTAGTGAAAGGACTTTGGACATCACGTTGTCCCCAAACAACGGAGCTCCAGAGATGTGGTCAGCCTCCCAATCACTGCCCGCGATGCTTCACTAAGCTGATCTTAACGGGAAGCAGCGTGAAGCTTCTGAGTCACTCTTAGTGGCATGATTACAAACATATAGCGGTTCAGGCGAGCTCCCGATTGTATCTTTAGAATAACGGGTATGGAATAGCCGCCCATTACCAAGTGCTTCGTCATTTTGTGCCCCGAGCTGGCACCCTTCTCTCCACACCCACACAGTTATGGCTACTAAAAATATCGATTATATTTTCTGCATAGGACTTTGGTCGACATGAAGAATAATGTTGTCGTTGCTAAGACGGTCCAATTCCAATACTAGACCAACTCTACAAATCCATAAACACAAGGGAAGAATAATATTGCGATGCAATAAACATCATTTCAAATAGGATGTTTTTCGACAACGACCAAAGTAAAATACGTGCTGGAAAGTATTTCTACTTACGAGGAATCAAACAACTTGTAACAATTCAACAACTCTGAAATAAATTTTCTCCAAGAAAAATCTGTTGTTTCATTTAAAAACACATTATAACAGTCACTTATTTTACACGAATGGGTTCAAAAACTAATCATTTCCATATCTTTGCATCTTTTTCCAGTCGTGCAAATTTCACATGTGTAGCAGGTCTCTTTCTTGTAATATTTATGTATATATATATATATATATATATATATATATATATATATATATATATACATATATATATTTTGTGTGTGTGTGTATTTTATTACAATTTTATAATAAGCAGCAGTAAATGTCAAAAATATAAATTTTCTTTTTTTTAATCATATAAATTTCCATTTTGTTTATCAATAATATATAGCAGTTTAAATATTAATTAAGCAGCAAAATTGGAACAAGCAGAAAAATAATTAAAAAAAAAAACATTCGTGAGAAAATTAAATAATTTGTTTTCAAGCCACTTGGAATATAAAAAGTCAACATCATCAGTTTCGTTTCTCAAAATTATCTTATTGCAAGCTTCTTTGAACTGAACAAACTTTCAGCGACTATATAAGTTCTTAAAATTATAACAACTATAATTTAAGCACGTGTTTTAATACATTACCGAAGACAACAAAAGTAAAAACACAATGAGTGCGGGAAAAACATGCTTTCAAGTAGTTGAAGGAATCAATGAAATCTAATGTGTGTTTGCCAACTTCTTACGCACGAATTTGCTTGAATTATTTCCTATGCTATCAAAAACATCCTGTTCTGAATGGACTGTTTTTACTTCATTTGTTGCTTATTTTAGTTTTCATTGTTTTTATTAGGTTTTTTCGTTTTTTGTGTTATTTTATTGTGAAAAAAACTCATGTTTAAAATTATTGTTTGGTTAAATCGTTCACACGACATTTATGTTAATGATAATATAAAAATTAAATATGGATGATATTGATAATCTAATATTTTAACACTTTAAATATAGATTAGGTTATAGTATGTCGTTTTTTATCAAATGGGAGAAGATAAATTAAAAAAAATATTTTAATCAGTAACATAATTACACTTCTTATAATAAACTTTTTGCCATTTGAGGGAAAATATCTGGTGATTGATTGATTTTGTGAGGTTTACTGATGCAAGGTCCAATATTGGACATTTCTGCACCGTACAATATTTAAAACTGTAGGTAAAAATTCTGTGTTAAAATACTAGTCAGATGTATACAATGGAATGTATTAAAAGTTCAAGAAAAGCATTTGTAAAAGATTATTTTGGCTAAAAATCTTAAATAGAATTCAAGAAACCTATTGCACGTAAAAATGCAAACAAATTTCTATGTGGTTTAAAGCCAAGCAAGTCTGATAAAATTAAATTTGTGGTATTAAAAAACACTATGCATAAATCATTGAAGTTAGGACAGACAATTAAATATGATGTACTGTATATGGTACATTACACATGCCACAAACTGGAGCACTACGAGACAAGAATAAGTGCTTGTGTGTAAATTTAGTATGTCCAATACGAAGCCGTGTGAGTTTTACATCTACTCTTCGCATGGGAAACAACTGGGAATGGAAGAATGTGGGAAGATATACTATATAATTTATTGTTCTTCTGCAAATCCCATGTTTTTTGCCAGTGGGAGGAAATGAAATCTTTGATAATTTGTTTAATGTCAAAAAATGTTAATGTTTTATGCAAAATGTCAGAGGCATTTTTAGCAGCATTATCTGCAAGTTCATTCCCAGCTATGCCAACATGACTTGGAACTCAACAAAACAAGATGTCAAATCCTTTTTTCTTCAATATATTTAAAACATCCAATATTTCCTCTATAATTGGATGACATTTATCTTTAAAATTATCTAATTGCATGAGCACACTCATGCTATCTGATTACATACAGTATTTTCGATAAGAGCTGGATTGTATTATTTCTAGAGCACGTTTAATAGCAACAGCTTCAGCTGTATACACAGAATATGATGCATGCAGTTTATAGCTGTAAACTGTATTTTCAACAATACCACAACCAACATGACCACTTGATTTTGAGCCATCTGTATATACAGAGATGTGGGAGGAATAATGAGAATGAATGTGTGAAAACATTTGTTGCAAAATAAGGAAAGATGTAACTGATTTATTGTATCCAGTAAAGGGTTTGATTATATTGACAACAGGAATATTCCAAGGAGGAAATCTTAGAACATCTGTGATTTGAATATGTAAATCAGGGAATTCAGATGAAGACAGGAATGAATTTGTACGCTCATAAAATGGTAATATGTTATGTGGCCGTGCTTTATACAGCCTTCTTAAAGAGGGACAAATAATCATCGATTTCAAAGGGTGTTGTGATACTGATAGCATTTTGAAATAATAATGTAGAGAGAGCTGTTTACGCCTCAGATCTAAAGGTAACTGGTTGCAAATTATATAAAGGCTCTGGACAGGAGAAGTCCGGAATGCTCCAGAACAGATTCGTAAAGCTGAGTGATGAACAGGGTCTAATTTGCGCAAAACTGATGATCTGGCTGATCCATAAACTACGCTACCATAGTCAATTCGAGATAGAATAACTGACTGATACGCTCGGAGTAATGCTTGACGATCTGCACCCCAAAAGGTGTTAGAGAGAACTTTCAGAATATTTATTGATTTTTCGCATCTTTTGCGCAAATCTAAGATATGTGATAGGAAGGTTAAATTTTATCAAATATAAGCCCAAGAAATGATATCTGATTAACTACGGGAATAGTTGTACCTGATATCTTAATTTCTGGATCAGGATGAAGCCCAGTTTTTCTGCAAAAATGGATACAATTGCTTTTACAAGGGGACAAAGTATGCCCATTTTCATTACACCAAGCAACTAGATTATTGACAGCAGTTTGTAATTGCCGTTCAATTAGTCGTATATTGGAACCTTGGCAAGAAATTTGGAGATCGTCAAATATAATGTTCCATGGACAGATGGTTGCAATACATGAAGAATGTTGCTGATGCAAATATTAAAAACAGTAACACTTAAGACACTTCCCTGAGGAACCCCCTCACATTGGATAAATGGATTAGATAAAACAGATCCTATACGGACATTAAAAATGCGAGAACTTAAAAAACTCTGAATAAAAATGGGTAAATTTCCTCTGAAATTAAAATTATACAAAGTTCGAAGAATTCCATAACGCCATGTCTTATCATAAGCTTTTTATATGTCAAAAAATATAGGCACCAAGTGATGTCTCCGTACAAAAGCATTCCTAATTTGTGTTTCTAGGTATGCAATATTGTCCAGAGTAGATCGACCTTTCCGGAATCCACTTTGATAAAGGGATATCTACTGATTGTCTTCAAGTACATAAAGAAGACGGGCATTGACCATACGCACCAAAGTTTTAGCAAGGCAACTTGTGAGAGCAATTGGACGATAGTTTTGAGGATTAGTTGGATCTTTCCCAGGTTTAAGAATTGGAATAGTAATTGCTTTGCTCCAAAGACTGGGATAGACATGTTCATTCCATATTCTATTGAATAGAAAAAGAATGTTTATTAAAGATTCATGATTAAGATGACAAAGCATCTTATATGAGATATCATCTGGTCCCGGACTAGTATTTTTAGTTTGGGACAGGGCTCTTTGCAGTTCCAGCAAAGAGAAATTGCAATTATATGGATGGATAGCTTTTTCATGAAACTTTATAGGTTTCTTTTCAGCTTGCTCTTTGGTTCTGAGAAATTTAGGATCATAAGAGGCTGGACTAGATACCCTTGCAAAAGTTTCACCTAAAAGATTGGCAATATCATATTGAGAAGAAATTGTGTCAGCTCCTGTGCGTAGTATTGGGATAGAGAAGTCCCGATATAAACCACTGGAAGCTTTAACTTTCTTCCATAATTCTTTGCTGGAAGTTGATGATGTGATGGAGGAAACATATCTTATCCAAGATTCTTTTTGACTATTTCTCCGTACTCGACAAGCAAAAGCTTTAGCTTTTTATGAAAACCATGAGGTTTTCCATGGTAGGGCACCTGCGAAAAACAGTCCACAACTTTTTTTTGTTTTTTGTACGACACTTGGCACTCATGGTTCCACCATGGTTTATGATATTTGCGTGGAATTGGGGAGCGCTTGGGAATTGTGTTTTTGGCAGCATCTAGAAGTGTATCAGTTGTTTTTTGCACAGCGTCATTGATATTATCACTTCTAACCATGCTGTCAGTAATCACAGCTAATTGAGTGTAGAGAGACCAGTCTGCACGATGATAAGAATAAGAGGAGTGGAAGACTTGTGGTCTGCTTATACCAGTTTCATTTATAATTAAAGGAAAATGATCACTGTTATATAAATCGTTATTAACATTAAGATTTAATGAAGGTAGAATTGATGGAGAGCAAATAGCTAAATCTAATGAGTGAAAAGTTCTTGATGGCTGATGGAAATAGGTTATTTCCGTGGAATTTAGAAGGCAGATATTGTTATTAGAAATGAACTGTTCAACTGTCTTGCCCCGAGGATTCATATTATCACTACCCCATAAGGTGTTATGACCATTGAAGTCACCAAGTAAAATAAAGGGTGTAGGTAGTTGGTCCAGCAAACTGTTTAAATCGCTTTCATGGATGATCGCATGGAGAGGTAAGTAAAGGCTACAAATAGTAATGAGAGATGTTGTGTGTACTGCAACAGCTTGTAATGAAGTGTTAAGGGATTGTATAGTGCTAAGAATATTACAAGACACAAGAATGCATACACCTCCAGAAACTGAATCATGATTAACATCTTTCCTCACACATTTATATCCACGCAATTTTAAACTGTACTGAGGTTTCAAGAATGTTTCTTGGATGGCAAAACAAATTGGATTATGCAGGTTTATAATTGTTTTTATATCTTCTATATGAGAGCGAAAACCTCGACAATTCCAAGAAACGAAGGTTCCCATTAAGCTAAGCTGAATGCTCCGGCATTGGAGCAAGCCATCTGGGATTCAGATGAGTCTCCACTTAGGAGTGTTTCATCATCTGATGGGTCTATATTTTTATACCTGTCTTAGAGGCAGTTGAGCTTCTTTTACTCTTTAAATGTGATTTATGGAGCCCTTCTTTTGCACTCTTTAATTTTCGGGATCTTTGAGACTTAGATTTTGCAAAAGACAGTGGAGAAATTCCTTTCGGAATAGGTGGGACATTCATACTAGGAATATTTGAGGATAAGTTTGGAAAATTTAAGAAATCTGTTTGAGTACTACAAGATTTCATGACTTTTTTAATTGCTTGTGAATAACTAATACCTTGATTAGGGGTACGAGATGATACTGTATGCCTGGCTTCAGGGTAAGATAAGTTTTGTTTTCACAGTAATAATTTCTTTTTCTAATATCCAGGTTGGGCATGACCGGGAGTACGATGGATGTTCACCACAGCAGTTTACACATTTTTCTTGTAATTGACATTCACTCCTATCATGTCCAACAGATGCACATCGAGCACAAGTCAAATGTCCCCTACAAGTAGTTTTTGCATGGCCGAAACGCTGACATTTAAAGCAACGTAATGGATTTGGAATGTAGGGGCGAACACTACAATTTAGGTAGCCAGCTTTAATAGATTGAGGTAGTATAGGAGTAGCAAATGTGAGTATAAGGTGCTTAGTTCTTATAATTTTGCCCTCTTTCCTGATTGAAATACGCTGCACATGTTGTACTTTTTGGTCAACGAGATTATTCAAAATCTCCTCCTCTGAAACATTAAATAGATCATCTGATGAAATTACTCCCCGTGTAGAATTTAACCTACTATGAGGAGATACTATAACATCTATATTACCAAGGCATTTTAGATTTAGGGTGGCTTTGGCCTGTTCAATTGATAAGACTTCAACTAAGAGATCACCAGATTTCATCTTGCGAACATTTTTGACTTTCCAACTGTACCAAAAAGACTCTTATTAATAAAGAAAGGCGAAACATTATCAAAATTGCCCTCAGTTCTTTTAAGAACAAAATATCTCTGATCCTGTATCATTTGTTGCTCCATAGGGAGTAAAGAAGTAGAAGTACATTCCATAGAAATAGGTTAATTACTTCAAGGCTCACTGCACCACCCACCACCGAGCCCAACAAGGGGATGCAGTATAACTGTATCAGTGCTAGCCAGACCTTATACGCTTTCAATATATCTCAGAAGTGGCCTCCACCCTGATCGAGTCACACAGCAGATCCATGGAAGCCGATTGGTATGCTGAGGACCACAACACACCTCCCGTTTACCTGAAGCAGAGGCCAAAGTAATGTGTTGGTCTCTGTGAGCCTCAATCACCAGGATCCTCCTTTCCAGGGACACGGGTATCCACGCACGGCAAACACGCGGGTGATTTAGTCCCCAAGAGAAGCTAATAGTAACAGGGCGACAATAGCTACTCAAGGGGAGCCCTCAACCTCTTACAAGGCAACCACAATGAGGAAGAAGAGGATAGGAGAGAAGAAAATAAAGAGGAGAATAGATCACTAGGTACCTCGGGATTGTGACACCCATGTTTACCTAAAGAAGGTAAACTCCCTAAAGGATAAATATCTGTTGCAGCGTCACGTGGAGGCAAGGTAATTGATGACAATTTCCATTTAAATGAATTCACTTTATTGATGAGGATCAATTTTAAATATATAGACACATATTTTTTAATATAACTCTCAAATTAGCAAACAGGACTGTATCTAGTCAGCTGTCTCTCTGAGCCTAAATCAAAAAGCAAACAATATCGGAAGGGAAGATTTTAGCGCGCTATTCTGATCTTCGCCTTTGTTCGTTACATTGGAGATCACACTTTGCGCCTAAATTTTCAAATTTCATAAAATATTGTACAGATTGAAATAAATATCTGAAGCTACAATTTCAGCAGAATAAGCTTCTGAAAGTAACAATATTGAACTTTCCAGTTCATTTTTCCAAAATTCGTCTCATGAAATATTTTTTGCAGAATAATGCCTTGCCTTAGCTGTAGACAATCATTTGGCACACTTTTCGATTAAAGATTCTTTTGTCCTAATGTAAAATACCACAATCAGCGCAAATATCACCAAATTAACAATAAATCATTTTATATTGTTCATCAGTGTAGAATGAAATGAAGCTGAGAATTATAAGCAGAAAATAGAACATTAGATTTAAAAAATTGTGACACTGTTTATTTGCAAAAATAATCAATCATACAAATATTTTAAACTTATTATTTTAACAACGCAAACATTTTCATGACATGTATGCCTCCAAAATAAAATTTATTAAAATAAACAATTATTACACTTTTTTTATCTGTGCATTCAGTATGTTATCACCAAAAATTTCGGTTTGGCGAAATTTACTAGGGAATAGCATCCTTCAATACAAGCATTTACACTCATGTCCTTAAATTAAGGATAATTCAGAATCACATAGAAATTGTACTCTAAAAAATTCACATGTAGAATTATCACACACATCTTGAAGAATACTATGAAAAATAAAGAAACCACCAGATGGCGCCGATAGTAAGTCACAATGACGAGAGAATAAGAGAGGGTTATATAAGGAATGCTTGTAAAGAAGTAAAATTGTTCACAAGCGCTTTAAAAGCCTTTAAGTGCAATAACAGCATAGTTATGGAATAAAGGAGCATTTGGAGGAAGGTTTTTACGTGGTAGAATTATCGGCCGACTGGAATGTGCCCAGCTGGAAGTAACTGAGGAATCGCCCAGAGTGTCATCTCGAGGCTTTGGTAACGGTTTCAAGATGATGGTAATGTGAATAGACGTTACAGGACAGGTCGTCCCGAGATACGAATGAGGACCGGTATTTGGCAGTTACTGCCAAAAGAAACAGATGGAGCACAGCACCAGACATGTCTCTTCAGCTACCGATACGAGTTTCAAGGCAGACCGTGTACAGACACTTAGGTCATACTGGTCTATATGCTCGTAGGCCTGTCAGATGTGTTCCACTTACCGCAACTCATTGTCACCTGCGGTCAGCCTGGAGTAGAGAGCATGCATTGTGGACACCGCAACAGTTGGTCTTGTGTGATGTTTTCCGCCGAGTCCTGGTTTAGCTTTCAGTCTGGTTCTCGACAGACTTTCATATGGAGAGGTCCAAGTACCCGTTACCACCAAGAGAACACCAGTGAACGACACCGTTACGGTGGTGCAGGGTTGCTCGTTTGGGGAGGAACTATTCTGGGTTCCAGAACTAACCTGCATGTTCAGAATGTAACCATGACAGACCACATCGATCGGGATGTCATTCTGGAACAACATGTACGTTTGTTTCGGAGCGCCATGGGTGCAGAATTTCTATTTACGAATGACAACGCCCGTCCTCACCGTGCAAACATTGCAGACGAATGCCTTCAATGGGAGGAGATCACTCGTATGGACTGGCCAGCATCTCATCGGACTTGAACCCTATAGAGCATGTGTGGGACATACTTGTCCGACGAATAACAGCCCATCCACATGTCTATCGGAGAGCATTGCTTCATGAGTGGAGTAATATTCACCAAGATCAGATCGGTAATTTGATACTCAGCATGCCTGCATCGTCTGGGGGGCACAATATGTGTTAACCATCATACCAATCATGTTATGTTGGTTTTTGTAAATAGGTTCTTTTTTTTAATTTGCTCCAGGAGTAAAAATAGCTATTTTTATTAATGATGTCAAACTACAAATTCAAAAATTGTTTAGTATTCATATTCAACAAAATATGAATTCTAAACAATAAATAAATAAATGAACATACTGAAGATAAGAAATAACTGACAAAAATTTACCTCACTGAAACATACTTAAAACGAAGAAAACATGTTCATTTTTTATGTTGAGCTAACATTTTTAATATAATCTTATTTTATTACGCGTAGAGAACAAGCCAAATGCAGTTCTAAAGCATTTTAGAGCAGTGGTTGCCAAGCTTTTTGACCCCACAGACCAGTAAATTCGTAATTTAAATCCCTCGGAACACACTAGTTGGATTTTTTAAATATTAAATATATTTATAAAAAAATGGGATCTTTTAGAACACATAAAATGTACCTCGTTAGCAAAATGAAATTATTAACCAAATTATGAAAGCTTTATTAATAAACCACATGATAAAATAAGCAAAAACTGTAAAAATTAAAAAGTAATTTAAATAATATCAAACTTTTAGCATTATACATACTTAGTGTGATGGATGTTCCTGTTTACATGAAATAAGATACCAATCAATATCATAAAATCCCAATAAAAATATAAATATAATCCCAATCAATATCAAATAAAAAATATACACATGATTAAGATTTAAGAGAGATACCTGTCTTAAAAAGGACACCAATTTACAAAAAATATTTACACGGAAATTTCCTTAGTAAGCAAATTAATATATTGTGAATACATTTTATATGTAACTCTAAATACATCCGTAAGCCCATCTTTGTTGTTGCTTATGACACTTGGACAAGCCAAGCTCGCTGTGCCTTTGGCTGTGCGAATAAAGTCGAAAGAGAGCGTCTTTCGCTTGATCAGAGCACCACGAGGGTGAAAGTAAGACTTTGAACCACGGTCAGGTGACGATGCCACACCCGAGCTGGCACCCTCCTCTCCACACCAACGGAAGGACTTTGGACGTCACATATTAACAACCCTCGGAGTTCCAGCAACCCAGTGAAGGAGAGTACACCTCCCAACCACTGCCCGCGGCAAATGATGCTTCACTTTGCTGGGCTTACGGGAAGCCACTGGAGCCCACCTGTAAATGCTTGAACTGGTACAGACACATAGAAGAGGGACGCACCTGAACAGTGACGAGCTATTTACTTATTCTATAAAATGGCGTTACTCTAAAGCTTTTTATGAATTGAATTTATGTTTCAGTGTATCTTAAAACATAACGTCATGAGTAAGTATATTCCACATTTTTCGCAGCGAAATTATCTCGGAGACAACTTTCGCTGTTTTAGTGTCAACTGCCTTCCAGTAGGACTTTTGATAGCTCATGTCACAAAGCAAGAAATTCGGAACATCCACCCCTCATGCAGAACACCTGTCATTCGTTTTTCATCAGGGGTTGGAATCGAATTTCGGAATAAAGAGACCTGTCTTATTACTAGGACTCGGTAAGCAGCTAATACGATGCTTATTTACATTGTAAACAGAGCTCCAGTGGCTCAGTAGCTTCACGCCGCTTCCCGTAAGCTCAGCAAAATGGAGCCTCATTTGCCGCGGGCAGTGGTTGGGAGGTGTACTCTCCTTCACTGGAGCTCCGAGGGTTGGGGACGTTAATATGTGACGCTCAAAGTCCTTCCGCTGGTGTGGCGTGGATGTGGAGAGGAGGGTGCCAGCTCGGGTGTGGCATCGTCACCTGACCGTGGCTCAAAATGACGAGGCACTTGTAGATGGGCGAGTATTCCGAACTCGTTAACCTAAAAGTACAGTTCCTACACCGCTATGTATGTATGTTGTAAACAATATAATAAACACTTCTTAAAAAATATTTATCCACTGATGTGATTTATTTAAAGTTAATTATCTGGTAAACATTGCTGAAAATTTTAAATCACGTTTTATACACTTTTAAAGTGTGATTTAAAATAAAATGAAAAAAGGAAATTTTTTAATTCTTTTCGCAAAAAAAAAAAAAAAATGTTTACGAAAACTCCGTGAAATCCTTAAAAAAAGAATTGAGAATTCTTTTAAAGGTTTTTCACACCTTTGCATTCATTTTTCCAAAGATGTCTCTACACAGTTGAAAACGTTAGTTGAATAAATATTCCGGCGTCTTATGCAGTTGTGCAAGCGGCAATGATCTCAAATGTGCGATTCCGTTCTACGTCAGACATTAAAATATCATGTAATTGGGTCCTTCGGAATGTTTGTTTGTACGCCATTCTTCTGTGAATGAAATCGTAAAGAGATTTTACACTGTTTCTACGATTGATTTTTAAATGTATAAACCTAAAGCCGTCTTTCAAAATATTAAGCCACTATTTAGCGAAATGAATTCGTACCTCTTCAAATAGACTTCATTATGAGAAGCTCAGAAACAAATGTGCTCAAGTGCAAAAAACAGAAACTGAGATAAGCAATACTTTGAATTCCTGTTTTTAAATTATTCATTTGATCAGAAATGTATAGAAAAAAATTTTTTTCTCGTAAGAGGAAAAATAAATATTTTTCACATACTTGAAATTGTGAGCCATGGCAGTGGTTAGCAAGTTAAAAATGATAGAACTTCACAGGCGCGATAAGAAATTGTAAACTTGTTCGAAATTTTCATTGCCTTCTGTCTTAGAGGGAAAATAATATCGCGGTTGCTAACTGATTAGAACTGCAGGAATTATTCTTTTATTTTGGTATTTACCAGGTATCCTTCTTGGGGTTTTCCAGTATTTTGAGACAATTTATCAGAATTACTGATGCGTTTTCTACCAGTTCCTTGGTCATATGTATTATTTACATTTTCCTCATTTGATGATATATGTTTGAATCAATATTATCATTTTTACTTCATTTAGGATAAAAAGAAATAGCATGCTATTTCATTACGTTCTACACTCGATTTTTTTTTCTTTTAGTTACATTGAATCCATCCTTTGCACTGAATATATTTCTATTTTTTTAAATCTTAACATTTTTTAGCTAGCATCGAAAATAATTATAAAATATATTAAAAATCACAACGTTATAAACATACATTATAATCACAACATATTATAAATAGCAATGAAATAATTTTCAAAAATTTCAATACTGTTATGCTTGTTGCAATATTTTTGTATTTCAACGGATCTTCAAATATTTTAAATTGGAAAATAGATCTTTTAATATCTGAATTTTAAACAATTCTAAATACTAAAAGTAATTGTTATATTGACATTAAGAATCTTTTTAGTATTTTTTTATCTTAAAATGGTTGTTCCTCGTGTTACAGTTGATATCCAGAATACGCCACTTTATTACGATTCGCATTGGTTTAAAATATCCATGACGTCATAATACATTTCATGCATATCACACATCGTATTGAGAAGGCGTTGTAAATCCAACTTGTCAACGAATTATTTGTTGACTGAACTTTAAATCTCATCCTTCGAGAGGCAGTAAACAAGGCCAAGTTCACCATCAAATATCTGATAATAGTGTCGGAATTCATTCGATTATTAAAACGATTTCTTATATAAGGAGCAAAACATCGGTTTAAAAACCGTTTTCCATAGATTCAAGCCATTAACACATGGAGAATAAAACAGAAAAAAAAAATAAAAACATAATGAAACAAACGCTTTATAGTTAAAATCTGCAAGGACGATTTAAATTTTTAAAAATTTCATTAATTTAAATCCTAAATTATTATTATTTTAAATAGTATTTGTAATAAAAAGAGATAAAAAAAACATAATTTAGCTTTGATTTCAAAGCTCATTTAAAAATACTGATAAATGTGGACATGCTCCAAATGGCTTCTTCTGACATAATGCAATATTCAGAGGCTATAATAAGAAGCTGCCTGATTTAGAGAAACACAAAAATTAATCCTTCAATAACTTTTTCCTTTTAATGATCGGCTGCTACAAGGATTGCCACCATTTTAGCAGTAGAGGGCGGGAGTGGTAGCAGAGCCACAGATATTAACCTAAGTGAATGGGTTTGGAACACTGGCCTCGCAATTTTGAAGAAAACCAGCGGAAAGTGTCCACGGAGCTCCAGTGAAGGAGTCAACTTATATTGTGTGCCATCGTTGGCCTTAAAGGGGCTTCGTAATTTGGAAGCAAGGTAGATGACACCCAGATTTGGTCTGCTACCCCCTAGAGGTATCATTTCACATGGAGGACATTGCAACCACGACATATTTAATGTGCCCCACCCGCCATTAGGGAATACGACGGATTGGGATTCGAGCTTACTACTTTCCGATAACGAACACTTTAACCAACCAGGCCACAATGCGTCTCTTCCTTCAATAACTAAAAAAAATGTTTATTCCATTAAAATTCACTAAAGTCGGAAAATATTAAGAAATATCATATATTTAATCGTACTGGCTTCTGGTTGGTTGGGATTTGTGCTGCAATGTCCAACGATTATATTGGCTTCTGAAATACTGATACAATTCTAGTGCTCAGAATAAAATAGTAAAAAATATACAGGGTGTCCGTAAAAGAATGTCCGAGTTTTAATGGTATATTACAGGAGTTTATTTTATGCTAAATATAGCAAATCATACATGAAATTGAAGGAACTATGAATCATACATGAACTATCCTCAATGTGTGCGCCTTTAGTGATCCGGCACACATCCAAACAAATTCTTCCCATACTGTCTGCAGTGGAAGCAACAGCCTGTGCAATTCTACCTTTCAAGGTTGGTAAATCGAGAGGTGGAACCCGATCTTTTACGATGCCCCAAAGGAAGAAATCACAAGGCGTGATGTCAGGAGAACCAGGGTAAAAGAACTCTGGACCAATCCAACGGACGTTTAACCAATCTCGCACAAAGAGACTGCAATGAGGAGGGGCTTTATCTTGTTGCCCAATAAAGTTTGCAGGTTCACTCTCTACTAATTGGGGAAAGAGCCATTGTAGGAGCATATCCTGATAAGAAACCCCTCTAACTGTAGCTTCCTGGAAAAAATGGTACGTACACTTGTCGTCGTGAAATAGCAAAGAAAACGTTTATTTTTGGAGAATCTCTTTCGTGTTGTACAAGTTGATGAGGATTTTCAGAACCCCATATACGAACATTATAGGTATTTACCTTCCCACTTGTATGAAACGTCGACTCATCACTGAACACAACATGATGCAGAAAGTCATTGTGCCGTTCAAGAACTTCACATGCAAATCTTACTGCACAATCATTTGGCTTTAATTACTGTACCAACTGTAATCGGTATGGACGCAAGTGTAAATTTTTTTTAAATCGTCCAGACTGTCGTCTTTGGCAACGACTTGCTTTCCGAACAGATTTCTGCGACGGTAAGATTCTTCGACACGTTCTCCATAGAAACTTTGTGTCTTCCCGGGCTTTACAAAGACATCCGGTCGTTGCGAATTGTCGATATCATCGGCGGATATTTCTATCACATTTAAAGTTTAATCAGAACGCACCGCAATCACTCTTAGCAAATTGTAGAACACAAAACGGTCAGGAGTCGCCATTTTGAATAGATGACGCTGCAACTGTGAAAATGATGTATCGGTACACGCGCATGCGCTTATCTGAAACTGTTGGAGTTATTCTTTATTCGTCACCTTCAACCACAACTGTCGAACGATTACAATTTGAAACTCGGACATTCTTTTACGGACACACTGTATTATAACCAGGCATGGTAACATTTTAATTTTTGAGAATAACTTATATCGTTTTTTATTTCCTATTCTCAGAATTTGCAACATCATGAAGGGCCTGTTGTTGACATGATTTTATCAAATACTTTGCTCTATTCAATCAATGTATTCTAATATGAGATTTTAAGATCTGGTTTATAATTAACAAATAAACAATAACAAGAGAATTATAAAAAAAATTTAAAATTCATTCAGATCAGATTTAGAGGGATTCAAATTTATTCAAATGAGATTCTTACAATATATCATTACAATAAGTTGCGATACGTGTAATGTGTGCATTCAAACTGAAAAGGCGCGTGTTCACAGGAAAAAACACTGTTTGATCACTTGCAAAGCGCACATGCTAAGCAATGGATGTACCAGCTTTGATTCGCACATACATGAAAATACCGATCGGCTAATTCTTATCTACTTTTTCGAATTTGGAAATAGTTTTTCATCTTTACAAATAAATTTATTAGATTTGTGTGTGTGTTGTTCGCTTCGTGATCATTTTTTACACATAAGGGCTAATGAGACCAGAACTTAAATCGATTGTTTTTAATGTCTATATCAGAATATGGATAGTTAAAAATATATATCAGTAAAACTCATAGGAATTTTAGAAGTGTGTTGAGAACATGGATAAAAGCGATTACAATTCCAAACCAAAAAGATAATCAACGCCCTAAAAAAGCTCACAAAGGAAATAATCATTCTAAAAATCTGCAGAATGTGGATGGGAAAAGCAATACGAAATAGAGACAATTATCCCTTAAGAAGAACAGTAGAATTCCAACAATCCGAATCTATTGAACGGACCTCATTCAACCATTTGGAATTTATCGAAAAAAGTTTATTTAATTATAGTACGTTGAAAATGGGAGGGGAAAAAACGACATATTTTTAAATAAATAACTTTTATCAATTAAATGAAAATGCAACGCTTTTACATATTAAGGGTACTTACAATGGCCGTACATTAATGCAGTTTGTATGTACAGCGCTGTAAGTGAAAGTCATTACTTACTGAACATCTCGGTCAGTGTAAGCTGTTTCACTCACCTACGCTGAAAGTATGATCTGTGGATCATCAGCAAAGATTGCCTTTGAAATTCTAAGATGCTCTAGGCAGAAGATGCGTGTAATCGTACGCTGCATAACTGGGCACTACTATTTCAGAAAACACCTCCATAAAATGGGACAGCAAGACCCTATCTGCAGGAAATGTCATACGCAAGAGGAAACGGCCAAGCATATCATTTACGGATGCGAGGCCCTTGCCCTCCCTAGATTAACTTCTTTAGGCATCATCCATATTAGAGAGTTACACCTAGATTCCATTAAAGGGTTATCGGACTTTAGTAACCCCTTAACCGGCTATCCCGAGGTAACTCGGGCAAACAATTCAGTGCGTTTTCCGGCTATCCCGAGACCCTTGGTAGGGGTAACTGGCTTCACTGCAATGCTTCAAATTCAACCCCCAGAATTGACGGATGACCGTAAAATCGTAGCTGAGAAACTTATTTACTGAACGGTTACGGTTTTAACTAATGCGAGCGAAAATCGAAAGTGTTTCAAGGAAGGAACAGCTATCTATGTTTTACTTTTCTACATTTATTCGCATTTAGTTTTAGAAATTAAACGCAATCTAACAATTGAAATTTATAAGAAACGTATATAATACTAATTTTAACTTTTTTTTTATCAAGTTTTTAAATTATTAATATTTTTTAGTTTTTTCTTTGTATAATATATATATATATATATATATATATATATATATATATATATATATATATATATATATATATATATATATATATATATATATATATATATATATATATATATATATATATGCTTAGTTGTAAACTTCATAGTATAAGAATATGTGACTTGGCGACAAGGTTATTAATTATTAATATTTTAAATTATTAATATTTTTTAGTTTTTTCTTTGATATATATATATATATATATATATATATATATATATATATATATATATATATATATATATATATATATATATATATATATATATATATATATATATATATGCTTAGTTGTAAACTTCATAGTATAAGAATATGTGACTTGGCGACAAGGTTAAAATATAAGAAATTTTTTTACTTAATTTGTTCAAAAATATGAAATTTTAAAATGTTAAAAATTTTGTTTAAAATTAGAAGGGATAACATAAAGATGCTAATTTTTTTAACTTTTGAATGAATTTAGTATTTTAAACAATTCTGCAATGAATTTTGTACAAAATACATTATCTAATTTTAAATTTCTAATTAATAAAATGCAACTATAAAAAGTTCTTTATTTTTTTAGAGTTACATTTAATTAAAATTAGATTATATATTTTGTGCTGCGAATAATTAATCTTTGTAATCTCTCAGGTATTATTTAATTTCACAATGTACCTAATTTTAGTTTATAAATTGAATAACTTGTTACTAAATATATCATTGAGTGAAACAGCACGGATATATATATGTTTGTGTGTGTATATATACACTACTGGCCATTAAAACTGCTACACCAAGGCGGAATACAAATAACAGAACGATATTTATTGGACACATACATTATAGTGAAAAAAGCAAGTGATTAGATTTAAAGGAAATTAGGAAGTATAGATCTTGAGAAATCAGTACCCAGAGCAGCCACCTCTGTGGCTGCAATAACAGCATTTATCTGCCTAGGCATGGAGTCAAACAGAGATTGTATTGCATGTACGGGGATCTCAGTCCATGCAGCTTCAACACTATGCCACAGTTCATCGACAGTAGTGGATGGTGAGTGATGGCTTGCCAATCGCTCGGCAACCATTGACCACACGTTTTCAGTTGGTGATAGATCAGGAGAACGTGCTGGCCAAGGTAACAGTCGAACCTGTCCTGTATCAAGGAAGTTCAGAACAGTACGGGCAACATGCGGTCGTGCATTATCCTGTTGAAACAAAGCATTAGGGAGGCCTCGAAGATAGGGCAGAGCTACGGGCCTTAATACATAGGAAATGTAACGGTTGCTGTTCAAAGTGCCGGTAATGCGAACAAGAGGTGATCGAGACGTGTATCCAATGGCACCCTATACCATCACTCCAGCAGATGGGCCAGTATGGCGATGTCCAATGCAAGCTGGCGATGCGCGTTCTCCACGATGCCTCCAAACACGGATGCGGCCATCATGGTCCTGTACACAGAACCGAGATTCATCTGTAAAGATGACGTGATGCCATTTCCGCGTCCAGGTTCGTCGCTGATCGCACCATTGAAGGCGCTCCTGTCTGTGACGCAGCGTCAATGGTAGCCGAAACCATGGTCGCCGTGCAGACAATCCATGCTGCTGCAAACGTCGTCGAACTGTTCGAGCAGAAACTTGGTGCCTTGCAAATGACTCCATTTCTCGACTCAGGGTTCGTGACGTGGCTGTACGATCCCTTGTGATCATGCGGATAAGATGTCTGTCTTCTCTGCTGTTAGTGATGGGGGGTCGCTGAGATCCTGCATAATGTTCCGTATGATTGTCCTGAACCCATCGATTCCATATTCTGCTAACAGTTATGGGGTCTCGACCGACGCGAGCAGCAATATGCGGTACGATAAACCGCAATCCCGGTAGGCTATAATCCTTTCTCGATCAAAGTCAGACACGTGCTGATAGGCATTTCTTCTTCTTACACGAGGCATTACAACAACTTTCTTTGCCGAAAACAACGTTGAAACGGAAATTGAGAATGAGAAAACTGCTGTCAAATCTCTGGTTTTATACACATTGTAGATGTCGCTACTGTCGCCTGCTTTGTATGAATGCGCTGAAAATCTAATCATGTGCATATCACAGCAAATTCTATCTGTCATGCAAATTTCACGTGTGTGGTGTGCCATTTTCCTGGTGTAGTAATTTTAATGGCCAGTAGTGTGTGTGTGTATATATATATCTATACAACTCTCTCTTGTAAATAATGTATTGATATATTTTCCTTGAGGGTTAATGTTAATAAAATTATGTAATATTCATAAAAAAAGTATTTGTTTAGTTAAAATTTTTTTAAAAAAATATTACTTAATAGCTAATAAACAAAGACTCGTTTTGTATTCAATTAATATATAAAAAATTGTATATACACTTCAATTGCAGATTCAAAATATTATTATTGAATTTATTTTACAATATTAGGAATGTATTTGAATTTTAAAGAGAGAGTTGAATTCACGGAATTTCTGCATATAATCAGATGAAGATGTGAATAATAGGATATTTGAACTTTATTTTTTTGCCTTCTGTTGAATTTATCAAAGAACGCAAATGTATATGTGAATGCGCATTTAACATTTTTAAGTCTTTTATCTAAACGTGCGATTAAACTTAGCGAATCAGTTATAATTTTGTTAAGGGGATAAAGATACATAAATTGTTACACAATTTTTATCACAAATCTTAAAATCCGTATCATAATGAGAACTATCCACATAATTAATAAATTATTCTCAAAAATATCATTTTCAAACATCTATTTTTTCAAAGTTTGTGATAGTAAAGTTATGATACTATTTATTCAAAAAATTACCATTATGTTCATTTAAATTTAACATTTTTTTATTTCATTATGTATAAATAAAGAAATTATGTATGTATTTTTTCATCATGAAGTTAATTCATATGTCTTAGAAATTCAGTAACTTAGTTTTTTTGTAGTCAGAATACGATTTAAGAATTTAAGAATTTAAGAATATATATATATATATATATATATATATATATATATGCAAAAAAGAATAGGGAAGTCACAATATGGCATTCCAATAATTTGTTCTGGCCAGCTGAAGGCGATTTATTGACACGCTCACCAGGAATACATCATGAAACAGGTGTTTCCAAGATAATTCGATTGGAAATGTGCATCCACTACACCGGTGCTACATTTGATTTAGATTTATCGGTTTCCCACAGAATTTGAAAAAATTCCCAAGTTCCAATAGTTAGGCATTTGTCTCAATCCTGATCTCAAATTGATATTTTCAGAAACACCAATCGATCATTCTGCTATCTTCATTCTACTTGTAAATAATTTAAAACTAACTACATGTGCATTAATTTTCTGTTTACTCGAGAATTTGACTAAACATGTTTTGAAATTTTTCATATTGTTAGCTTCAAATTTTCAGTACACATATTTCAAGCATTGGCTAAAATACCAAGATGAAGGTCACTACAAAATGAAGTCCTCTTACATAACTATTTTAGAATGGGACTTTTGCTACTCTTTATTCCACATAAAATTATATTATTTTGTTACGATTAAGGTTTATAACTTTAGACGGAAGCTATTATTTTTAGCAAGAAAATTTTAATTTTGATTAAAACTTTCATTCAATTCACATTTTGCTGCAGGACTGGCAAATGATATTAAAATACATCAAGAATTGCTTATTTCAGAAAAATTACGAGAAATATTTCCTTAAATGTTTGTTTAAGAAATGTATATCTGTTTCAGAGACATTATAATATAATTTCACTATAAACTCTAAAGATCAAATTTAAATACTTAAAAAATGTTTGAATTTAGTTATCACAAACATTTTTTCGTATAAGGAAAACAGCGGAAAACATGTTAAATTATTTAATGTCTTAATTGTGATGTTTCAAATTATTTCAATAATTTTTTTTTTGTAAAATTAAGGATATTTTTAACTAATATTTTGTACGTATAATTTAAAATCATTAGATAAAAATTAAAGTTACTTACAAAATCCGGAAAATATGAAATTTCCTTTATCATGGAAAAGAAATATTTTCATTTACTAATTTATTGATTACATTTTAAGTATTAAGCTTTTTTTCTCATATACTTCAATATCTAACAGTTTTGCACTAAAGATTATATTTTCACCTTCTTGAAACAGAATATTTCAAATAAGCACTATGCTATGGCTTTTTTATTTTTAGTATGTTTTCGAAAACAAGGTTCAATAACTTAATTCTAATATTAAAGCTAAATAATTTGACCTTCAATAAGATGTTTTCAACATAAGAAATAAATTTTATTTTTGTGATAAATTAATAAATTATGATATGTATTTTTACAGGTTAAACTTTATGTAAAATTAATACTTTCGAACAAGACAAAGTATTCATTTCTGGTTAGTGAATTTCTGCTTACAAAAATTAATTTTATGAATATTTACTTCTTTAATCAAAACTATTTAACAATATTTGATTAATCGAATCAAAAGTAGCTAAATATTTTTATTTATAACCATCAAAAGAAGAATGAAGTTCAATCATTATTGTAGTAAAGTACTTTAAAAAAAATCTTTCTCTTAAATTTATAGCTTATAATCATTTGCATGTCAAAGCAGTTATAATTCTGTGAAGGCAAAAAATATTAATGTAGGGCTGATTTGAATATGTGAAAAAAAGGAATATTGACAAGTTCTATATTAAATATTCAATTATTAGAATACTATTGAAAACAATAGCGTTAAGATGTCAATGTTTATATATTTTTGCCATTTTTCTCCTTTTAAAAACAAATATTCATACCAGAGACACATTAATTTTAGCATTTGTGTAAAACAATTTAAGAAATACTAAAAGATATATAACAACACGGGTTCTTGCATGGAGTGATATTTTTTACATAATTAGAAACGGAAATCTTTTGGTACGAGGAATTTAATATGAAAAATTTTCATCAAAATTTCATCTGTTGTCAGTAGATTACTATATACTATAAAATCTATTGTTAGGTAATGAAGTATTTTTTTAAATTATTAAAAATATACAATATCTAAATTCTTCAATCTGTATGTATTAAAGCAACAGAAGCATTTCTTTTAATGATTTTGAAAATTATTTGATGATTTCTAAATTATAATATTGATTTTGAAAAGTATCTGCAATTACAAATAAACAACTAAGTAACTACTTGTTACAGCTATTTAAAATCAATACATTTTTAACTATCTGGGAAATGAAAAAAAAACATTTTTCTGATTTTTAATAAAAAGTAATGATTGAAATAATTATATGTATATATATAATGACATTTAAAAATTATAATACGATATTCATTGTGATGGCTATCTTATATATTTTTAATTGTTTGAGTTTTTAAATACAAAAACTGCTTAGAAATAAATTAAATTTCCTGATAATTTTCAAAATTAAATAAAAATTCATATTTAATGTAATAAAAATTTATGATAAGGACTTTAAGAAATTTTCGAGCAGAAGATTCACAAAGCAAACTGCGAGCACATGTGGTTTTCTAAAGCTGACAGTGATTGATGGTTTTCCTGGCTGTAAGTCACTAGAATTTGATTATTGTGAGGTGGTACAACGGAAATACGTCTCATCAAGAATTAGAAGCTTAGGTATTCTTGACAATTGCTAAAGGGCGAAAAACTTGCTTTGCAGTGAAAGCCAAAACTATGTTGTCACCGCGAAGCAAAAATGATGCACTTTCTTCACATAACCCCAGATAATAAAGTGAGCAGCATTGGGTTAACAATACAAAATGCAACAGAGGAGCCCAATGACATTCAAATCTTCGGACAGCGCAATGCATGTGGTCCATCAAACCATGGCTCCCGTATCTGCTTCAACTTTCAGATCATCTTCTTCCTTTCAATACATGCAATTTGAAATCTTTCTCATCTTATATTTTTAGCACTCACACAGAGATTTTCAAAAGAATGTTTCCTCAAAAGAGGCTCCCTCCTCTTCTGGAGCTTCTATCTCTTCGTCAGTGTAATTTATTTTTCTGAAAGCGGTTTTGAGAATCAGCTATTCGGATAATTGGTGTTCTACTGTACTGTGATAATCGATCACAGGGGACTTCTAAATAATCTTCTAGATCTCTCAAATAGTCCCATATTCAATTGAAAATAAATTTTATATATTGCGTGACCATATAAAAAATGCAACTTATAAAAGACTCCATTACATGCTGGAGATCCAGTTTTATTTGAAAAAAGTTACAATATAAGACACACTCACAACTCATAAGTGAGAAATTAAATTTACTCTATTCCACAAAAAATTAATTATTATTTTCGAAAGGAATTTTATATATTTAAACTTGAGAAGAAAACACTGTAAATCCGTCTGACCCTACACGAGATGAATAAATATGTCGCTTTTAATAGCCCGTTAAATAACTGAAATGCATATACATTATTATTTTAATTTTGATTGACAGAACTTACATAAGCGCTCAGAACTATAAGCTGGTTGACCTTCCATTCAATAGTTTATAAGTTTGATTTTCGCCACAGGAAAGAAAGTTTATCGTGTATTTATCGGAATTCAACTACCTGGTATAAGCACACACACACATAAAGCTTTAACAGTTCTCATTGGGTATGTTAATAAAATATTAATAAATAATATTTAAATAAATATAGCTTACAATATCTTTAAAAACGATAGTTGGCTGTTATAATGTAAATCTTATTTTGAAATACTACTCTATTTATCGCATTTTAGAGGTCAGTTCTCGAAATTTATATTTCAAAAAGGGCTGAGGAATAATATTTATTTTATTGTACAATAATGTGATTGAACAATATTTTCAGAGAAACATAATATTAGTAACAAAAAACATTTATTGATTAAAGCAGATTCAATCTAAACAATTTGAGCAATATGAATTGAAATTATATATATATATATATATATATATATATATATATATATATATATATATATATATATATATATATATATATATATATATATATATATATATATATATATATTGATCCCTCGCATAACACGGTACTATTATAGTGCGTTTTCACATTACGCGATAAATATATATATATATATATATATATATATATATATATATATATATATATATATATATATATATATATATATATATATATATATATATATATATATATATATATATATATATATATATATATATATATATATATATATATATATATATATATATATATTAATCCCTCGCATAACATGGTACTATAATAGTGCATTTTCACATTACTCGATTTCATGCGCCTCATATAAGAAGTGTTTTCCCCCAAATAACACGTTAATACCCCGCGTTCTATTTCTGTACATGGAGATTTATAATATTTTGTACAGCTCAAATCTATTTTGCGTACGTTTGCATATTGTGTCAATATTGTTCTTATAAAATTAAATTATATTATTGATCTTTGAACATTCTCTGCTTAAAAAAAGTCGGTGGAACGTTATTTCAGATAGCTCCTACAGTCAATAAGCATTTGTTAAAACTGTTTTTGAAATTATTTGATTTATTTGAGATTAACCTTTTTTTTAGTTATATTTGTGCATAAGTTTTTCATTTAATATATTTTTAATTTGATTTTAATAAAAGGTATATATTTTTGCTCATAAAATAGTTTTTCCTTAATATTAGATTATGTGTGCGCCTATTTACTCCAAGGTAAAGAAAACTTGTTTATAGTTGGTTTGCACTTCACTCTATATATAGAATAAAAATAGATAATTCTCAAATTTACTTTATCTAATTACATTATCTTCAGGGAAGTAAAGTAAACACCAGCAGAGGTCCTAACCCGGAGTACCAGATTTGATGCTGGAGAGACAATACAATTATGCTAGCAATCCAATGGAGATTTTCACACAGTCTTTAACACAAATGGACACGTAAGAAACATTCAAAAAAGACAAAATACATATCAAATTGCATGCATACAAGAAATAAGGAAATGATAAATCAGAAAGTATACCTACACTTACGGCAAATGAATGCATTTATTATGGATTGGGCTCAAAGTAAGTTAGGCGATATGAAATTCTAAGCTATCTATACAAAAAGTTTAGACATTAAAATAAGTCATGAGGACAATAATTGTGAGTGGAATGATGGTGAGATAAAGCAAACAAATGCTCAGGTTCCGTCCGGAAGGGATTCCCACCCATGCGATAGACATTAAATCTATGGAATCCTGGCAATGGTCTGGAAAAAATTTCCTCCAGTAAACAATGAGCGAGTGCCATCTATCGGAGGAGAGACGTACCTTCGTGATTAAAACGGCCGCCTTCATTTCGCATAGCCATCGGCTAGCAAGCTTGGCCTTGGGTCATAAATAACTACAACATTGTTTTTTCTTTATAAAATCTGAACGAATAAAATGACTATTAGAACAAAATAAATCATTGCGAAGCGGTAAAAACAAAATAATAATCATTAATGCATGTCAAAAATTAGATTTTGTATTAAGAAATGAAATTCCAAGAAATAAAAAAAAATTATAACGAAAATCAAGAAAAAAAACTAGTAAATAAGCAAAATAATTTATCAGAAGATGTTGCCTTTAAGTTTATTATCTAGAGAAACAACTCCACCTTTTTCAGAGTGCGTTTTAATTCTTCGATTAGACCGAACTCACTCCCGACATTCCAGCGATGCCAAAATTTTCATTCGTTAAAAAAATTTTTGAAGGATAAAAAATAATCTTTAGTACCCACAACTTATTTATTTAAAAAAATATTATAAAAGAACATGAAATTGCGCCATCATTACTCAAACTGAAATAATAGAAAATATTCTAAAAAGTTAAATAAATTATTTTTTTATTTGGAGTGAAAAATTCCTGGGCGAGTCAAAAGTTTATTTTAAATTGGAAAGAAAAAAATTAAAATTTTAAAGCTTTCTTACTGCAAGATAAATAAAATTTGCTCTGCACCACTTATACCTCAACGATAAAATATAAAAAGTAATACAAATATTTCCAAATTTACTTTATTTTCTCTTTACATTATATTTTTACTATTTGAATTATATGAAAACACCAGCTGTTTGACAGCTTTCAATGCACGTGAATTCGAAATGTCTTTATCTTGAACCCCTGGTGAGAAGGCATTGTTTTTTTTTTTTTTCTATTCTTAATATTTTTTTTCTTAATTTTCCTGCTTTTAATTTCAATTTTAAATTTATCTTTTTATTTGTACTCTATATATTTTTTCTTTATTTCTAAATAATTCGCATTTGCATTGTCGAAATATAATTCTTACACTTAAAAAGTTTTTTTTACACTTTCCTAATTTTTCTATATTTTAATTCAATTTTGAAAACATTCTAAAGGAATTTCCATTGTTAAATTACATTCAGTACACAATGTTTACTTTACTTCAAATCAAAATTTAGGTCCATAATTTGGAATTCAAATCAGGATAAACTATTTTACAAGTATGAATGGGATGATTTGTGAGAATTATCTGAAATAAAAGTATTCACTGTTTACAAAACGATTCAATACACTTCAAGGTTCAGCTTGCAAAGCAATTTCTTTCCAATTTTTATTGGTTATTAAAGTACAATAATTGGTTGATTCAGTTTATGCGCTACTCAGCGGTCAGGTTGTATTGCACACGAGGGTTTAAAGTGCCAAGAGGAGATTCGAACCCTTGATCTGCTAGACCAAAACCATTCGATTACCAGATCAGCTTGGTCAGTCTATCTCTCTCTCTATATATATATACACACACATAATGTATGTATATATATATATACATATATTGTTACAAATTTATAAATAATGATTATATTTGTCTTAAAATATCTCAGACAGATCTGAAATTCTCACATTTTGGGCAAAAATTGCGGTATTTAGACGTGTTGTAGTTTAAAATAGGATTTCATAATGATTTGGCGACTTGGCGACAGTTGGCGAGATTCTTGGCTACTTGGCGACGGTTGGCGACATTCTTGGCGACTTGGCGAGAAATCGATACTTCTGGAAACATCCATCACCTAAGCTCTAGGATCAATATTTTTCGAGATAGCCTAAAAGCTTCCAGAACCTTGGCGAAATTGGTAGATTTCTCCGCCAAGTCAGGTATAAATACCGCAGCCCGACATGGAAGAGTGAGTATTGTGAAGACAGTTTAGTGAAGACGATTAGTTGTGACTGCTAGTTGTTCTCTGTCTGAGGTATTTGAGACCTGTGATTAGAAGCTGTTTCTTATTATATCTGACGAATTGTAGCTGTATAATTGTGATTGTTACAGCGGAAATTTCGTTTATCTAGTGAAGTTTTTACGAATAAAAGTCTTGTGTTCATTAAGTGGTTGTTTTATTCAACTCTCAATCGACACGAACCCGTGAAGCTCGGTACAATATATATATATATATATATATATATATATATATATATATATATATATATATATATATATATATATATATATAGTATGTATATATATATGTATATGTGTATATATATATATATATATATATATATATATATATATATATATATATATATATATATATATATATATATATATATGTGTGTGTGTGTGTGTGTGTGTGTATATATATATACATCTATATGTATATATATATGTATATGTATATATACCAACTTGTCTAGTGTGTCTAGTGTCCGACCAACTTGTCTAGTGGTCAGCGTGCTTCACTGCGGAGAAGGAGGTCCTGGGTTCGAATCCCGGTTAGGGCATGGATATACTTTCTCTCTCTATCTATCCTGTCTTTGTCCTTTCCTGATATATGAATAGTTTTGCTTACCCTATAAACGGGTCCCTATGGCATGCGTGTACTGAGAAAGTCGGACTCCACACCTAATATGGTTCACTTGAAAAAGTGGAGCAGCGCACCCTATATTGCCAGCCAAGCTGGCTTACGACAACAACAAAACATTGATTTAAATTAGTTTTATTTGAAAATAAAATTTAAGCAAAAGCAAGAATAGTTCATCAAAATAAAACATATGAAAGTATAAAATTTAGTAAAAAGATGTCAAAGAATTGTCAATTGCAGATATCTCACTTCTAATTTTACATTAAAATATTTAACTGTCCAAAATGCTGCGACTCGTGTTGTGTTAAAGGCTTAAATGAATTGTAATACAATTTTAAAAAATTTTCTTTTATTTGAATTTTATGTCAGCATTTAATAAATGAAAGTAAAAGTTGAGAATTGATTCTGTATCTGTGTGTGTGTGTGTATATATATATATATATATATATATATATATATGTATATATATATATATATATATATATATATATATAATATTAAAAATGTATCGCTTATGAAAATAACAATACTTTTTTATGGCATTTTACACTTCAGAATAAAAAAAAATTATAAATAAAAATTATAGAAAGTAAAAATGTTAGCATTTCCACAAATTTTGATACAGAAGTATTTTTAATAGCAATAAAAAATGGCTCTTATACAGTTAAGATTTAACAAGAAAGAGCCAAGAAAAAGGTGCAAATTTGATTTTCGCAAATATTAACAATCTCTAAATTCTGTGTATTAAAATCAACTAAAAAATAGTCAAATGAAAGACGACCATAAACACTTTCACTTTCGATTTTTATTCGTCAAATTCCACTATATTCTAATGTTTTTTTTTGTTTTTTTTTACACTTTAAACACTCAAAAAATAAAAGCTGACAGAATGAAAAAGACGAGCCATTTTGTTTTTCCAGGAAAAAAATTTACAACCTCCACTTGCATATGCGTAAATGGGCACGAAATTACACAGAAATAAAATGTTGTAGGTGCAATGCAAAATGCTGTAAAAAAATTAATAAATAAAAGAATCGGTGTTGAATTAGGCGAAACAATTCATCTTAGATTAGCTTTTGCGTAACGGTCATCTTGTTGTATCTTACAGCTTATATTGGCATCAAAAAAATCGCCAAAAAATCAAGGGGTATCCGATTGTAAACTTTCACCAAGAATATTTTTGACTGGTAAATATTCTTGGTAAAGAATATTTAACTTAAGTGGCTTGTCATGAGGTATTCATACAGCAAAAATTTCTGTGGAAAGATAAACCTTTTTATGCAAATTGTCGGCATAATGGAAACCACGAATTATAAATTGTTCTCACTAGCATATAATCTTGGCGCCATTTTGGTAACAGGGACCTTAAAAATTGAATGGTATTGGAAAAAGATTGAAAGAAATTAACACACACATGTTAATACTAAGAATCTGTAATTTAATTTGTAATTTCAAAAAATGAAAGTACCAGAACTCACTAAAAACAGTATTTCTCATTGTCACGACACACTTTAACGGCTCCAAAATTTGGCGGCACACAAAGAAAAAGATACGCTTAAAAGTTATTTACTTACCAATTGTGTGTGAAATAGCTTATGATAGTAATTTTGTGAAAATAAAATAATTTAATATTAACTACAAATACAGCAGAACACGTTTATTATTTTACTGGTAATAAAAAAAGCAAAATAATTTTTACTATATGCATTTTTAAAATTTAGCGACATACAAAAGAGCCAAGGTACACTGGTTGAGAATCACTGTTCTAAAATATTCCTTTCTTCAGGGGAAAAAAGTGATAAGAATTACGAAGAATGGACTTGAAAATTACCAGAAAAATGCAACTTCTGTTAATCAATTTTCCATTTAAAAATAATACATATGATTTATATTTCTTTTACATTTAAAATCATATGAATTACATATTTGACTCAACAAATCGTATTTTGATCGTTTTATATTAAAAATACTCTACATTTCAATTTACTCCAATTAACGAGCAATTTCAAGGCACACATTGACATAATTACGAGATAGTTATAAATATTAAGAAAATTTCGTTTGTCAATATCTAAGTCCCTTTGTGCAAAAAAAAATCTAATTTAATCTTCTCTCTGGTGTAAAGATTCCAAATTACCACAAACATTTTTCCCGATATGGTAATTCAGCCAATAAACTATTAAAAATGCAGCTAGCATGCTAACATTCAGATACCAATTCATCTGGTAACAAGAAAACTTCAGTAAACACATCAATATCGCTTAATATTAAAATAGTTAAAATCATTTTTAAAAAAAATTAATTGTTTACAGATGATTTACTGTGGCAATGGATTGATTGTAAATTTGTTTCTTTATATAATAAAAGATGGTAGAGGTGGGTGGGGTGGTGGGACTAATCCCCAACTGGTCTAGTGGAACTAGACGAGATCCATGAGATCAAAGATAGCCAAAAAGTCCAAAAGCAGATGTAGAGTTTTCACAGCCTCTTCACGAGAAAACCCCAAGAACTTCAAGATGTATTGCGGGCAAAACGTTGGTACTTGGGGCACTTTTGTCGCATTGTCGCACTTGGGGCATGTTGGGTATTTTCTTTCACAGTCCTCAAAGGTCATACACTTCAAGTGGCCAGTAGAAAGTCGAGACAGTGTCGTCTGATGTACTCTGGAGCCCTTAAATGTTGTGGCGGCTCCAGGATGTCTTTGGAAGTACCAAGGGTGAGCAGGAGGGTCAGCCCAGGTTTTAGATGTAAGTTGTTTAGTAATGGAAGAGATCTCTGATGGTGTTAGTGCCATGCGATCTTCCGGGTTCAAAGGATTACTGGCGGCAGCCTTTGCAAGGTCGTCGGCTACTTCATTCCCAGGCAGACCAACATGCGAGGGGACCCACTGAAGGTGGATTGGATGTTGAACTGAAAGGCTTTTCAACAAGAGTGGAATACTTCTACTAGTACTGTCGCCGATGGATTGTCAATTGAAAAGGTGCTGGATCGAGGATCGACTGTCAGTAAAGATCCATATCTCCGAAAAATCATTTTGTGCATCTAACAAAGAGTGTGGTCAGCAGTTCTTTTTTCAAGCTGGACGGAATGGCTGGTGAGTTCAGTACATACTCCGCTCCCCCATGAGAGTTAATTGTAAAAATGCAAACTTTTACTTTACTTTCTCTAGCAATGAATATTTTTTGGTAATTTCCATTATACCTCCGCTTATAATCCTAAATAGATTGCATGTTTCTTATGGAAATAATACAATATAATGATGATTTTAATAGAACAAAATTTTATTTTTGAGCAAAAATTGAGAGAAATAAACAAAGCTAAAACAAGAAGGTGCAAAAGGTGGCTTAGTGATAATTTTGTCCGTTAAAAGGTGCATTACGATCACAAGTCGCGAAGAGTAAAAGACAGCTAAATACAGCAAAATTTAATTTTGTTTCATTAAAAAGAAATACTCGAATTGGAAAGAAGCAATCGATCATCGATGTGATTCTTAAGCAGTTTGCGCCAGAAATAAACATAGACGTTTGAATAAGTTTTATCAATAAGTGATAATTGTTTAGTTTACAAATAAAATATTTGTATTATTTTTAGTAGTTTCTGAAAGTGTAAACAGTATGGGATGCAAATGAAATGACAATAATTTACGATTTTTTCTCTCCTGTTACGGCGCAAATGTTTATGTAGTCAATAAGTGATAATTAAAAATGCAAATAAAATAATTTTTTTTTATTTTTTAGTTTCTAAAAATGTAAAACCTTTTTAAACAATACATGATGCCAATGGAAAATTTACGGCACAAATGCCGTATAATTTATTATTCCAAATTCTGAATATTTTTGGTGAAGAAGAAATGATGCCAAGATGACGTATTATGACATGTGCGATGACATAAATACTTAGGTTGACCAAAGTAGAATTTTCTGCATAATTTTTATAGGTGCCCATATCTATGACGTAATAAGAACCAGGTTGCCAGATACATAAGGAAATCCGTCAAAAATATCACCAAACTCAGAATTTGGCATCCTGGATTA